>JAPTHN010000028.1:6077444-6588377 GCA_026936325.1 Platynereis dumerilii
AACTTGAGCCTCATTCATCTAAGACTGAAAGGAAATAAAAGAAACACATAAAAGACAAAGAGAGAGTGAGTCAGATTACTACACAACTAGTTTCTTCCTTTTATGGGTTCTCTCAGTGTTATCTGTGTTCCTTCTATTCTGTATGTTTCTCCATCCTTCTGTTGGATGACCTCTTTTAGCCCATACATTGTGAATACCAGTATCACTGAATATAAACCTGTACCAATATAGGCAACCAATTGGGCAACCAAAATAGGCACCAAAATAGGCAACCAATATCAGCAACCAAAATAGACAACAAAATAGACAACTAATGTAGGCAACTGAAATAGGCAACCGACATAGGCAACCGATATAAGGCAACTTGGAAGATAAAAGGAAGCTACAAAACCAAAGTCAGTATTGCACAAACCAGTTCACCAAAAAAAAATCAATCGCCAAATCGCTGTTATTTGACTTTCACATACAGCAACCTACTACGAAACTACTCTGAGTGGAAACCCCATTATTGAGTGGTTCAAGTGCATGCCTTCAATCATCGAATTTTTGGAGTATTTTGCGTATTGGTTCTAGTTGGTTTGACAGCTTTCCGCATTATGTTATTCGCAACTTCAGTGCCAATCTCACACATAAGGACATTTGCAGTCTACTATGAATGTCGGAGCTGCACGGAGAGCCACAATTCAGAAAACAGATGCATCAGGGCCACAAAAAGGCTACTATGGGGCTACAAACATTCATGGCCACAAATGCTTTGCACAGGGCCACAAATGATCTTGGATCTCCAATGCATCAGGGCCACATACCCTGCGAAGGGCTACGAATATTTCAGAGCCACAAATATTTCAGAACCACCAATATTGGCTGCAGGGCAACAAATGAAGCCGAGCACACAAATGTTGTAAATACATGTGCAGACAACAAAACTTAATATATCAGGGCCACAAATGTACAAGGGCCATAAATGTACAAGGGCCACAAATGTATCAGGGCCACAAATGTATCAGGGCCACCGATACTTCTGGGCTACCAATATAATACTTCTGGGCTACAAGTGCTGAAGGGCAAATTTGTTGTGTGGCACCAAATGCAGAGAGACCCAACAGCACACAAAGCACAAGTGGCAGACACAAAGTTCTGCCATTGGTGTCAGCAACTATGCATCAGCAGTCAGGCCAAATTAACATCAAAGTGACTCCAGTGTTTTGTACAACAACAAAGCAGCATGAGTATTGACCGTAATATTGGCAGAGGATGCATTTGGTGCCAAGCGAAACACTAGAGATGCTCATGGTTATTGTCCGCCATATGAGAAATAGATTGAGTAATATATTGAGTAATATATTGACATAAAGGAAAACCTATTTCATATCCCCACAACCCTATAAGCACTCATATTCCAATAAGCACCAACATTTCCATTTTCAACAGACTAGGAAATATATAGGAACTATATACAACCATGCTCATAACAACACTCCCATAATCTGTATCTTTTGTTTTGACCTCACCAAAGGAAATGGGCCAACACCATGCATGGTTCTGTAAAACACTGGGTACACTGGATTCCAACGTGAAAGATCTTTCTCTTGTCTATATTTGGACCATATTATTTTCACTCTTCTGTATCTGTGCTTTTCCTTCAGGACAACCATAGCAAAAGAAACCTTCCAGTTTTTTTCCACAACCCAAAACACCATCATGCCATTTGGGATTTTGGGCTGACTTTCACACTTTGAACTTCAAAGGAACCCGTGAAACCAAGGCGAAATGGCTCCTCGGAGTCCTGAAACAACACCCAAAGTTCACCAACACAGTTAATGGTGAAAGAAATATGACAAGTGAGGACACTAGGTAGAGGCCTACTCTATACCAAAGATAAAACTGATCCCTTTCATTAAAGCCACATTTCAATATATTTTAGTCCCACACTCACACAAATCATTCGTCTTTCAGATTTTTTAACTGACGAAAAAATTGCCATTAAACAAATAAACCAAAAAATATGGGTTATCATCTGCAGTTACTTGGCCTAACCAAGGCAAATCATATCAAGTGAAAATACTTCAGTTAATTCAAACTTTGAAAACATATGGTAAGGGATTGCAGGTTTAGATGTGTTCGAAACCACGCAGGAATTGATCCATTACAAAACTCACAAACGACAAACAAGTACCAGGAATCCGTGAACATGTTGTTACTGTCTCGTTACACACGACAAACGCCGTTGAATACTGCAAAACCAGTAAATAACATGCTGAAAACCAGTAAATAAGGAAGGCAACGACATACCAAAGGAAAAAAACAGGCTCCGGTATAAGAAGACGATGAAAAATATGTCGTTTTGTCTGAGGTATACCGGCATCATATTCTTGTTGGTCGAAGGAAAACAAACAGGAGGCTCTCACAAGACACACAAGACGAGTTAGACAAGTCAAACACCTTTGCATTTTATGTGCAGAACTACTATACACTGTGAAATAGTGGTGTATTCAACAGAATTTCTGCATGCAACTATAATATGCAAAGAGAGGCTGAACATCTTCTCTTACGCGATCATGTAAAACACACATGGAATTGATGAGGCGGTGTCGCACTTCAAGACAATTCTTGTCATCTGAAAAGCTTAGTAATTTAAAAGGATGGGAGATACTGTTCTTGTCAGAGTAAGAAGTCAGACAGAGGAGAACAAATTTGAATTTTTTATAAACATGGTGACATTTTCAAAGATTCGCCTGAAAAGAGGATTCAAGTCAGGTACTGTGGAACAAACTTCTCTACACGGACACAAGCACCAAGCCATTTGGTTGCTGAAATACATCTAACTCAGGAGCAACTGCAACATTTTTAGCTTTTTAAAAATTGATTGAACTCTTTTGTAATGTACAGGGAGCAGTCGTGTATTTTGCAGGGAACAATTTTACAGTGAACACCTTGCAAACTTGCACAGAAAACAAGCACAGACAACAAGCCTCTGGAGAATTTGCCATATCACACCAGGAAATATTCTTGTTGCAGTAATGTCAGCAAATTCTGAAACATACCTCCCTTATCACCAACCACACCACACAGACATTACAGATATTCAAGGAATATCTCAGAAATATTACACAAAAAAGGGCTATTGCATTCTATTACATTCTATTGCATTCTTCATATCAGAATGACTTATGAGTTCTATGGGTTCTGTCATGTTCCTTTTTTCCTTTTCTCTACTTTTTTTCTATGTCAGTTAGACAAATATACAGAGGTATATATCACCACTTATGATTGATGAAAGAGGAATAACATAATACAAGAGATTCCTGTTATAAAGATGAGAAAGTGGTAGACAGATGTCCAGATCTGCATTGTACAGATCAACAGGATAAGAGATAGGTGGATGGATGATTGTGGCTTTACGTCCTGTATGTATGCACTTATAAGGATAATCAGGACAGGATTAGGACACAGCTATGAGGTGAAAGATGATTGAGACTGGTTAGCAACATATGAGACCTAAACGAGTACATGTACCCGATAATCTATCGTAAAAAAGAAAAATAAGTTTTACGGCCAATATCTTCCATTTTTAGTCTCTAGCATTTTACCATTACGCTTGCCTCTTCTATAAACTGATGAAGCAATAGCTTATCAGAATTTATACAAAGATAATACAACTGGTATTAAAAGAAAGATCATCTTCCTAGCCGATAGAATTGACGTGTATTTCACATGAACAAAGCGAGAAACACTCAAGTCTTTGTTAAGAATTAGCAGTTTCCATGTCTTGAAGGTGTACCCATGTGACCCACTGTATCTACAACAGCTGATAATCCGAAAATGTCAGAAATGCAAGAAAATAACAAAAGAAAGCTTCAGAAAGATAAGAAAGAAAGCCTAGAACCAACAGGAACTAAATCTGTCCCTTGTTTGTGTGTCTATCCGGCAAACACAGCCCAGACTTCCAAGTGTACACTAGAACAACACAGGGGCCATAACTCATCCTTGTTCGACCCCATTGCTTAACCTAACTCAATGTGCTGGTAATGAAAAGCACTGGCACCACCAATGAAGCCTTTGTGCAGAAAGGATGATTTTCCAAATATATTGGTGAATTCAGGATAAATGGCTAAAATTGTAGAAAGTTAAGTTTAGTTAGTGTATCAAGAACACTAGATTGATATATGTATAGTTGACGTTCAATTGCGCATAGGCTATAACTGGTCAATTGAAATGAAGGAAGATCTGGTTAAAAACAATATTAGTTCTGCTTGAAAATGACCAGAATGTCAGTTAGTCACAAGCGATTTATTCAGACCTGAGAAGTAGTACAACCACCAAATAGACCTCTATATTTATGAAATCTAAGATGTCAGTTCAGCTGAAAAATTTTCTTCATAAAGTATCATTGTTGAGGCATCCGAAAGAGTAATGCTGACTTTGGCCTCGCTAAGAAATATAATAATTATTATCTTATCTGGGTCAGATAATTGTAAAAGAAGAATATTAGTACAACTTCAGCCACAATTGATGGGAGTCCATTCCATATGATGAACATAAATTACACCATGAAAGAGCAGGCCATCAATTGTGAGATACCACAGTCATCCAGCCATTAACTAAGAGGTTCAGCTTCGACCTTCCATGCTGAGAATTCGGGTGGGTCTGGCAAATGCCATGTTGCATCAGCATAGACCAGTTCTGAGCACAGTGTGTGATTTCAACTGCTAGTAGTGAGAAAAAAGTCAGCCAGTAAACCACACAAGTTGTCTAGTTGAGTTACTACAATGATAATTCAATATTTCCAGTAGTAAAGATACACATATGTGCAGGTTATAGAGCACGTTGTAGGCCTATAGGGATGGTTGAAAGTATCAATCAAAGGTAAATACAGTTGTGCTTGAAAATTAGTGAACCCATAGAGATTTACCATTGAAGACAATGATAAAGTTGTCTCACCGTACTGGCCATAACATAAATGATATTGCACGAATCATTAAACCAATGACTGTATTATACCATTGAGGTTTCCCACTACATGTACCAGCCTGGCCATTGGATTTGTATCAGGAGTCTTTGCGTTAGATAGGGGTTATAATTGTGCAAAAGTAAGTGCACCCTAAGCGTAATGTTAAAAGATAGGAGCAGAGGGTTCACTTACTTTTGCACAATTATAACCCCTATCTAACACAAAGACCCCTGATACAAATCACATGGCCAGACTGGTACATGTAGTGGGAAACCTCAATGGTATAATACAGTCATTGGTTCAATGATTCGTGCAATATCATTTATGTTATGGCCAGTATGGTGAGACAACTTTATCATTGTCTTCAATGGTAAATCTCTATGGGTTCACTAATTTTCAAGCACAACTGTAAAGTGAACAAGGACCAAAATATTGAGATTGAGGAGTTTTAAAATAGGGATGTAATATTTATCGGAAAACAAGACAAGACAAACTAGTGTGAAGTAGTGATAATGAAGTCAGTTGTATTAGTCTCATTGTGCTTTTTGGTTTTTCAAATACCAATTTCAACACATCAGCTTTAACCTCTCTCATTGACATCAATGCAAATATATGTAGACAATGACAGATCTGCCTTTGATGTGGATCATAGAGGAAATTCTAAGGTCATTATATACAGAGCTCAATGGAATTCGCCATCATCTGTCAAGAATGACAAGATACAAGGCCCATGAATGAATGACATTGAATGGCAATACCAACAATTAGGGTTAATGGATTGATAATGCAGGGAGGTCCAGTGCCACCTGTGCATAGCATCCTATAACATTGGTTGAATGAGCAGGAATGAGCAGGAGCATGAATGGTCTTCATTAGTGATGGACTGCACTCTGGTCAGCAAGATACTAGCTGGTCAAGCAAAGGAAACTAACCAAGGAGGTAAAAGGCCAAGAAAGCAAAAAAGCTCTAATGGAGAGGTTTTCGCTTTGGTTCGTTGTTGGTAGATGCTTTTGGCAATGCTTCGGTCAGTGTTTCGGTCTCCATTGGTTAGCCCGTCTAACAGGGTCGGTCAGCTTGCAACCGTATAGGGCATCAAAGCGTGCTGGAAACATGACGTACATACGAGAGGACCTCTCCACTTCCGCCAACTTCTGTGCCTTGAATCAGGTCATCCGCCTGGCCACCTCAGATACTCTGTAGCAACACTATAGCTTGCCCTTTCTATCTTACAGGGAGCAGATGCTGAACTTGCTGAAGCTTCAAAGCTAGCATTTGCTTTGGACGAAGTAGACTATATCAAATATGACTTTCTCCTTGACAATTTGCATATTACTTCTGAACCAAATTGCCAGTGGGGGATCCAGAAAGTTCCAATGGGGGGGGGGGGTCAATCGGGTCATCCATCCCTGGAAATGTTACTGTAGTGGCTCAGAAGCAGTGAGATATACCTTATGCCTAGATCACACGAGAGTGGTTAAGTGACGGCGAAGTTGTAGAGGTGCCAGGAACTCAACTTTCGCCTACTTTCGGCGTTTCAAGCCATTTTTGGACAATTATATAATCAATTAGAGCTTATAAATCGTCGTTGATGGTTCCTATTACGACGAGGCACTCGTTTTTTACGCCGAATCGCTCGTAATTACGGACGAGGCAAGAAGAGACTTGTGTCGGCGAGTTGTCAGGAGCCTCGACGCAGTTCCATTGCTTCAATGTTAAACTAGATTCGCCCAAGGAGTCTCTTTCTTCGCCCTAGCATGCTGTTGCTTCGCCCTAGCATCCTCTTACTTCATCCTAATCTTCAATTACGCCCAAGCAAATACATTTTACGGTGAAGCAAGTAGCTGTTTCGGCGTTTCAACAGCCTGTTTGTGTCGGCGAGTTGTGCTCTTTTTTCGCCGAAGTTCCATTGACTCAATGATAAGTAGCCTCGCCCAACCTGCCTCTAACTTCGCCCAACCTGTCTCTAACTTCGCCCAAGCTGTCTCTAACTTCGCCCAATCATTTTGGGGGGCTTTCTGGTCTCTTGCATCGTGGTTTCTTCCTTCGCGAAGATTCAACCGGTTGAATCTTTCGTGAAGCAAGTTCTTGCTTCACCATAAGGTCACGTGATTTCTAGGAACTTTTGGCGAGGAAGTTTAAGAAGCGCCGTAGACGAAAATAGCGTCGCCGAATTGTTGAATGTAGTTTAAAAACCTCCCTCTTTCCTGGAAAAGCAAGAAGCGACGCGACAAGAACCCTCTGTTACGTCTCCGTGAGAACTAGCCATTAGTTTTGGTTTAACTGATGGCGGCATCAATATTTGTGTACTTTTAATAAGCATTACCACTATTGTTTCAAATATTTAGAGAATGACAAATCGACAAATTGTGATTAAACGCTACATATTCCAATTCCAGCTTGTGCAATTGAGGCTGATTGGAGCCAAAACAGGAGCTGCAAGATTGTCAAGTTCAGTCCAATAATGTATCATCATAAAAGCAACTAATAGTAACTCGTAAACATATTCGTTAAATACGGAATGCTTCTGACGTATCATTGAGCACCTAATGCGTTGCAATAACACCATATCATATTTATATTCGCGCAGCGAAACGGCCGAAGGCCGTTGAGCGAAGCGAATTGAGTGCAAGAGAAGACTCAAAAATCTGTGCAGTGATGGTCTCAACATCAACAGTCCACAGTTTGGAATTAGGTCAAGTGGGTCCAGCTTCTTATCAATGATTTAGTTTCGTATTTAACAAAACATAACATATTCATCTTCAAAAGTGTCTTAAAAATTCAATTTTCTCTAGTAATATATCCTGTACCAATAATTTTTATGGAATCCTATAATAGTATTCTCGGTGGCCATCTTGTGTGCCAGTTTTACACTCACTCATAAGGCTTTCTCATTTTTCCACTTTGAGTTATGAAATTTGGTACAGGTATGGGGCTATGGGTATGATTTGGCAAGTTGTCGAGAAATCCAAGATGGCGGCCGTTTTGTGGCAGCCATTTTGGCAACCATCTTTCTTCATTCTTGAACTGCCCATTGTGACCTTAATATTTCACTTACAGTTATAAAATTTGGTACAGGCATTGGCCTGTGGGTATCGATCAGGAACATATTGAGAAATTCAAGACGGCGGCCATTTTGGAAATCCAAGATGGCGGTCATTTTGGTAGCCATCTTTCTTCATTGTTCAACTGCCCATTGTGACCTTAATGTTTCACTTACACTTATGACATTTGGCACAGGTATTGGCCTGTGGGTATGGATCAGGAACATGTTGAGAAATCCAAGATGGCGGCCATTTTGGGGTGGCCATTTTGGCAGCCATCTTTCTTCATTTCTTGAACTGCCCATTGTGACCTTAATATTTCACTTACACTTATGACATTTGGCACAGGTATTGGCCTGTGGGTGTCGATCAGGAACATGTTGAGAAATCCAAGATGACAGCCATTTTGGCAGCCATCTTTCTTCATTTTTTTAACTGCCCATTGTGACCTTAATATTTCGCTTAGAGTTATAAAATTTGGTACAGGTATTGGCCTGTGGGTATTGATCTGAAACATATTGAGAAATCCAAGATGCTGGCCATTTTGTGGCAACCCTTTTGGCAGCCATCTTTCTTCATTCTTGAACTGCCCATTGTCATCTCAATATTTCGCTTAAAGTTATGAAATTTGGTACAGGTATTGGCCTGTGGGTATCGATCAGGAACATATTGAGAAAGCCAAGCTGGTGGCCATTTTGTGGTGGCCATTTTGGCAGCAATCTCTCCTCATTTCTTGAACTGCTCATTGTAACCTTAATATTTCACTTACGGTTATGACATTTGACACAGGTATTTGCCTGTGGGTATGGACCAAGAACATGTTGAGAAGCCAAGATGGCGGCCATTTTGGAAGCTATCTCTCTTCATTTCTTGAACAACCCAATGTGACCTTAATAGTTCACTTACAGTTATAAAATTTGGTACAGGTATTGGCCTGTGGGTATCGATCGGGAAAATGTTGAGATATCCAAGATGGCGGCCATTTTGGCAGCCATCTTTCTTCATTTCTTGAACTGCCCATTGTGCTCTAAATATTTTGCTTAGAGTTATGAAATTTGGTACAGATATTGGCCTGTGCGTATGAATCGGGAACATGTTGAGACATCCAAGCTGGCCACCAAATGGCCACTTCAGAATGGCTGACATCCTTGAACTGCCCATTGAGACCTTGCTATTTCACTGTGGGTTATGAAATTGGGTAAAGTTATTGGCCTGTGGGCATGGGTCAGGAAAATGTCGATAAATCCACGTAGATTGATAGATTGATAGATAGATAGATACATAGATACACAGATCTATACCCACATTGATTGATTGCTACATTCATTCACTCATTCTCCACACTGCCAAAGTATATCCTTTATCACGGGTGAATGCTAGTTGTTAATTATTAGCATTGACAAGCTAAATCAAGTTATTAACATGTTATTCATTTAATTTCAATCAGACAACAAGAAAACATAACAAAATTAAAGTTACATAATCTTATAAACTGATGATTATGTAACAGTGAACAGACAATCTACATGCAATGTTATTGTTTTTGTATTACTATATATTTATACTATTATGTAATATCAACAATCTAACATAGACTTGACTTTGGCAGCTTTCAGTGCTGTCTGCCTTTTTACCATTTAGCTAATTATCTATCAATCTTATTTATCTATTTAATATATATATCTATCTATCAATTTATCTATCTATCTGTCTGTCATTATATCTATCTATCTATCTATCTATCTTTTTATCTCTCTATTTATCGTTATATTTATCTATTTATCCATTATATTTTTTGTGTAGTTTATCTTGCTATTCTACATTTTTCTCTGTCTTTCCATGTATCTGTCTTTCTAATTTTCTGAAACAGTTACATAACTCCTTTCATACATTGAGTATGAAATAAACGTGAAAGTTATGGTAACACTATAAGTCCTACAAAACTTTTTAAAGTGCAGCGCGAATTTCATGGCAGTGCCATTTACATATTAACTATATCACAGTATATATGAGATCAGGTTGAAGCGCACAAAGCAAATGCACATGTTGTGTAGGGGACAGGAGGTCAAGATGATTTTATGCACAGACAAAGATTCAGGTGGGACATCAATCAGCTAGCAGGAGCATAAAGAGAGGTTTCCTTTTGCTGGGATGACACGTTTATTGGTAGCTGTGAAGATATAGTGAGAAGGGCCCAGCATGCTAATGGTAAATGATAATAGGAGACAAGGCTTAACAACTTCACACCGCGCCTTGTTATAGAGGTGGTTCGCAGTTGTTAGGGGTCATTACAACTAGCCTACAAAAGCCAAAAGTCTCTAGTTGGTTTGATGCAAGGTCACATGACACATAATCACTAGTCTCCTCGCTGCTCCGGTGTCGGGCGGTTCATGTGGCACAACCGCATGCACGCAATTAGTGACGTCAAAGCGTTGCGCGTGCATCTGTGGCGTTTTCTGTGAATCAGTGGTGTTTAAAGTGAGAGAATATCTAGAATAACACTCCACTTGTTGTAAATGATCTAAACGCCAGCAATAATAAGCAAATCATCACAAGGAGACCCCCATAAGATATTAATGAGACACCTCAGGTGCAATATTTACAGTAATTTAACACTATGGTATGTTTAAGCCATCCTGCATTTCATCCTCTTCGTTTAAAAACTTCGGTCATTAATGACCAAAAAGATCAATGAGCTAAAACAAAACAAAATCGAACCATTCAAACGATCGAAAGATGAAAAACTTCACACGTTCCTGCAAATCGCTTTCATTTGCCTCCCTCCATCACACAACGAATGAAAAATAGCAGATAAATTCAATGGAGTTTTCCATCATGGGCCATCAATGAAATACAATACTTGAATTTGTTCATTAGCCAATCTAATGCCAATCTAGCTGGGTGGTGTAGTGGTTAAGGTTCCCGCCTGCTCCGCTGAAGGTCTTTGCCTGCATGGGTTCGAGCCGCGGTTGGGGAACCCAAAATTTTCAGTATACCTTCATGAGCAAAATCCCAGCTGGATGTCGTTCGGATGAGACGTTAAATTGGCGGCCCCTTGTATCAGTGTCTGTGCTGGGCAAGTAAAAGATCCCTCACATGGGGTAAATGTGTAACATGTTGAGGACTCTCGCTCTCTCTCTCATCTCATCAATCAACCCTCGTGAGCGCCCAGAACTGGGCTTAGAGGGCTGCACTTACCATATCTATCTATCTATCTAATGATAACTGTGTTTATTTTTGTCAGTGTTTTCCTTGGCAACTAATAAAATATCGCATCACCCTCATTATTCCCCGCCTTTTTTAGGGAACAGCTTGTTACAGCGCCATTCCGATAATGGTTGGTGATTAAAACGTGACACCTCGGAGGGCGAGTTATTCATTCCGATTTGGAATGGCCTTCGGAAATTTAAGACCCGAATCTTCAATCACACAAAAAGGAGGAAAATTAGCAGTTGGAGGAGTGGCAGAATCAGCAGCATCACAAGAGCAGAATCAGAATTTCTGGAGAATTTCTGCAGAATTCTAGGGAAGAATTTCATTTCACAATCCTCCAAGACTTGCATGATGGCACCATTCACAAGGAAGGAATTGCAAGACAGGACCAGGCAAGGTTTGAAAAGAGAGGAGGATTTATGCAAACAGAATTAGCATCTATCAATGGCAGCCTTAAAATTTATTCACAAATTTTCTGGCCTTCTTGCTGTATAAAAATCCAATCAAAGCGCAAGAAGTTTCCTCCAAGCATGTGAAGATGATTGCAGTCTTCGCAACGTTTGCCAACGACGGAAATGCGGTCCACCCAAGAAACCCATCTAATGTAATTAGAACCAAAACGCAGTTGGCATAGGAACGAATCAAGAGTCCCTGGCATCAATGGATGTCAATTAAAGGACTCGGGACAGCCCGGCAGTTTTATTTACATATCAATGTTAAATAGATTCAGCGACGTGACAGCCAGACATGATATGAATTTCTAACGGGACCTGCCGATTGATCGCCCCCAGCCACCTATATGGCCAATCAAACGTTTTTTACTCAAGGTCCCAGACTGAATTGACGATCCAAAGGTTACCGGCAGCTTTCACTACTATATTTGTGTTCACCTGCCAACGTCTGACCTTGGGCGACTGATCGTTTTGAGCCAGTCACGAAAAATCTTTATCTGGCCTTCTCCATTCCGGCTGATATATAGATGCAGGAACATTTGATACAGCTTAAGTTTAAGTGAGAGCATTTTCCAATAAATTGAATTTCTATCACTTTACAAAGGAGAAGAAAGATTAACAAAATACAAACTAAAATCTTTTTAAATATCTAGTCTCATTCATCCGTAGAACTTCGAAAAGTTTTCATGATTATATCATATGTACATTTTTTTCATGCCTTTACAATAAGTAATCAAGTATCAGTACACAAAGAAGCAATACCAGAACAAGATTTACAAGACAAACTTACAGGTAACATAGCTTATTGTTAATACTATTATTACAGAGAATTATTTCTATACATCAGCGACATAGCCGGAATTAATCATTTGGATAATAATACCATGCCGAAATTTCTTCCATATTCATGCTTTGTGACATTTTCTGCCTTTTGCTGCCATGCATCTATCACGAAAACTGAAAACCGAAAGCGTCTGTGTTGTGTCGAAAACCACATAGCTCATGAAGTTGCTGGAAGCAGACTCAAAGAGAATCAGATGTAACCGCTCACAGCTCTGATGATGCAGAACTTTCGCTGGTCCCAGTGACGGTCGGGATGCGGGATCACTAAAAGACACGAGAAATTCCGAGAATTTAAGAGAGACTTTTCCGCATCTCCGATTCAAACGGCAACTCCCCCATCACCCGAGGGACGCCTGTTATCCACCACACGACGCTTCTTTTTGCATGTCTAAGCGAAGAAAAAACCGCCCGGCTAATAAGAGGCTGTTAATGAGCCGCATGCGATGACATGAATCCTAATGAAATGAATCGCATGTAACAATATTGAGGTCTGTTTAATAAGTGTATCACCAAACATGCCATTTTCAGCTCGCATGTCCTCCGCAGAACCTATAGCTTTATGTTTCGCTTGTGGAGCGCAAATCTCCTTCACAATCTCTTGCAAATGATCTTTCCGGGATACCTAATGCACACGGGACAGTGAATATCAAGGGATACTGAAACACACATGCTTTATTCTCAGTTTAATTTCATTCAAAGCATATTGCTGCAGAGAAAGTTGCTTATGGAATATTAATCTTGACTGTTTTTTGCTCTTTTCTAATTTAGCAAAAGGAATCCGTACATCTCAAACGACATTCCTGTTGAATCGTGTTGATTGCCGTTGGCCTGAGGGACTCGGAACACCTCATTTGAGAGATGAAGTAATGCAGAAAAGGCTCTAAGGTGTTGCTATCAATATGTATTCACCCTTGTGTGTGATGCATAATTCACAGGTTGTCTGCAGAACTGAGATACATTCTCTCCTCTACCACACACAATATGTAATATGCATGTGATGTATATTTCTCAGGAGCATGCAACTACTTCAGATTGTCAGCCACAGCTAACGGACTCAGCTACAGCTAACAGACTCAGTACATGCAGATAGTAGATGCAGATAATAGCTCCAGATAGTTGCTTCGGATGGTGGGCTTTTCTGTACATTATTGCAAAGAAAGCTAGCATTCCGGGATGGCTTCAACTGGCTCGGATGTTTGCTCTCGAGGAGCTTTTGTGAAAAGCCATTCTCTCCCTCGCAGTGCTTCACAGTGCTTCACAGCGCTTCGCAGCCGACTTCCACTTGAGTGATGGCTCAAGAACAGACTTGTGGAATATTACTGCTTCTCGCAGAGTCAACGAGTGATGGAGCAGGTCCCTTTGCATTTCTGCTTCCCCAACAGCAGCAAGAGCAAGAGCATCAACAGCAAGAGCATCAACAGCAAGAGAATCAACAGCAAGAGCATCAACAACAAGAACATCAACAGCAAGAGAATCAACAGCAAGAGAATCAACAGCAAGAGCTTCAACAGCAAGATAATCAACAGCAACAGCTTCAACAGCAAGAGCATCAGCAGCAAGCGCTTCAACAGCAAGAGCATCAGCAGCAAGAGCTTCAACAGCAAGAGACATCAACAGCATCATCGTCATCATCAGCCGCAAAAAGATCACAGATTCCCATTGTCAGCATTGCCCAAAGCCTCCCAGTGACGTCTACGGGCAGTCGCTGGGGTGTCGCAGGGAGCAACCTTACAACCAACTCTGACAATGATATTCATGAAATGTACTGCGGAAAGAAAAATCACCAAAAATAAGAAAGAAAGTTGTCTATTAGGTAATTTCAGGGCCATAGTCTCTTCTAAAGAAAAATCAAAGAGGAGACACAAAGATCTTTGGACCATAATATGAACATCTGCAGTCAATAGACATCTTGTCTCTAACAAAAGATGATGACCATCACACAAGGTACTGTAGTACCACAAAGGCAGCAAATTCACATAAAATAGACACACCCAGTATCAAAAGTGGATGGAAACAATTATTCAGACATAACAAGGAAAGAATTCAACAGGTCATAAACGGGTCTGAAAAGCAGAGGGAAGAAACGCTTAGGTAACACAATGCAATTCCATTATGTATGAGATTTGTCGTGGATGCAAGAATCGCTGGTGCGCTTTCTTCTTGGCGCAATATATCTTGGGAATGCCAACTTTGATGATGGCGGTAATGGCGAATACTTCAGGCGTACATTTATATTGCAACAAGGTCAAGGTGTTAGATGAAGCATCAGGAGGATCTGTCAAGCGAACACGTAAGAAGCAATAGAAGAGCAATCCAAAGCAATAGAAATCGGCTCCAAGGACAGCCGACCAGCATTAAAGAGAAATACAGCGCAGAACAGAAGTTCCTCACAAAACCAAAGGAAAGTGTCTACCGTAATTGCGATTTATTACAGAATGACACCTATTGCCACATGTGATAGAAGAGGATCAGAAAGATCAAAGGCTTTCGAACAATACATAGTGAACAGACAAGATACACAGCAAAAAAAGAAAAGAGCAAATTGTTCTACTTTCAAGTTATTAATGTCAATTAAGGCAGCTTAACATCGTTACAAAGCATTCTTGAAACACTTATATCTAAATATTGATGCAACAATTAGCATGCTCACACAATGTGACTTCAGAAAAATTAACATATATCAAGAAATAAGAATACGAAGTAAGTTTAGGATTAGTAACTAACAAGTATGCTATTGTAGTATTGTACAGTGTGCACATACACTGATGTAACACACTGGCAACTCAGGGAGCACTTCGGTGCATTTCATGATCACCATTACTTCCTCGCTTCAGAAGTACAGAAATACCAAAGAGACTATGGGGTAAGGCATTCATAATTTCGTACCCTAGGATCCACCATGTGGCATATGCAACCTACTATGTTATGCCAGGGGGTATGATGTATATAATGCATTTTCATAGTTACTGAGATAAGGTGTAAACTGGGATCGGGAGCAAGTCTTTATCCTTTGCATATTTTGTGTTGTTCTAGGTGAGTCGCTCTGTACCCCTCAACCCTGTTGCATACTTTTCTTAGCAATTCCCTGCAATAGCCCATACAAACACATCATAATGCAGCAATCTATGGAGCTGATATCAATAATAGTGAGCATCAACAGATGAAATGCGAGCAGCAGTGGGCACACACTCGTTCCTTCATCCATATCTTGACAGAAAGAAATTTAGCCCGTCCATTTTGTTGTGGTAATTGAATGTCAAGGGAAATTGTTACTGTATTCATAATCAAAGTATCTCAACAGGTATGCAAGAATCATAATAGACATGCTCATATCTTTCCTTTTGTAATCAAAGGCTAAAAATACCAAATGTATAACTGCGATGTCTTGCATTTATCAAAACACATTATACCACATAGTTACCATTTCAGTCTAAACCAATCAAATTAATTTGTTCTTCAAACTAAACCTTTCAAATCCACATGTACCTATTCCCTCTGTGAATGAACCAATTTAAGACAAATCGACAACTCTTTGTGGCACTTAATACCAACACTTGTGGATGTAGAATAGCAACAAGATTTACTATTGTAACATCATCAACGGTAAAATCACCGAATCCCATTCTTCGCACTGCTAAAATCCTAATGGCAGCGCTCTCTTTGAATGTAAAGCATCCAAAAATGTCCGTTACTCTCACTGGCACTTATTATACAACTCAAGTGTGGATTTACATGTAGAATGATTTTAAATATCTGGAATATCTCCAACCTTAAAGCACTTCTGCAACATGATTGGATTGCACCACCACTCAGGATCACTGCAAAAACAAGGCAATCCATGAAACCAAATCCTGAATCCAGGATTGAGCAGGGACATGTTTAAATACACCACATGAACAACACTGATCCATTAGTAGGGGCCATTATCTAGATTATTCCCTTACATCTGGTCTGGCCATTACATAAATTAAGCACTCCCATCAGAACTATGTGGCACTCTGGAGCAGGCCAGACATAAACACAACATAAAACACATCATCAGCATCTATAAGTCTGCATAAACCACATCAGTTATGCCACTGCTTATTGGTGCTGATAAGTAATTGTTTTCTACGCTGTAAGGATCACTTTGTATCCAATATGTAGTTGCTATGAAGGTAATATGCTCACATTTCATGTTGACATGACAGAGTTTTTAAAATGCCTCCTACACAGGTAATATCATTCAATTTTAAGTCAAAGGTTATAACCAGGGGAATTGTATTATGATATATTGAATACATATGGCAGATCACAGGTGTAGAGATATTTCCAGACGTGTGTTAAGTTTTATATGAAAGTGAATTGATTGATTCAATTTGATTGTGACATTTGGTTAGAAAGACCTAATGCAAACAAGATTTATCCGCAGAGTGGGTGGATTCAATTGTAAAGGTCCCAAAGAAACAAACTGGTCATATTTCAATAAATGAGATTGTACAATGCCTGTGATGAAAATCATTTCACAAATATGCCAATAAGGTAATGACAGCATTTCATATGCATCTGCATATCTGCATGGATACACAGCTCAAGAGACAGTAAATTGTATTGCATTATGTTGTAAGAACATAAACATCAGTCATGAAAGAGAGATATATTTCCAACTCAAGAGTTACTGCAAGCTCTGGGACTGGGTATTCTCTAAAAACAATGTTAAAACTTTGGGGTTGATGAAATTTGAGCAGAAATTAACTCAAGTGGCTTTCAAATACACAATTCCACAATGAATTTTCAAGTTAATTATTTAGTTTATAAAATTCAAGTTACAAGCTCAGGGACTGGGTATTCTCTAAACATAATTGGGGTTGGAGAAACTGGTGTAAAAATTAGCTCAAGTGGCTCCCTGATACAGAATTTCAAATAAAATTTTTCAAGTTACATTTTTCAAGTTTTAATTTTCCAGTTAACCCTCTCAACCCACCACAAACCTCATCATGCATTATGTTGCCACAAGCTTAATTAAGATTACACTGTGTTAAAGCATCCAGCTAATTCAGAACGCAATGAAGCAGATGAACACTTTGTGGCATCAGCTGATACCCTGTGGCATCAATACCATCTGAACCCTTTTTGCACCATATGCATCATCTTGCACTATCTGCATCATCTGCATCATCTGGCATCGTCTTGCCATCAGCAACACTGCAGACAACAAGCCCTCATCATTTAAAGGTGCTCAGGTTGCTGATGCTGTGTTGATACTGATACGATTGGGGTTGTTGCTGTTAGTGTCATCGATGTTGTTGGTGTCACCAATGCTCTTGGCGTCATCGATGCCATTATATTACTGATGCTGTTGGTGTCACCGATGCTGTGTAATGACATTAATGATTGGAAAGTAGTGTTACTGATCTGGTAGTGATGCTGTTGAACTCAAAGATTATAATGCTGTTGAAAGTAAGGATGCTGTATCAAAAGTCTGCTATTAATTGTACTACAATGGAGAAAATACTGAAGTAATTAAGGTCTGCAACTTTGGATAGCCTACTATTGATGTTATAATGACAATTGTGCAAAAATAATGCATTAACTTGTGTTTTTCATGATTCATGATGATATAACTTCAGTATACAACATTGGCTTAACTGCAACTAAGATTATTACAGGACCTTATGCTGCTGATGTTGTTGTTCTTGTATTAATTGCTTGAGGAAGTGGAAGGTCCACCTGTCTCACCAGACTCAATTCTGCTGCGAAGAAGATGACAACGAATACAAGTTGCAAGACACCCCCTTGGGGAACACCTTCCACAACAACACGTATCTTCTGCGCATCGTCTCCACATCTCTGTGTTGAAACATTTTCTTGCATTTCTTAGTAATCTTGAGGCGATCATCCAAAAGTGTTCTGAACGGCGCATCAATTATTTCTCAGTGTGTTCACAGTTCTCGGCAAATTAATAAAAGGGCGAATACGAAACAAAAGAAACACTCTCCTTGTCAGTGATGAATAAGAGATGCATTAAAATTCCCATGCTTCCGGTAGGTCTATGCAATATTCATACGCGACGACATTCATGAACGAAGAAGACGTGGCATTCTAAAACCTGTGAAGCTTACGTTTGCAAAATCCTGCAGACTGGCTTAATGACATATCACTCTTGCAGATACAACTCAACTGAGTTTATAAATTGTCCTTTGAGGTTAATATGCATTCAGAATCCTGAATTTCCTGAATGTACACATTAAACAAAGTGACGGAAAATTCATGTGTGGACCGATAGAGTTTCTTCGTAGATGTACGGTATGACGGTATGATGCAATCGGCCAATTAGAGAAGCAACAGCACTGATTATCTAAGAGGGCTAATTAAGTAGCGAGATGAAAGTAGCACCTTTCATTAGGACAGAACAAAAACCATAGAGAAATACTGTATCGTTCGATCACACCGCAAAGGCCTGGTGTATGTGGCAAGTGGCATTAGAGGCACAGTCTAATGTAATTATATGAGGCAGTGACATAAGAGAATACCAAGAAGGTCATCACCAAAGACAAGAACAAGCTTAGAGTACCTCAGGAAGGCCTCAAAAGGGCCTTAGAAGGGCCCATAAGGCTGAAAGGACAATGCCATACATGCATCAGCTTCAGGAAACACAAAGGAACACCTTGAGCACAAGGTATATATCACAGGGCCTCAAACCACACATGTATTATTAAAGGGTGCTAGACTGCAGCCATCAGTGTCTGCTCTGATTTATAAGGTCAGGCAGCAACAACAATACCACCACATCAGCTCTATTGTTGCAGTTGTGGACCTAACATCAGATGTTACCAAGCTAACCAATACCATACATGTATCAACCAAGAACAGCGAAAAGGTCTAGACCTATCATCAGATGTAAACCAGTACTACATTATTTTTGCTTGAAGATGCCCTGTCGGTATTCTCGTATATAATATCACTTCGAAAAATCACTACACATTATACAGTACTTAGTACAGTGCATCATTCTACATATCCAACTCCAGTGTACTTGTTGTAAGTGGAGACATATGTAATGCCATCAACTCAACATACACCATGTACTTATTACACATTACTTCCCTATAGTGTTTCCTAAATAACCATATGGCTTCCAACTTCAAAGTGTTGTACCACAGAACCCTACTAGATTAGCTTAGATTCATGGACCCTAGATGATCTGATACAATAACTATGCATTTATAATGCATCTTTACGACCTTATCATGACCACATGATCCACATCAGTGAGGCAATAAACACATGGTATTACTCACACACTACAAAAAAGGAGATGGAATCATAGATTCACACCACTTCTAGATTAGGACCACACTAGGTCTGCACAAGTAGCCACTGTTCTCATTCATCATGGCCAATGGCTGCCTCACAGAGCCCTTTGGAGGCCTGCAGACATTTTATAAGCTCATAACTGTAACTATAAAACTGCAAGAGCAGTGTGTGTGGAGCAATAATTAACCACAGCCTCAGGCAAATTGCAACAATGTAACCAGGAGTAATCTACCAAAAAGACACAAATAATGTAATAAAATAATGATATACACAGTAACACACAGTGTGGAAGACCCAGCATGCTTCAGCTGCCCAATATAAGAAGCATGTGCTTCTGGGGTAATGTATGTCTAAAATGTAAGAAGGAGCAATACCACAGAACTGCTTGAACAAGGTAAGATATATTTATAGTACAAAACCTAGCTTTTGTATAGAGGCATTGGAAGAAAAGAAGAACTGAGCATACCTATTCAACTTTACTGATCAGGCTATCAGAGGCAGTCTATCTATCAATCCATCCACAAAGCAATATAACAATATCAACCCTTTGAGCCATTGATCTGTCTATGCTGTATCTATACATCTAATCCACGAATTCTTCTATCTTTAGAGAGCTAGTAACTGTTCAATAACCAAATCTACAGAGAACCAGGACCAGTCCTATACAACAGCATGCAGCCTGGTTCCCAGACAACCATGAATAATTGGAAATGTCTTGGGTGAGATCACCTTGGTAGACTGCTCTATTGGATGCAATGTTTGCACATCAGCTAAGGCGTTGGGTGCAACCACAACCCAGACCCAAAGAGCAGAAAGGGTTTGGATTAGGGGAGCAGGAATCACTGAGGGTCAGTGATTGGATTAAACACAAGTGTGAGAGGTCAAGAGACGTTGGTCAAGAAGATGGTGCCGATGTGGTTGTAGTGAGGTTACTGTGGGGTTACTGCTGGCTATGTTGACTTGGGTCAGATGGCAAACTTACCTTGCTTCTAATGCACAGAAGTCAAGGCAAGTTAGATGAGGGGAGTAAGTAAAGAATAAAGATGTGCCCTAAAAATCTATGATGTAATTATTTCATTGTAAATCAATCAAAATGACGTCTTTTCAAACTGGTAAACCTTTCATGTTTTCCACTTGTGCAAGAACTAAATTCAAGAGGAGCCGTCAACTCTCTGTGGCACTTAATCCCAACACTTTTTGATTTAGAATTGCAACAAGATTTATTATTGTATCATCATACGCAAAATAAATCCCATTCTACTCCTTCGAATTTCTAATATCCCATGTAAAGCATCAAAATTCCTCTACTCTCAGTGGCACTTAATATGCCACTTTTTTTTGTGGATTTACATGTAAAGTAACCTGGAATATCTCCACCATTTAAGGAGTTCACGATATCAACTTCACTTAGAAAGTGCTTGATTCTGCAACCTGCAAAACAGGATTGCACCACTGCTCAGGATCAGTGGAAAAACAAAGCAATCCGTGAAACCAAATCCTCAATCCTGGATTGAGCAGCGTCATGTTTAAATACACCACATGAACAACACTCATCCCTTAGTAGGGGCCATTATCTAGATTATTCCCTTACATCTGGTCTGGCCATTACATAAATTAAGCACTCTCTTCAGAACCATGTGGCACTCTGGAGCAGGCCAGACATAAACACAACATAAAACACATCATCAGCATCTATGAGTCTGCATAAACCACATCAGTTATGCCACTGCTTATTGGTGCTGATAAATAATTGTTTTCTATGCTATAAGGATCACTCTGTAACCAGTATGTAGTTGCTATGAAGGCAATATTCACACATTTCATGTTGACAGTTTTTAAAATGCCTCCTACACAGGTAATATCATTCACAAATTTTAAGTCAAAGGTATATAACCAGGGGAATCGTAATATAATACATTGAATACATGAAATAACAGATGACATGTGAAGAGATATTTCAGATATATACATTAAGTAGTATGAAAGTGTATTTGTTTGATTTGGTTAGAAACACCAACTGGAAACAAGATTTATCTGGAAAGTGGGTGGATTTCAATTGTGAAGGTCCCAAACCAACAGACAGTTCATATTTCAATGAATGATATTGTACAAGGCCTACATTGAAAAGCATTATACAAATATGCCAATACGGTAATGACAGCATTTCATATGCATCTGCAAATCTGAGTGGACACAAAGCTCAAGAGACAGTAAATTATATTACATTATGTTGTAAGAACATAAACATCATGAAAGTGAGATTTACTTCCCACTCAGAGTTACTTGCAAGCTCTGGGACAGGGTATTCTCTAAAAACAATGTTAAAATATTGAGGTTGATGAAATTTGAGAGGAAATTAACTCAAGTGGCTTTCAAATACAAAATTTCACAATGAATTTTCAAGTTAGTTATTTAGTTTATAAAATTCAAGTTACAAGCTCTGGGACTGGGTATTCTCTTAACCCAAGTACGGAGAGCAAAACTAGAATGGAATTTAACTCAAGTGGCTTCCTGATAAATTTTGGCATTAAAATGTTCCCGTTACATTTTTCAAGTTAATTTTCAAGTTAACCTTCTCAACCCACCACAAACCTCATCAGGTATTATGTTGTTGCAGGCTTAATTAAGATTACACTGTGTTAAAACATCTAGCTAATTCAGAACACAATGAAGCAGATGAACTCTTTGCAGAATCAGCTGATACCCTGTGGCATAAATACCATCTGAACCCTTTTTGCACCATCTGCATCATCTGGCATCATCTTGCCATCAGCAACACTGCAGACAACAACCCTCATCGTTTAAAGGTGCTCAGGTTGCTGATGCTGTGTTGATACTGATACGATCGGTGCTGTTGCTGTTGGTGTCATGGATGCTCTTAGTGCCATGGATGCTGTTGGTGTCAATGATGATGCCATCATATTACTGATGCTGTTGGTGTCACCGATGCTGTGTAATAACATTGATGATTGTAAGTGCTGTTACTGATCTAGTAGTGATGCTGTTGAACTTAAAGATTATAATGCTGTTGAAAGTAAATATACTGTATTAAAAAGTCTGCTGTTAATGACACTATAATGGAGAAAATACTGAAGTAATTAAGGTCTGAAACTACCGATAGCCTACTATTGATGTTATAATGACAATAGTGCAAGAACAATGCATTAACTTGAGTCGTTCATGATTCATGAATCATGATGATGTAACTTCAGTATATAACATCGGTTTAACTGTAACTGCGATTATTACAGAACCTGATGCTACTGATGTGGTTCTTCTTGTATTAATTGCTTGAGGAAGTGGAAGGTCCATATGTCTCATCAGACTCAAGTCAGCTGCGAAGAAGATGACAAGGAATACAAGTTGCAAGACATCCCCTTGGGGAACACCTTCCACAACAACACGTATCCTCTGCGCATCGTCTCCACATCTCTGCGCTGAGGCATTTTCTTGCATTTCTTAGTAATCTTGAGGCGATCATCCAAAAGTGTTCTGAACGGCGCATCAATTATTTCTCTGTGTGTTCACAGTTCTCGGCGAATTAATAAAAGGGTGAATACGAAACAAAAGAAATACTCCCCTTGTCAGTGATGAATAAGAGATGCATTAAAATTCCCATGCTCCGGTAGGTCTATGCAATATTCATACGCGATGACATTCATGAACGAAGAAGACGTGGCATTCTAAAATAACATGTGAAGCTTACATTTGCAAGATTTTGCAGACTGGCTTAATGACATATCACTCTTGCAGATACAACTCAACTGAGTTTTTAAATTGTCCTTTGAGGTTAATTCGTATTCTGAATCCTGAATTTCCTAAATGTCTACATTAAACAAAGGGGCAGAACCTTCATTTGTGGATCGATGGAGTCTCTTCGTGGATGTATGGTATGACGGTATGATGCATTCGGCCAATTAGAGAAGCAACAGCACCGATAATCTAAGAGGGCTAATTAAGTAGAGAGATGAAAGTAGCACCATTCATTAGGACAGAACAAAGACCTTAGAGAAATACTGTATCGTTCGATCACA
The DNA here is from genome assembly GCA_026936325.1 of Platynereis dumerilii. Classification (NCBI taxonomy): domain Eukaryota; kingdom Metazoa; phylum Annelida; class Polychaeta; order Phyllodocida; family Nereididae; genus Platynereis; species Platynereis dumerilii. The sequence goes on from JAPTHN010000028.1 coordinate 6,101,275, forward strand.
CCGCAAAGGCCTGGTGAATGTGGCAAGTGGCATTAGAGGCACAGTCTAATGTAATTATATGAGGCAGTGACATAAGAGAATACCAAGAAGGTCATCACCAAAGACAAGAACAAGCTTAGAGGACCTCAGGAAGGCCTCAGAAGGGCCCATAAGGCTGAAAGGACAATACCATACATGCATCAGCTTCAGGAAACACAAAGGAACACCTTGAGCACAAGGTATATATCACAGGGCCTCAAACCACACATGTATTATTAAAGGGTGCTAGACTGCAGCCATCAGTGTCGGCTCTGATTTATATGGTCAAGGCAGCAACAACAATACCACCATATCAGCTCTATTGTTGCAGCTGTGGACCTAACATCTGATGTTACCAAGCTAACAAATATAATGTATCAACCAAGAACAATGAAAAAGGTCCAGACCTAACATCAGATGTAAACCAGTACTACAACGAATCAAATGCTGAGCTCTGAGCCGCTAAATTATTTTTGGATGAAGATGCCCTGTCAGTATTTTCGTAGATAGTATCATTCGAAAAATCACAACATATTACATACAGCAGCACAGTACATCATACTACATATCAACCTCCTGTGTACTTGTTGTAAGTGGAGACCTAATGTAATACCATCAACTCAACATACACACTTATTACGCATTACTTCCCTATAGTGTTTCCTAAATTACCATACGGCTTCCAACTTCAAAGTGTTGTACCACAGAACCCTACTAGATCCATGGACCCTAGATGATCTGATACAATAACTATGCATTTATAATGCATCTTTACGACCTTATCAGGACCACATGATCCACATAAGTGAGGCAATAAACCCATGGTATTAGTCACACACTACAAAAAAGGAGATGGAATCATAGATTCACACCACTTCTAGATTAGGACCACACTAGGACCACACTAGGTCTGCACAAGTAGCCACTGTTCTCATTCATCATGGCCAATGGCTGCCTCACAGAGCCCTGCAGAGGCCTGCAGACATTTTATAAGCTCATAATTGTAACTATAAAACTGCAAGAGCAGTGTGTGTGGAGCAATAATTAACCACAGCCCCAGGCAAATTGCAACAATGTAACCTGGAGTAATCTACCAAAAAGACACAAATAATGTAATAAAATAATGATATACACAGTAACACACAGTGTGGACGACCCAGCATGCTTCAGCTGCCCGATATAAATGTAATAAGAGGGAGCAAGACCACAGAACTGTTTTGAGTAAGATAAAATCTAGTTTAGTAAAAGCCTAAATTTTTTCCACAGAAGCAGTAGAAGAAAATAAGAGAGAATCATGAGAAAATTTTAATTGAATCAGTCTATATATCATTCTACTTTGAGAATCTTCAATCCTATATCTGTACATCAAGCTACCTGTTTTAACCTTCTTGATCAGGCTATGAGTGACAATCTACCAATCTATCACTCTACCCACACAGCAATCCCACAATCCATCTCCTCGTCAGTCCATTGATCTATCTATCATCTACCTATCCATCCCATCCATTCATTTCCCTACCTCTAGAAAGTAACTATCCAATAACCAAATCTGAGAACCAGAACCAGCTCTATACAGCAGCCTGGTTTCCAGACAACCATGAATAATTGGAAATGTCCTAGGTGAGGTCATCTTGGTAGACTGCTCTATTGGATGCAACGTTTGCACATCAGCTAAGGTTTTGGATGCAACCACAACCCAGACCCAAAGAGCAGAGAGGGTTAGGATTTGGGGAGCAGGAATCACTCAGGGTCATTGATTGGATTAAACACAAGTGTGTGAGGTCAAGAGACGTTGGTCAAGAAGATGGTGCTGTGTAGTTGTAGTGAGGTTTCTGTGAAGTTACTTGGGTCAGATGGCAAACTTACGTCGCCCCTATATGGCAGAGAAGTCAAGGCAAGTTATTAGTTAGATGAGGTAACTGAAGGGACGTCAGAGACCATGGTGAAGATTATTATAACATTGTGGCAGTAAAATATGGAAATATGAGTAGAAAGATATAAAACTATCATAAAATCTTGGAAACTTACAACCCTGCAGAGTTGTACATTAAAGTTCAAGTGATACATGACCATAACAGCTTCACAGGAGTCACACATAATCTCTTCTAGGACAATAGGATATATGACAAGTCAAAATAAGAAGCCTCAACAGGAGCTACAGATGTTGGAATCATGGCAAAACCATAAGAGAACCAAACACATAAGTACAACAGGACAAGAAGAGGACCATCGGAGAACGGGACGGACCATATGAGGACAGGACCCCAGGACAACGAAAAGAAGGGCGAAGGCCACCAAGCATGCAGGTCTCGTCTGCTCCTGCCACAGCCAACAACACAACCAATCAGCAGCAACGTTAATCTCATCATCTGGGACCTGCTGGGCCAGTGCTGGCCTGCACGAATGTCTCTCCATCTCACCCACAACCAACACGGGGTGGCTGGGTTGCAGAAGCATGGCTGGTCAGCTTGCAGACCCATGTTTATACAGATAAAAGTTTCTGATAGACATAGCCTCAAAATAAGACACAGTGCCTGGCACAAATTTCATCTAATTCTGAACCAAATATTCAACATTTTTAAATTCTTACTTGACCTACTGTCTCTCAAAAATACATTGCAGAAGAATCTCCAATATCAAATAGACTATAGAGACTAATTGTAAATGATCAATTTCGAAACAAACCACATTGACTGAGGTCAATTCAAATCAGGTGAGCAGCAAACCTCTTCCTACCAAACCAAGTTTTTTTTTTTTTTCAAACAATTCATAGCTTTAGACAAAAGTAACAACAAATTTGCCTCACAGACAGATTTTATAGCACTTTCCAAAATCCATTTGCACATTTATTGTTTCTGTTAGTACCATAAACCTAGTTTCGCAGGCCTGCTTGGTAACATAAACAGTGAGAATATGCATATTATGCCAGGGAATGCTAATATGTCTCCTTGATGACATAGAGGGGAGGAACAATGTAATAAATGCCCAACCTAGGGATATTCATTGTCAGGTGGTAATTTGATGGAGTAGGGCCCAGCCGGTCCAGTGTTGCCATTAGAGAATGGCTGAAGGCGCTAGACTACCCCGATCAAATCTAGGTGGGGCAAAAAAGACAGCGGCATACAGAAGGCGACAGGCATTTTACAAAGCATCTGTTGGAATGAGAGCAGTCCCATGTGGTGGAGAGGAGGTGATCAGTTGAGTGAAGATGTTGGGAAATATTAGCGTTGAGCAAGATGGCCGGGACCCGGAGGTGTTTTCCGAGGGCCATCCATCATGCCGGGGCCATCGACTCCATCCAGCTACCTTAGACATTACCTTGTGATGATGATGGATGATCCGGGCCAGACTGGACAGACTCCAATAAAAGGCTTTTCTGGTCTATGCTGAAAGTCAAACTCGACTGCCTCCCAGACCTTCATTCAAACAGACTCACTACCTCCAGAGGACCCTCATCTCAACAAACGCTTCACTCGCTATTCGGAGTCTTCAGCCTAGAGACCAACTCGGATGACCTTGGCTTCCGCGGGACTGTTTCTGGTAGCTATTTTGTCAGCTGCTCTATCAACGTCAGTCTACCCAACAGGCCATTGTCAGTGGCTCATTCATATTCCCTGACCTAGCACTGGCCAAGTGTGTCTGACAGCACTCCACCAATTTCATGGCATGGCAGTTGCTCTTGACACCTTTCCAATGCCGGTTTCCGCAGCAACTAATATTGTATCAGCTCTGACCTTGTTTTGTATGCAACGCCGAACAATTATGAGGGATCCTGACGGCTCTGAGATCGCTGAGATGAAAAATAAATTACAAAATACACTGACCAAGAACCCAATATAGATTGCTAACAAATGAGCATTTACCGGTGCGAGGAAAGTTAACCACTTCATTAATGTAAGTAGTTCAGCTTGGTCTCTGGTGATTGCAAATCATTGGGTCTTGTGTGTCGAGAATACTTGGTGGCAACCAAATGAGACGGGACAAAACGGGCAATTTCGCTCCGGGGCCATAGACGCGGTGTGAACAATGACATTTGCATAAGAGAAGCGTTTGAGGCAGCAGCCGCTTGCACCATCATTCACATTGCGAGCTGTTTCATGAACCTTCGGGGAGGATGGCTGTTTCGCTCTGCTACACTAAATCTCTCCTTTCCCCCAAGATGATGATAAAATGGCCACCACCCAAAGGACAAAAGAACATTTTCTTGCCACTTCATTGGTATTCAGAGCTGAAAACAAAGCAATTTCGACCAATGAGAGACGACTCTGCATTAACCTTGTCCTCACAGTGCCTTATTGTGTGAGCCCTGAGGGACATCGGCTAAACCTGTTTCAAAGCTGACATTTTCACAAGTCTAGACACAGTAGCATATAAATAAGAGAATTATGCACTTGTGGGGCTGGCAAGGGTACTATTGATTATTCTGTTGAAAGAAATATGAGAAAAAAGACTTAGACTTGCTTAGGAGCATTTAAGTTGTAACTGAAGCCTGCTTCTTCCTCTCAGCTTGTCATCACAGTCGGTCCATTTCAAATCCTGGCTCACCAAAGCTCAACATCTCTTTGGCGCAAGCAAACCCGACAACATCCAAAGCACCTTGACAAACATCATTTGCATGCTCATGTATCAAGCAGGCATTTTACATAGGCAGAGGATTTCTTTTCTTTTATTTCAACACAAGCGAAAGGTTTCTTGCACAAATGCAGAATAACAGCAGACTGTTGCTGCTCTGAAAATTTATATTACATGTCTCCGCTGTCTGCGAATTGTCAAAGAAATATCAGGAAAAGTCGAAAACGTCTATGGGTTGTTTTTCAATCGGGGTACATAGTTTTGTCTCAAGGGGGTCAAAAATAAAGGTCTTTTTTTTCTGGCCAAATTGACTTTTTTCTGTTGCTATATACCATGCCGTGGAATTCTGAAAATTTTAGGGCTACAAGTATTCTGAATTTTTTTTTATTTGACTTTTTGCGTTGTTGTAGATAATTTGACCAAGGTCAACACCTCTATTACTGGATGCATAGAACACCCAGTTGTATGGGCTTGTGCTGAGTTCATAGATATATATCTGACAATGAATAATCTTCTTACTTGCTGAATTTTGGCCAAGAACTTTGTGCGTGTCAAGGAAAATAGACATTTTTGGAGAGAACAGCACTTTTTCGGAGAGGACAGTTTATTTGACGAAAGCTGTTTTTGGTGTTTTCCGCTACGAGCATTGTGCAGCTCGTACAACTGCAGTGAAACACTTACCAAAACTTTGTCTAATCTATTGAAGGAGTATTTCTATAAAATAAAAATATTCTTAATTTAATTTTATTGCTGTTTTGCTGACCCTATTTCGGAGAGGACAATATTTGACGGAATTGACCTTCATATGTTCAATGCAGGATTCTGAAGAGGCTAATCATAGTTGTTGCACGTAATTTTAATGTTGAACTCTTGGGACCATGTTGAAAGCATATTCACATTGGATAAAACTTACTGTTAGGTCAGGACTGAAAAATCAGAAGCGATATTTGCCTAATTTGCAAATGAGACAGTCAATTTTGGTCAAAATGACACAAATACATTTTTTTCCGGCAGTTATCAACCGATTTGAATAATTTTTTCGCTACTGTAGGTCCGTCTCAGTAAGTTTAATCATTCTGTGTAACGTTTTTTCCACATATATGCATGGTATTTCTGGTATTTTGGATATCGTGTGACTTTCCAGAGCGTACCCCGATTGAAAAACAACCCCTATCGAATATCACAAAAAGGCATGCACACCAATATACACACTGAAGCATCATACTTCTTGTGTCATAGATGTCATATATGTTTCCAGTTTTACAGCTGAGATGATTTCACATTCAGCTCCGTTTGTTCACAGCACACGAGATATACGAGCTGATCTTGGGTGATGTCGTTATAGACACAACTTGGCAACCCTTGCACTCCCCGGCCCCAGGGAGGCAACCCAATCCATCACTTAAACCCAACATACTCACCCCAGGGAGACCAATAAGCAGCACAACTGCTTGCAAATAACATGCTCTCTGTCATACCATCTCAGGTTTGAAGGAGTCTACAAGTTCTAACTTGCAGATATACTGCATCGCCTCATATTCAAAATATTTCTCGCATTAAATGCCTATCCGTTAGATTTCTGGAACTTTCAGTGTTTTTTTTGGTACACACCAACTACTATGTCTGATTAGTGACATTAGTTAAATTGTAAGTGATCATCTTAGAGGTCTAATTCCAGGAAGACAGAAAAGTATGATACCACATACCAAGAATTAATTGCTATCTTATTTCATCACCAACAGCTCAAGGAACTGCATTCAGAAGCATAAAAGGCCACAGCGAGTGTGAAGAACCTGATGAAAAGCACTTAAAAGCGAGCTTTCCTGAATGGATGAGGTGCGTCTTTCTGTGACCAGTAAATGGCATAACACAGGGAGGTGCTGTCTCACCAAATAGATGCCTCCACTCATGAATACTTCACATACTCCACATGTTGGGAGACATACAAATCTTCATTATCTGTGAAGTACACATGCCCATTGACTCTGGGGTGTCTCACAATTTATCAAGTCTTGTATGGACTTGTCACAATACATCTCATTATTTCTATTGCGGGCGGTGAACTGAAAACGCCAAACTTGGCAGCGCCGAACATCTTTGTTCAACTGAAGAATAAAATATATCGATCATGAGGAGCTCTCATACAAATGAGAGGTTCTATAAACTTAGGGAAGGGACTGTATAATGGGAGGCTTTTTCAAAGGATTTCAGCTAAATTCCTCTCTGAAAATTACATTCAACTTCACAGACTCCATTAATCACTGCAACTAAAGTGGTTTACCTTGAAATTGTGGAAGTACATGAACACTAACTAGTACCTTACTGTATGTATTTTACCTGCAGAAATGGCAGAACCAACCCAGCCACAAATGGAATGTTAATTCAAGAGGTTCTATCTTCACTCTTTCCAGAAGTCAAGGATAAGTACTTTGGTGCCTGAAACATCTTAACTCAGTGGAAGTAACTGTTACTTAAACAGTGGCCAAACACTTGGAATGCCAGTTGACCTGGTTCAGATTAGAAGCAAAGGTCAGAGCTGTTTAGTGGCGGAAACTCAAGAGGCAAGTCTTCAAGCAACCTGTTGCAACAACACAGCAACCTCTTGCAACCCAAGCAATCTGATTTGCAACATGGAACTTTCATCGCTGTCACCTGCAGCAGCAGCGACATTAGCATCTTAAAAGCGGAAACCACATCAGCATTGATTTTGCATTTCTCTAACTTGAAGATGCTGGAAGCAGCTAATAGATGTAAATGCTTTCATTCCAGATGATTTCTTCCCTTCCGAACATTGCCATTTGATGTTTTTTGTTTTCCGCATTCGACAAAATCTCCTTTTGTACCTTTTGCAAAAATGCGAATGAGATCTATCCAACGTAATTACATCTAGTGAGCATCGCCAATGTTTCTGCAGCCAGAATATCATCGATAAGCTTCCAATCTTGAAATTTCACCGGCTCTGGTCAAATAGGAGGGATGGATAGCAAACAAGATGGAGATGATTAATAGATTCGTTGGCGATAATTGTAATTGGTTCGGGCAAGTAGCCGATGAAGATCCCAATAAGTGGTAGATTGGATGCGGTGAAGCAAAATGGGTTGGAAGGATGGAGATGAGGAAAGGACCTTTCTTGGTCCTCCTAAATACAAACTAAAGCTTCTCTGATGCCCTGGGATACTCATATGTCAAGTGGTTTGCTCTCTTTGCTCTTCTTAACCTCAATTACACCTCCCTAAGCAACAAGTTGGGCTGAAAGAGCCCCAACTCCAAAGGGATAAGTGGGCTACAGAAGATGTTTCGGAGAAAGCAGGCAATTTGCAGGCCAGGAAAGATAACGAATTCTACCAGAAATCTCTCACTCTAAAATCCAATATCATTCAAAGACCGTTACACCAATTTAACACTAAGTGAAGTAATCCCTATTTCTTTATGGATTACATATAATTTTCACTTCTTTTTTTTTCCTCATAAATACTCAGTACAAATGTGACACATTGTTCGACTCTCAGTCAGGAGACACAATGTTTCAAAACACAACCAAAACCTGTAATGCTCATCCCGCAGAGCACAAACCATCAAAACATCCAAAGATCTAGTCTGTGATATGAATAATTCTCCTATGCAATTACACAAAAAGAACTTCCATGCAATATGTGCAATATCAAGTGCATTCACGACATTTCATCTGAATATCCATATTGACGCTTGCACAGTTTGCAAAAGGCGAGTGTTTAACTATTTAGCGCAGAGATAACACTGCGCAGTTTTTGATGTTTCCTTTTTCAAAAACCACCGAGCAGCTCTCTTGAGGATGGCAATAAAAAATTTCATGATAAAAGCCTCTCTCAGCAAGCCGCTTTTACTTTAAAGCCCAGAGCAGTTACTGCTCTCAATGTCCCACTTCAATTTAGATGGGTAAAATCATCACTGTTTTTATGCGGTCTCCTTTTTATGTTTTTTTTTTTACATTTTTGTTTGAAATGGCATGCCTAAAAGGAGAACTTGTCTTTAAAGATATCTAATTACACAAGCGATTGTACAAGGACTTACAATTATTCTATAGGATTCCGTGTGGTTATTTACTAACTGGAAAACCATCAACAAAGAAACGAAATCCAGAAATTTTTAATTGGGATTCCACAAATCCAGCCATATATGTCAAAGAGCTCTGAGTTTGAGAATAGAGCGAAAATAAAGCGAAACACTTAGACTTAACACATGGAATAGTGAAAAAGCATTAAATTTCCTCTTACAAAAACCGTAGAACTCAGGTCAAAATATTTGCAATGAAACCATTGAACTGTGCATGGATTGTGTATGTCAAAAGCTTTACTTCTACTACCTGAAGATGAATGGGTGCATTATACATGTCGTTCGTGCACGAAAAACTTGTCCATGGCCGGCGCTCGGATGGATGGGAGGTCGCGCTTATCCCCTGAGCTCCTTCCATTAACAAATTAGCATGGTTATCGGATGGATACATGCTGCATACAGATGACAATGGCCTATGTAAGTCGACTCCTTGTGCTTTATGCGGTGCTATACACAAACATGTGACAATCCATGGGGATATATATACAGCAACAGAAGAGCGAAAGTGGTTCTTGCATGTGCATGAAACGGTAAGCGGTAAGTGGCTCGATACAGTGTACTTACACTGTACATGACAAGTATGTTCTTAAAGGAACACTGATAAAGAGCTTAATAATGGGTACCGAAATAATAATAAGAACATTATTGCATGGTATTTCATAAGTTCTAATCATTCCTATGAGTGAGTTTGTGTTTGACGCCCCATCATGGAACAGATATACAAGGGCTTTGATCAACTCAACTGGGCTTTCCTGATACGCAACCATGTGCATGCTTTGATCAGCACTAGTGTGGGCTATTTAGAGGCAAATGATTCCTATGAAATTTACTGCTGATCATAATCATTCATATCACTCTGAAGTCTAGAAGTATTCAGTCTTCTGGACCATATCCAACTTGACAAAAAGGCCATAAATCTATGATTTCCTAAGGCTCCAAGTATATATTGTATATCTTCAAGGTATCACAGACTGACTGCAATTTCCAGATGGTCATCAATAACACTGATGATTTAATGAATAGCAAATAGCCATTTCCTATCAATGGGTCATCATCTTAATGCACACAAATTGAGTTATGGCAACAAATCTGACCCGGTCGTCATAATACCCATACATCGCGATTACTGAAAATATTAAGACCCGCAGTTTGCAAAATGGAAAGAATAGCACTTTATTGATGATGTGCCATAAACCCATCATCACATGCAGAAAGGCATCAAACGCACGGGAAAAATTCTAGGCGTGTTGGTGCAGGTTGGCGGTCGTTGATCACGAAGGCCTGCACATGATAACCCCTGGCCAAGTGGAGGCCAAGTCAAAGCCAAGCCGAAAGCTCATAAATTATGAAGTCAACTGGGCTTTCCTGATACGCAACCATGTGCATGCAGTTCGAAGAGGCACAGAGTGATATGAAGCCATAACCTCAACCAATACATCAGCCAAAGCAACTTGGTCCCTATAAGGCCTGTCAAAGTGACAACACTAGACTACAAATGACCAGGCTTGCCTCTGAGTGACCAGGCCTTGGCCAGCAGCTGGACCCTCTGGACTTCAGGACAGACCACCCTAGTAGACATGGCCTCTCTCCTTGCCACAGGATCCAATCTAAGTACTGTCAGCCATGCTTACAAATCGACCCCAACCTTCGGGATAGAGTTGTTATTGGCCTTCGCGGGGTCTCGCCGATCTTTCACAATCTCTTTCATACCGTTTTTGGATTCTCCGTTAGATATATGGCTCCTTTTAGTAGCTGGCACCGGGCTGAGTGGCATCTTTGTGCAAGTGTTGGGGCTGACATGTATCTTGCATGAGGTGCAATGAGTTAAGGCAACAGGACACGAGGAACAAATTGAGCATTGATGCTCTATCCATTCGCCCGCCATTCCTCTCCCTTAACATACGGATATAAAGCATGGAAGGCACAAGCAGCGGCTAATACCACATACCCTGAGCTATTTTGTCTTGGCACGCAAGCCAACGCGGAAAGACAGCTGAGCAAACATGTGTCAGTTCCGAACACTAGCACCGCCACAACATGGTGAAAGAGAGCTAATCCGGCTCATCCACCGCAGATTCAATGCGGAAGTACTTCCCATGCACAGCCAAAGGGCAACAAGTGAAGTCTTGACATTCTGAAGAAGTGCAAAAACAAGCCTTCATTCAATATTCAAATGGCATGTGTACCTGCACTTTTAAGAAAAATGTTGCAAATTAGGTATCCAAACACTCTTATCAGCATTACAATTGCTTGCCATCTTCAGTGTATGTACTAGATATTACAGTCCACAGTGATATTGCCAACTCATTACCCATATATAGCAAAACATTTTGGCAATTTGGATAAGCAACTTCCTCTGAAAATGACCAAAGGTGCAGGGGCAGGCACTGCTGGGTCCATAGAAATACTCAGCACTAGAAAAGCCAAAATGACAAGAAACACTGGGCAAGACAATAAAGAGTGCATTACTAAAAGTCTATCAGCTTCACACTGGATCATTCAGGATAAGGGATCTTGAAGGAATCACATTAACCTATCTACTACTGAATCTGCAGTAATGCACCAATCCTGGACATGGCCACAGGTATTAGCACATCATGGATGCTCCCGATTGCACCGGACTGCCTCAACTACCGGATGCTGCAGGACTCTTCAGGACACTGCGCCACATTGCAGCACACAGGAGCACATAATTCAGAGCAGGACATGTGGGTGTCCCCATTGGGTGTCCCGCCTAGGTGTCCCATTCTACATGTCCCTCCTCCCTTCAGTGTTCAGCACCCTTCACCAGCTGCAGACTGCACATTGTTGCTGCTGCTGCAGGCAGGCGATTGTTGCTGCAGAGGCCACGAAATCAGGTTAACTGCTCAACATGCCCAAGGTTGCTCAAGCTGCTGCTGTATCACTAGCTTGACTGACAGCAGCATTAGATAGATAGATAAAGATGGATAGATACTATTAGATAGAGGTGGAAAGATGAAGAGATCTGAGATGAAGAGATCTGAGATAGATAGATAGATATATAGATAGAATAGATAGATAGATAGATAGATAGATAGATAGACAGATAGATAGATAGAGATAGATAGATAGACAGATAGGTAGATAGGTAGATAGATATATAGATAGATAAAAAGACATACAGACAGACATATAGACATGAAAGGTGCAGCCCTCTTTAATTACAGGAGTTATTTGATAATGCATCCAGTAGTTTTACAAGTAGTATAGCTTTTTTAGCTCCCATATTGTGGGATCTTTCACTGGTCCAGCATAGACACAGCAGAACCACTCAACATCACCATCACCAACTAAAGCATCACCATGCAGTATCCACAGCCACCTGACAGAGGGCTGCACAGCATCAATCACACAGCAGCACCACCACCAGCAGCAGTATCAGCAGCAGTATCAGCAGCACCATCAAAAGCATCAACAGCAGGGCATGAAAAAGGAAAACAACAAATGCAGTCCCCCAGGCAAAAGACTTACCTTCATCCTGTCTTTCTGACATAGCATCACTTCCCAGAAGCCAGCAGCCAGCAGCTTGAAACTAACCCTTTCTTGATCTCTTGTGTAGTTACAGAGCGAGCTGTTGTCATGATACACGGGAACTATACAGTATACACATTATATATCCTCGTAGTATTATGCAGAGCAAAAAGCTTACTTGAAATTGTATGAATAATGGTATCTAACATTTCTTTAATTCCATGTATTGTTCACATGAATATTGGAACCAAGTCATTTGTGATTAGTACATGATGATCCACTGAATTGTGATCATAAAATATAATCCTTTCATGAAATCATTATTAAACACTTTCAGTAACAAGTTGATCACATTGGAAACTACACAGACAGCTACCAAGCCAAACACACACCAATATACCACAGTCCTTCAGTAGATTGTCTTATCATACAATGTTGTTTCAGTATGTATAGTTCCACACAACCGTAATAATGGATTATAATGATGGTTTAATCCCATATATTAATCCATGGACAGAGGAAGGAAGAACAACTACTTGGTACCAGCATAATCAGTAGAGTTCACAACTTTTCAGGAAAGATCAGTACATGCTGGTTCCCTTCTAGTAACTGAAGTCTAGTTGGCAAGGGATGTAATCTGGGTTCACATACATACATGTACCTTCTACAACCCTGTGCTGGGGGATCCAATGGAAGCCAATGGGAGGCAGAACATTACCCTGCGTTACACCCTTCTTACACAGCAAGTTACACTGTGAGTTACACACTGCTTCAGTATAGCTTCCAGCATACTACAGTTCACAAGCCTAGAGGAGCTCTTAGGGTGTGTGTAAACCATCTGAAAATAGTCACCCCTTTCAGTGCATTGAGCAACATTGGGCAACATTGGGGAACATTTGTTTGCATTGACATGGGGCTATTTGCAATCATGTTGCTCAGATTGAATTGGTGAAATGGCAAAGCATTGGCAGAGCACTGGCAGGCAATGGTAAAGCAATGGCAAGTCAATGGCAGGAAAAATGGCAAGTCAATGGCAATGGCATGGCACAAATGGAACACATATATTATAACCTGCATGTTCTTCATGTTCCAGACTCTTCTGTTCCATATTTTCTGAACATGACATTGCCATTTTCATTTTGTAACATGAATCAGGCAATGCAAGCAAGAAGCAATATGTGAAGCTCATTCAGAGTATTTTGGATGCATGGGGAGATATCATGGTAAGCAATCACAAGTAAGTACAAGAAATCCAAACATCTTAAAATGGTAAACAGTCTCATTAAACAGACAAGCTTCCAATAGAATGACCCATGCATGAACACCAGCAACATGCAGAGAAATGTAAAATAATGATATGAAGTCACTTGGAGAAATCTAATATCTGAAGGTTCGATAACATCAAGGATTCCCTGAGCATCTTCATATAAAGAATTTCATAAACATATCTATTTTTTTCTAAACTTTAAAATGAATTAAAATGATAGTCACCCACAGAGAGGCTAATCACCATCATTCATATATCATATATGTGTTTTTGCTTTATGTCACTTTGCTAGTGCAAGAAATATTTATAAGTAGTGCTATGTGTTGCCATTCTGTCATATTTCAATAGCCCTATATATCATAGACAGGCAATGCATGCTATAGCATATTGCCAGAGGTAACAGTTCCATATACTGAGTTCCATATAAGAGCAAATGTTCCTTCACAGCAAATGTTCCCACTGTAAATGTTCAGTGTGTGATTTACGAACTTCCTGGTGTTACAAGTTGCAAGCTGCCACAGGCACCATGTTAATGCCAACCATTAGGAAAGCTACAGATTGGCCATTATTCATACACAGCATGACGCCTGCCAATGCCACAGCCCATGGTATTAGGATGATGAATTATGAAACATAGCTGAAATATTTCACCCAACCAAACCAAAATCATGATTTGTGATCATAATAATTTTGGATGTGGTGGGGATACCTCATTACAGCCATTAAGAATATGAATTATCTTACACTTCTATACTTCAGGAGGTACACCAAAGCATAACCATGCAAGACAAGTATATCAAAGTTATTAGGTGCAAAATTATCACTGCATGAGTGGTAGAATCACAAATGCCCATGCATATATTATATATATATATGCATATATGGGCACTGAGCTACGGTGGCCACTGAAAACTGGCAATTTCATGTACATTGACAATTGACACATGCCACAAAGCCCTATTCACTACTTCACAACTTCATATCATTCAATACCTGTCAGCAGCTGAATTACCATTTCATCTATAATATTGGCACACGAAATCCTCAATAAAATCAGGTGTAGATCAGAGAACCTAATTTGTACCAGGCCATACTTTATTACAGGCAATAGTACTATAACTCCAGAATCCAATTGCAGCTTGAAGCCTTACAAGCCCCTTGCTCAGTCCTCACACCCTGACATTGCTCTTGTATTAAATTGGGTCCTGCACCTTGGGAGAATCTAAACTTGGATTTGGGGACCTTAATCCTAATGGCAGGACCAGGGCGACCCAGGGCATCTAATAGATGTGAGGGTCAGGGTGCCCCCTTCATTCTAGCCTTGTTGTAATCCTGGGCAATGGTCAACTGTGAAATTAAGCTGTATTTTTTACAATTAAAAGTGAAATTTGCAGAAACATTTATGACAGATTCTGAGATCATGTTTCTCTTATTCTAAAGAGCCTTATGAACCTTTTATCAAAGAGTACTTTAGTGTGATGCTGCCTACCTTGTGTAATTATATGAAACACGAATACAATATTTTTGCCATAATTATGTTCAGATGGTGCACATTTCAGGTATACGATTTGGAATCCAGTTAAGACTTCTCTTGCTTTCAATCTCACCACAACAGTGTAGCTTGTTTTGAGCCATAAATAGAGCCGGAGAACCATTTCAAATGCTCAACTCCGAACAGCGAGTACCACAATTTCTTACAATCGAAGTTTAACAGTGCCGCCGCATGACGTTGACACATACATCGATAGTGTGCTGCCCCCACCCTAACCCCTTCCCCCACCCAAAAGCTTTAGCACATTCCCCATGCTACCATTCAAGCCACGATTCAATCTTCACTTGTATTGAACTGCTGGTCCTGGGCTGGTCTCCAAACCTATTGCTACCCTCAAATCATTGCTTCCACAGGACTCTCCCAACACCTAAATCTGAAGTGTAATGGTAGTCCACCAGGTCCATAATGGAAATTGGAAACTGAAATTATCACCTCACAGGAGAATAAGTACAAGGAATGTTGTTTATACTTCAGAGGGGCTGACAGGTTGTTCTTCAAAAGATTCTGGGATACTAACAGTCTAACAGTCAATATATTTTATAAGAAATCGCAGTTATAGAGGCACTTTGGGGGGAGAAAAGGAAGCATGTGACATTCACCTATATCAAGCCTTTAAAATTTTGTGTTCTTGGAGTATTTCCACATCAACAAAAGTGGTCACCAATGTTGCTTTTAGCCTCCTGGAGCATTGCTTCTAAGACACATCTTTTGCTAAGCTTTGGCAAATCATCAACAGTATACCATTTTTATTATCGTTTCATTAGAAACAAATCCTGAATTTTAGAATTCGAAACTTCAGCCAGTGTCAATTGACAGTTTTGGCACCATGCTTCATCTCATTTTTATTTCACTCACTCTTATTCTCCTTCTGCATTCATCTGATGTATTCCTTTCTTAGGCCATTCCTGCAGAGCTCTTCACAGTCTACAGAGTCCACAGAGCAGTCATGTTCACTTTAATCATTGTCAGTGGTTCTGTCTCTTCTCTGTCTCTTCTCTTTACTTTCCTGTATTCCACATCTCCCACAGCAAACGAGAGTGAATTGCTCAGGAGATAATATCTTTCTCTGGCACGTTTCATCAATTTCCCTGGCTTTGTGGTTCCCTCTGGAATGTGCAGGATGTGTTTCTCTACACAGTCTGCATACACGATTTCCCCCAATACATTTAGCAAGTGTACAGTGTCAAACGAAATGCTCAATAATGCAGCGGGGTGTGTACTTTCAAATCACATTGCAAAAATTGAGAAGAAAGTGGAAAAGATGTAAAAACATGTAAATCTAATGTAAGAACTTCATGTATTAAAGTTGAAAGTTCCAAGAAGTGGAGACATCATTAGTACAGAACTTTACATGTATACTGCATGGTATACATGAGCACGAATGTATATAATATCAAAGATGGATTAAGATTTTGATAATATAGAGAAAATATTCATGTCTTTAAAAGTGAATATAATTATGTATACTGTGTATACATAAATAAAATATGTCATGATGCTTGATGAGTGAAAAAAAAGGTCTACCCTCTCAAAAATCTTATCTGAAGTCAAAGAGTCATTGGCAAACTATAATTCAGCGAAAATATATCTTTTACCAAAAATATATAAAATATATCATAATGAGGCGAAAAACATGGTCTGCCCTATAAAAACAATGAATACTACAGTTTGGCCAAAATATGTTTATCGCCAGAAAAATAAAGCATAAAGCACAAAAACCAACACCTTACAAGAAAACAGAAGACTGCAAGAAGCTTATCATATGAGGAGTCTCTGACAATGGCAACATATTGCATTAGAACTGGGGAATATTGCAAGGGTGTCTCTGAGGACAAGCTATTTCTCTTATGGATACCTCCTCAGAATACACAAGCAGCAATGCCTCCAAAACACATTAGCATATTCACCTGACCTGCCTTTCATCTGTCAACCTGTTGCAGAAAGAGGGTGACACTCAGGTTAAGAGAAACAGCCATTTGCAATATACATTGTATCCCTCCAAGCAGTATGTTGCATCTATATGCTGCAGAGAGCAGCTTTAGAATTGTTTTTCACAACCAGATAACAGTAGCTGCCTAAGGGACAGACTTGTGAATCATACACCATCATACACCATATGGAAACTCTCAGATGGACACTTGGGCAGTGACACTTTCAGATGGACACTTGGGCAGTGACACTTTCAGATGGTGTTGTTGATTTGGTTAAGTCGAAAAAAGGGTTGTTGATGGATGATGGTGAAGTGCAACTGACTCTGATGCAAACTTATTATGTTACTCTTGATGATTCTCAATTCAATTCAGTATAAAATGTTACTTTTGGTGATTCCATCATCATCAACAGTTTCAACACAGCCCTATTCAACATCACTGACCATTATGCCTCAGCATCAGCATCATCTGATATCATCAACAGCACTACCCAAAACCATCAGGCATCAGGCTCATTCAACATGCATCAACAGCAACACCAAGCATCTCCAACAGCATCATCAACAGCACAACCCAAATGGCATTGCATCCTACAGCAGAATTCTTCACCCAGAGCTTCAGAGGAACACCGGGAACAGAGGGAGCAACCCAATTCATCAGTATTCTGTTGGCGTCTGTGGTTGCCAGGGCAACACTTGCTAGGTGAGTGGGCTGCAGGAGGGTGAGGGTCCATGAATGTTCGATCAAGACAAACTGTCCTGGTGACCCTATGTCGTTGCTTCCTAGCAGAAGCCTCATCACTTGTCTGCTCTGACATAGAGCCTTCCTCTTCCAATGGGTGTGAATAGCTAATGACTGATGATTAAGGACCTACAGCCAACAATACATATTATAAATCGCTTATTCCACAAGGCTATAGCTGCTATATATAATAGAGCAGTGGAACCTTACCGGAATGGCCAAAAGCTGTTTTACTTTTGAAATATCGCCAGAGGTTCATCCACCCCGATGCATCACCCGCAAGGCTTAAATTCACACCACATTAGCATGTTCCCGAATAGCTGACTATATAGCCCATTATCATCTTTTAAACGTCTCATGATATAAGGCTATAAAACCCATAGTAGGGTCCATATTTTATACAGCAATGTTGAAAGGATATTATGGGTCTGGTCTCTGGGTATCCAAAAAACATTAATTACTTCAAATTTACTATACAGCGGCAAATAAATTAAATGTTGACACTGCATGTAAAATTCTACAACTAAGTACAGTGCATACATGTTGCGACAGCAGGACACGACATACATCAATTTCCTCGAAAGTCAACACTGTGATTCACTCAGAAAAAGCTACCCTCTGTCAATTAAAAAGGAGGGATTATGATCAATGCCACAGTCTTGTTTTGCATGGCCAAACTACAAAATCTCTGAAAACTGGAACCTCTACTTTCGACCAAACAACCTAAATATCATCTACCTCACACAAAAGCTGTGTCAGGTCACTATGCTAGTCGTGCTAGGTCCCACCTGGAGGTCCTTATATGCAGCTAATCCCTTCCCACCTTGACTTAGCAAGCTTCTCCTTTTATCGCATTACACACTCCCCCTGGTCAAGTAGGACACATGTATGCTTTCTGACCTTCGGGACTTCGGGCGACGCAGCTTGGCTGAATAACAACTGCATAGAAACTACATATACTGTTCTTCAACTTGATTATTTTCAGTTACAACTTACAATTTACAAAGTACTTGTTATCTCATATTCCCCATCTTGTGTAAAATCCAGAGTACTTCGCAGCAATCAAGCTTTGAAATTACTAAATTAGCTGAGAGGGAGATTCTTATAGGAGAAATGGTCCAGCATAAATTCATGGCATACAATCCTCATGAAAGATCAGAGGCCAGTATCCAAAACGGAATAATAATAAAGGATAGATGAGTCAGCTATTCGGGAACATGCTAATGTGGTGTGAATTTGTGGGTGATGCATCGGGGTGGATGAACCTCCAGTGAAGTAAAAAGGCTTTCAGCTATACCAAGAACGTTTCTATAAGACCTTTAAAAATTTAATTGCCTTAAAAGGTAAAAATCAGAACCTGCAGTCCTTTAACACAATTCATAAATTATTAAGAATTAGAACGAAAAGGAAATCCTCATAATCAGCAATTAAAGTTGCCATCTGAAGCTCAAGTAGGTCAGCTAGACCGTTAGTTTTAATTTCACAAGGACTGAATTCTTTTAAGCAATTACTGAGAACCCAGAACTGAGAATGTCTTTTGTGTTTTGCCATGAGGAGGACCAGCACGCAGCAAACCCATTTGGGAAGTTGATCAAACAGCAGAGCATTGTATTCATTGTCCAAGGCTCAAAGTTTGCAAAACAACATCAGCCCTAAACCCAAACACAAGATTGGAAAACCAGAAAACCAAGATTGGCAAACCAGGCAGGAAGGAAGGAAGGCATCAATAACATGCAGAATCTTATCCAATGTAATTATGGAATCAGACAATAAACATTGTGACCCTGGCAGAACAACCAACAATCAATGGGATGGCTTCTGTCTCTGCTCTTGGGTTTGCCAGGCCTTTGGTTGGCTTATAGCTGGTCCCTTACTGGGTCTTGTTGGACAATACTTTTGTAATAGGTCGCCCAGCCAGATTCAGATGGACTCCATGTGCAAAGTTTGGTATGTCATGGTCAATATACTGTACATCCAGCAAAAAAAAAAAAGGTTGGCCACATGGATGTAACTACAATAGCAAGCTTGTATAAAAGACACTAAATCAGAGGAGAGTCAAACTTGCCAATGGTCTAGGACAGCAAATCACAGTCCTAAGCCACAAAATTCATTTCTGTTAATTATAGAGACTGCCTGTGCACAACAGTTACTGTTTCTGAACAAACAATTCTTTTAACTGCTTCAGTCATACCAAACAATTCTCTCTCTTAAATGCACATGCTAGCAACAATATCTACCATAACCAACCACCTTTTATATAGAGTCCAGACCAAAGTGGGTTGCATGGAAAAGCAAGGGTTTGGAGATATTCTTCATCTTCAAAAGGCAACTTCTGGCCGCCTTGGCATTGATCTTGTGGGGTCCCTAATCTCCAATCAATGTCCCAACGTGCCTCAGCTTCCCCTAGGAAATATATGTTACCAATCAAAAAGCCCTGCACCAAAGCTACCATTTACACCAAATCAATTGGTACAAGGGGAAATGGTCTCTGCCCCAACACTAAATTGTAAACGAGCCTTGAGAAGCTGCAGAAACCTAACATGTACACATAGATTGGGCGGAAGAACTGCCCATATGAATATCCTCTTCATTCTCCAGAGATTGGACACAGCCCAAATGAATACTCTATATATGTAGAGACCAGACTTTTCAAAGTACTGTCCTAAACATAGGCCTACCGGGTTGAAGTACTGCTCTTATGTATACATGTGCTCTCTGCAAAGTAGACTGGAGTTGGTTCATATTTCGCAAATATCTTACAGTGACAAATGCAGTCATACTGTATTACATTCAAAGAAAACAAACACCATTAAAACAGCAATTACCAAGCTTTGAAGCAACACACACTAACATATCACCAAAGGAATAAAAATTTTGTATAATATATTGTGACATCCAAATAATCCCTGAATAATTTGAGAAACATAAAATAACCATCAAATAAACTGTATGTACTTAAAGAAATCTACTCCTTCATTTGGAACACATAAGAGCAAAAGCAATATAATTGGTGCTTTTAGAAAAACAGCAGTATTTCCACAGAAGCCTTTTTCCAAAGAAGCTTCACTGATCCCCTTAGAGTTATCCTTGACAATATCTTGCTGAAATGCTTTGATCAATGGCTGTGGTGACAGAGATTTCAACTTGAGTCTTGCAGGGAAAGCAAGCTGGATCTTGAGGCCCATAAGTCAGCAAAAACCCGTAAGAGGGCGCGTTGGTCATCAATCATGTTGGGTTGCTGTAGGGACGTTAGTTGGGTCTGTGTTCGTCTGCTTTCTACAAAATAGAAGAGCCAGAAGGTGAACTGTTGTCTGGGTGACGAGTTGGCCTACTAATGAACAGGTTTACCTTAGAACCAAGCCTACAGATGAATGATTATAGCTTTCTAGCTGGCCTACAAATGAATTGTTTTCTTGCTTTCCCATCGAAGATGTATAGCCTTTTCTGCTTTCTAGCTGTTGAATAGGTTCAAACCCATGGCCTTTGTATATGCAAGATCATTAATTTGTCCAACATAAGAACACAGACGTCGGGCACTATCTGATACAAAGGACCAAATTAATGTCTCATTCAAACATTATCTGGAATAGGTGTTGCGAGAAAAGAGCTACCAACATTCTGTTCCCAGACTCTCCAAGGTCCAGGAACCGAAGCTGTTACCCTCACATGAGCAGTCCATGTAACCGCCTTAACCACTTTTCCACCCAAAAACAACAAGCAAGCCTGCCCTCACTACTGATAAATTGTTGTTCCATGCTAGCCCACAACAGTAGCTACTTCACATGAGCTGTTTCATTAGGCTTCCGCAGCAAAAACACCAGATTAACTAACCTTCTAATCCAGCAAGAGGATTGTCTAATTATTTTCTCTGATATATGTATGTACCTTCCTTTTTCTACCTTTTTTGTCACAACTTCCCCTGCATTAGTAAACCATACAGCAGCTGTTGTCTTCTTAATTTATCCCTCCCCCAAGAGAAACACCAGACTGGATTTCCTGGGCTTAATAGTGGCATATATTATCAGGATGATTTATACACTGAATGCCATACACAATATGGAGCTAGCAAACCAAGGGTTGTGAGATAAAAGGGTCTCAACAAAGGCTGGGAATATTATCTGGCGAGAATCTTATTTCAGAATTCAGGAGGCCTAAAGAAAACGAATAATCAGAAGATATGGTACATAGAACTTATTTTTTGAGGGGAAAGAAATAAAGATTCTACCTTGGTAGGTAGGTCTACTTTTCACCACAGGGTCATGTTGTTGCTGTACATTATTATAAGCCTACCAGGTATTTCTGTCTACATCAGACATGGATGGCTTCATTCGAAAAGAGATTAGCAGATTGCAACAGTTCAGATTGCAAAACAACCGGAATGTCCTTTCTATCTACTTCGACGACCATTCCGCTGCTAGCAGAGGCTCTGTTATTCCATTTTCAGAGAGCCGCAACAAGCGCGTCCTCTGGTGTATATTTGGGCAATTTGGAACGGTGCCATGCTGCAGTCTGGGCAGACGATCTCTCTGCAATGATGGTCTGCCAAAAGTTGGTTTATTACTCTTGTCTAGTGGGATTTGGCTGGACTTTAGCCCTGAAACACACAGACAACACAGGGTTCACAAAAACTAGGTCGCCCACAATAACACGCGATGTGGCTGGCAAATTTGCAATCACGACAATTCGGCGGAGTTCAGTGAATTGCCATCATGTAAATTCCTTATTTAGGTCAACCAGACGTCCGGTTTTTGGCATGCTACCTGAATATTTGATGAAGGGTGGTGGTAGACGTCTGGTCAGGCAACTACACAACCCCTATTTTAAACTGTCTTTGCAGGCCTTCCTATCTTGCCGGTTAGAAAGTAGGCCACCAAACACTTTTTAAAAGTTCCTTTTCAGACAGAAATGTAGGTGATGCTTCACCATAGAATAAAATCTCAGTAAGGATGCATGTGTGATCTTACTGTAGCATTGAAGGAAAACTAAGATATCATGGAAGTATATCGTTCTTCAAGATGTGAATTTAACCTTACAAACCTTAATTTAGACTGCAGTAGCTCACACTTGTAAGCCTAAATTGAGCAACACAGAAATGAAGAAAATAATAAGTCAACATAATCTGTTGAATAGCCCCAAGCAGACAAAAAAATCCTTTTGACTTTCAATGAAACACCAAAGTACGAAAAACCTTTTTATGAAAACGCCAAAAATAGTTTGAGAGGAACCATTTTTGACACAATTAGGCTAAAAGCTAATTGAGAAGATATCGATTCACCTGTCGACCATGCATGTGAATTGCATTCTTTGAGGAATATTTGAGCAGTTTTTATGGCTGCATAAAAAATTCAATTAAACAAAATTACAGAGTTTTGGTCAATTTAAAAAGTGCAAACTAATCATAATGGGAATTTCGCATGCCAAAGATCTATCCACGCAGGCAGTAGGCTAATGTTTTCATCTTGTCAAATAAAAAGCTATATTTTTCCTCACTTCAAAACAAAGTAATTTTCAGACAAAAACTGGACTTTGAAGAGCAGACGATTTTAGATTTATTGGCAGAACTCTGACAGAAGCGAATGTCTCTCATACAAGTGAGTTTAATCTTCGTCATTATTTAAAGCACAGACCCACCTATATATATACGCCTGGATTTTTATTTTGTTACTGTCATGAAGTGGTATATAAGCCCTATTAGGGCTGGGTATATACTATAACGATTTTTTTATGAAATGTGAATGTACTGTACCTGCCACTATAAACAATAAAACATAGGCTGCGCAGCAGCAAACCTTCAGCGAATAACACCTTTAGAAGATTACAATAATATCATAAAATTTGTGCGTTTACGAAATTGCCTATAGGTATGCAATAGCGGTCGAGTAGTGGCCTACCATTATCTCTATTTTTCCAATGATTCATAAAGTGTTATACGCATCAAAAAGCACTGCTAAATTAATTGCATAGGTGATTTATTTAGAAAAATGCATTACTGTATATGCAATAATGGGGAAGTTTTGGCTCCGATATAAAAAAAATTATTTTAAATATTTTTTCTCAATATTACAAAAACTATAGAATAGCCATCTGTCAGACCATGAAAAGGCACAACTAGACCATACAAGCCATATGTGTACCAAACTTCATCCATGTATATGGAATAGTGACCGGATGTTGGGCTAGAAACAAAAATAATTATTTTTATGTTTTTTTCAATATTTGAAAAAGTATATAATATTTTCCATAAGATCTTTCAAAAGGCACAACTAGACCATATTGACCATATGTGTACCAAAGTTTATCCATGTACATGGAATAGTGAGCGAGTCTTAGCCCAAAAAAAATATATATATGTTTTATATCTTTTCTAATTTTTTCAGAAAGTATAGAATATCTGTCAATGAGACCATCAAAAGGCACAACTAGACCATATAGGCCACGTGTGTACCAAATTTCATCCATGCACATGCAATAGTGACCGAGTCTTGGCCCGGAAACGAAAAAAATTTTTTTTTTATATTTTGTTAATTATTTCAAAAAGTATTTAAGATCTATTCATCAGACCATCAAAAGGCACAACTAGACCATACAGGCTAGATGTGTACCAAATTTCATCCCCATACATTCAATAGAGGCCGAGTGCCGGGCCGGAAACGATCTATCCGCCGCCGCCCGCCCGCCCGCCCGGCGGACGGACAGCATTTTTACCCAAGTGATTACAATACCTTCTTCGAACTTCGTTCGCTGAAGGTAAAAAGTTCAAAGTTCAAGTTCATATCAAACTCTTCATTAATGCAAGTGCATTTTATCTCCACTACAGTCAAGCTTCGCGAAGTGATCACTTTCAGCAGTTTTCAAGGAACATCCACAGGCTATACAAGGACAATCAAGTTATTTACTTACAATGGCTAGCATAAATCTCTTACTCCTTAGCTGTTTTAAATACCGATAGTCCATTGTGTAGTCTTGAATTTCTGGGTGAATGAAAATTTTCATTGGATGGGTCAATAAGGTCAACCTGAAAAGGGCAGCCTTGAGATATTGTGAACTAGAGAAAGCAGCTTCAAATCTAGATCTGACCCATGCAAATATCACTTTATCATGCAAGATATTTGATAACACAAATTGCTTTAAACCAAGTAAAAGTAACCTCTAGGTAATATGTAAATGGCACTGCCATGAAATTCGTTTACCATAATTTTTTATTTCATATCCAATGTAGGCAGTTATGTAACTGTTTCAAAAAATTAGAAAGACAGAGAAATGTAGGATAGAAAGATAAAATATATAATAGATACAAATTAGCTAGATAGATAGATAGCTAGATAGATAGACAGATAGATAGATAGATAGATAGCCTAGGATTCATAAATTGATAATTATCTCAATGGTAAAAAGGCAGACAATACTGAAAACTGTCAAATTAAAGTCTAGGTTAGATTGTTGATATTACATAATAGCATAAAGTAATTAAAAACAATAACATGACTCGCATGTAGATTAATTACAGCATGTTACATAATCATCAGTTTATGAAGATTATGTGACTTTAGTTTTGTTATGTTTTCTTGTTGTTGTTTTGAAATGAAATTAATCACTTCTTAACAATTAAATTTAGCTTGTCAAGCTAATAATTAAATATACCATAAAATTATAGGTACTGGTAATATTACCGGAGAAAATAGAAATTTTAAGACACTTTTGAAGATGAATATGTCACGTTTTTTTAAAATACGAAACTAAATCATTGATAAGAAGCTGGGCCCACTTGACCTAGTTTCCAACTGTGGACTGTTGATGTTCAGACCATCACTGCACAGATTTTTGAGTCTTCTCTTGTGCTCAATTCGCTTCGCGAAACGGCCTGCAGCCGTTTCGCTGCGCGAATATTAGCCACACATATTAATATATATGACCTTTGAGGCAAAATGGGCACAAAAAATATCTGCATCAAAATAAACCAATTCGAATTTTCAAACATCCTTGAAGAGTACATCCAATATTCAAAAATGAGAAATCATCAATGTTTCATGGCAGCAATTAAACTACTCAGGAAGAGTGCATCTCCATTAATTGCTTGAATAGGCCTGTCTCCATTTTGTAGTTCTGAATTTATGGACAGGTGGTGTCTCCAAGCAATAGGAGCTCAGATGGAATCCCCTTTGCCTTTCAGCAAGGTGATTGGTGTTGTTGACCAAGCCAAGGAGTCTGACTTAATGAGTGTGTTTGTTGAATGTTTGATTGTTTGGGTCAGTTACACTGTATTGATTATGTTCCCAGAACAGCAGTTCAACAGAAAAGAGTGTTGTTATTGTACAGATTGGGGGATTATAACATGTTAACAACCAGATTATTATTAACTGTTGGTCACAGGATTTCACTCACTTTGCAAAAAAACCAGATATATGTCATCAGGTGGGCTTCCCCAAGACAAAAATAGCACTCCCACCTTATCATTGCACCACCTACCGATAATACCTGTCGTAATCCCCATATGGAGACAGACCTATTGCTTGTTCATTTCAAGGCATCAAAAATACAATTTGCAAATTGAATAAATGCAATATTGCCTCAAGGACAAGGCTTTAAATTTCAAGGATATATGATATCTAGATACATGTAATTGTGGTTTAGTTTCATACTCTAAAATCTAAATATATCTTCATCTGGCTCTTGACAGACAGACAAGAGCAGAAAAGTCATAAAGATGCAGATAGACAACTTGATATACAGATAGATAGAAAGCTACAAGCCAGATGAATGTTTATGCTGGATGGATGATTGGGATTTCTTGTCCTGCACTTATGCGCCATAGGTGGGCTAATTGGGACAGGAGGAGGACCCAACGAGGCAGCGAATGATTGAAAATATTGTCCAACATATAGGTCCAGGTGACTGGGCCAGAGCTGGACTGACCTAGCGATTGAAGCTAACTGAACTAACCTTTTCTCCTGAAAGTTTATGAAATGTAGACTTAAGTGTGTTTGCGTTGTGCGTTTGTGTTTTACGCCTGTGCAGCACGTTATGAGACTAATTAAGTATGACCTTACAAGTTACAAGTTACAAGTTACAAGACAAGTAGTATAGACCCATATCTTTAACATGACCGGCATGAATCTATCTGACATTAGCAATAATGCAAGACATCTATCTCTTGACTAAAGCCTCTTTTTCTATCTATATCTCTATCTGCAAAAGTCACTTCTATACATTCACCATTAGAGATACCACCCACCACCACACCACAACTGGACAGATCGAGGGTCCATTGTAGTAAACAGATTTATTAACATGACAGGAACTGAGGCGACACATAGTGGCAGTAATCAGGATTAGCCCTTCTTATCCTTGGATGTATATTGACATTCCATTGACATCCATTGACCAGAGACAAGGGTGGACACACACATCAAATCAGATGGCAAAAAGTCAATCACCATGGGCTAATCCTTCAGCCTAAGCCAGTTGCCTTGCTTTCATCTATGTCCATGCCTTGCAATGTTTTGCTGTACTACCCTGTAGGTAGAATATTACAGGAGCCAATGATGTCTCACAACTGTCACTTTGGTTAACCTGCAGCACGTGGCTAGCCATTTGTTACCCGCAGGCAATACATGGGGATCTACAGTGTATTACTGTATTTGGAGACTAAAGTATAAATCTGGCCAATTGGTGATTATGTTCATTGTCAATAAGTTATATGCTTGCATAGTGGTGGTCAATAGCAAGATTAATCACAATTTTGGAAGTAAAATACTTATGATTTGCCTTTACTGTACAATATAAGTGAGAGCCACTGTGATGTTTTACAAACTAAATGTTTTCTAAGCACGTCAGATATCATCCAAAACGTACCCTATAAACTATATCTCCCAAAAGTCATACACTCTAAAAATGGTGTTTAGAGTCTAAACACAATCCTAAACACATTTCGTGTCCCACTTTTTTCACGCGTTTAACCTCTAAACATGTTATAATTTGAAGAGTTTAGGTCAAGATGTGTTTAGCATCCTACACATGTTTAGGCTGGGAACACTTAGGACATGTTTAGGCTCGGAACGCATTACGGACATGTTTATATCAACATGACATTTAGGTTGTTTTTGGTGTTTAGGTTTTGGCATTGAAATTTGGGGTTTAGGTTTTTGGGGTTTAGGTTTTGATTACTGGGGACTTCATTTGGGAATGACATGGACAATTTTTTATTGAACTCATCAGAAACACATTACAGCAAATTGGTAACCATAATAGACATTTCTAGAAATGTAACATAAAAACAAATTATCCTCAAAAGTAATTGTTCATCATATCAATTAGACAACAAAGAAATGGACTGCAATGGTTTAGGTCTGTCAGTCACTACTCGTCATTTATAAATATTTTAAAATTGACATTTTAAACTAAATCCAGTGACGTTTTTCTTGTGCATTGAAATCTCAAGGCCGCTGCAACTTAAAATCAGTCCATCTTGGTGACTTCAACAGCATGAGGGCCCTTTTTGAGGGGTTTTCAGGCTTCTGTTGATCCATCACCTGTAATAAAAAAATAGTGCATGTGTATAAACAAAAAATATCTTTGAAACATAGTAAAAAAAATCATATGTTCAGAAAATGCAAGTAGACAGTGCTTGCAAGCTTTTTGCAGTTATATCTTTTGATAGATAGATAGACAAATAAACGAATAACAAATAGAAAGGTAGACAGATACATAGATAGATAGATAGATAGATAGATAGATAGATAGATAGAAAGATAGAACGATAGATAGATAGATAGATAGATAGATAGATAGATAGATAGATAGATAGATAGATAGATAGATAGATAGATAGATAGATAGATAGACAGTTGGCTATGAAGAAATGTAGATAGAAAAGTTGTCAGAAAGGTGAAAGACAGACAGATTGAAATGTAGATAGAGAGGCAAAAAGATCAAAAGAAAGATACCTGGATAGAAAAGAAGATCGATAAATAAAAAGATTGCAAGAAATAATCAAGATGGATGGCTTGATAACAAGAAGGCTAGACAAATAGTAGACAGCTTGATAGTTAGATAGCCAGATAGATAGATAGCTGGATAGAAAGAGAGAAAAAGTAAAAGATAGAAAGAAGATAGAAAGAAGATAGCAAGATAGCTAGATAGTTGATGGAGAGATAGATGTTTAGCCATATAGTTCGATAACTAGTCAGATAACAGGATAGATAAATAGATAAATAGATAGATAGATAGATAGATAGATAGATAGATAGATAGATAGATAGATAGATAGATAGATAGATAGATAGATAGATAGATAGATAGATAGAAGAAACAAGTTAGGATAGGCTGAATGGTAGTTCAATAGACAGAATGACAGAAAGATATATATGTAGATAGCTAGAGAAATAGATAGATAGGTGGATAGTTAGCTAGACAGATAGATTACTAGATACACAGATAAGTTGGAAGATTCAAAAGTACAAAAGTAGGTAGGCAGACCAAAAAGATGGAATGCAAAAGAGAAAGATATCAAGGTGACTAGATAAGTAGCTCCACTGCTGGATAGATGGCTAGATACTGATATAGACAGACAAAAAGAAAGCCGTAGGGCCCGTACATAGGAAGGTAGAAAGGCAGGTAGATAGGCAGTAAAAATGTGTAGTAAATATAGATTCCTGGATAACTGGATAGTAAGCCGGATAGTTAGCTAGATTGTCGGATGACTGGATAGATTGATAGCCAGATTTCTAGAAAATTAGAAAGACAGATAGCAGGACAGACAGCTAGACAGATAGACAGATAGACAGACAGACAGATAGACAGATAGATAGATAGATAGATAGATAGATAGATAGATAGATAGATAGATAGATAGATAGATAGATCTAGATGGATAGATAGATAAATAGATAGATAGATAGATAGATAGATAGATAGATAGATAGATAGATAGATAGACAGACAGATAGATAGATAGATAGATAGATAGATAGGTTAAATAGATAGATAGATAGATAGATAGATAGATAGATAGATAGATAGATAGATAGATAGATAGATAGATAGATAGATAGATAGATAGATAGATAGATAGATTAAATATAGACAACTCTTTGTTTTCACTCACCAGTCACCAATCACCTTTTGCAGCATTTTTTCTTGTCAATCTGGAAGGAAATCAGTTGAATTTATTAGTGCACACAATATTATTTGTCAGCGAAATAATTTGTAATTTGTTATAAAATAATAAAAGTAAGACTTACTCCTGCAAGTGATGTTCATAGTCCTAGACACCAATGCCAAATGACAGAATTGTATCCAATTTTGAAGCCTGAGCACTGAACCATGCAATTCACTAATTGATGCTTGCATAAATTTCCGAGATAATTACCTATATTTTGGGGCTACTCAGAGCTATTTAGTGGTGTAATTTGACTCTTATTTTCAATCTGCTCATTCTGCTGACTATATAGTTATATAAATACTTGTATATTTTATTTGTGGGCTTATGAAACCTAAATTAGCATTGTATTTGTATTAGAAATAGGCCATGATATACATAAATACATATACATGCACATATTTAACGAAATGCAAATAATATTTTATTAAACACAATCATAATAATACCATCTTATTCGCGTTTACAAAAATATAACTTTAAAAAAACTATTATGGGAAATTAATAGTTCTCTCTTCTCTTAAAAAATCGTTTTCCTTTCCCCCCCTCTTTTTTTCTTTTTACCGCACAACTCACTGCATAATAGTGAAAGTTGACTGGAGAGAGTTACCAAGTAGATGTAGATGTAGAATAGCAGGTAAAAAAGATATAAAAGATATATAGAAAGGCCTATATAGACTTTTTATGCAATTTCCATCTATATAAAAAGCTATGTTGTGTAGCATGACATGTGATCACGGAGTAAATAGGCCTACTTCATCTAATATCATTAATGCAGTATGAACAATGTACACTATAATCACGCAACCAACTTTGTATTAAATTGAAATATATATGAATACTTGTAGATTATAAAATGACCATTGTTTTCTGTTTAACTTGAACTTTAGTTAAAAATGCCAAAGTTGGTAAATAACTTGTTTACATAATGTTAAAATGCTATTTTTTCACAACCAGTCCATGAATTACCTTGACAGTTTCGTCTTCTCAGTCTGATGAACCTCTTTAAGGAAATAACTTATTTACAGTTAGTGGAAATGTTATATGTAAATTCATAATTCTGTTTTAAGCAAATTGTAAAATCAGTTTATCAGTATTTTAGCGTAGTATTGATGAACATATCCACCCTACCAGTAGTCAACCATAACTCACCTGCAACGTTATGCTTAGCTATTTGAATTGCTTGGTAGATAGGAAGATAGTAAGGTAGCTACTAGATAGATAGATAGCAAGCTGGTACAGACAGAAATAAAGGTATGGGTCTGTACTCTATATATATAGGAAGGTAGAAATATAGGAAGGTAGAAAAGTAGATAAACAAAAACAAAGGAAGCAAGACAGCTAGAGAGCTAGATAGATGGCCAGATAGTTAGCTATATATCTAGAATGATGGCTGCATGGATTTATTCCGAGTGACGCCCCCCCATCATATGAACATTCAGACTTAAGCTAAAAAATCCATCTATCTATCTATCCATCTATCTATTTATCTATCTATCCAGGGGTGTATCTAGAAATGGCCTGAGGGGGGTATTTATTATCTTATCGGGAATTTATCATAGTCACTAATTAATAATTTAGCAAACTATCTAGCTACCTATTTAGCAAACTATCTAGCAAACTATCTAGCTAACTATCTAGCTAACTATCTAGCTAACTATCTAGCTAACTATCTAGCTAACTATCTAGCTAACTATCTAGCTAACTATCTAGCTAACTATCTAGCTAACTATCCACCAAACTACCTAGTTAACTATCTAGCTAACTATCTAGCAAACTATCTACCTATCTCTCTTGCGATCTTGCTATATTTCTGTCTGTTTGTCTACCTTTCTACCCTTCTTACTTACTATCTATGTATCTATTCATCTACCTCCCTTGTTATCCAGCAATTAGGTATCCAAGTAACAAGCCAACTATCTAGCTGTCTATCTAGCTGTCTGTCTAGCTATCTATGTAGCTACCCCGGTATCTTTCTTTCTATATTTTTGTATGTCTATTTACCTTCCTTTCTGTCTACCTACATTACTTTTTTCTTTCTTTCTTTCTTTCTTTCTTTCTATCTTTCTATCTATCTATCTATCTATCTATCTATCTATCTATCTATCTATCTATCTATCTCTCTTCTTCTTTTTTTTTAAATTCATTTGACCTCAAAAGGAAGAAAAAACATTCATTATATGCCCAAAAGAATGTTATATCGCAATAATTATAACATTTATAAACAATTTAACAATAACTTTATCAAACTATCTATGATTTCAAAGCACAAGGAAAGGCATCTTGGTTTTTAAATTGATTTTCTAAGCAAATTAAATAATTATCAAACATATAATCAGATAAATACAGATAACCTTGGTATCAATTCTTCATGACAAAATACTGACCTTCTAATTATCCGTAACAAATTCAAATTACGCTAAAGTGTTGTTGATAAATAATTATAATTCAATATGCAACGCGATAGGCTTACCTACCTGGTATTTAATATTACACATTATAATGATTGTACTTAAGACAATTTTTGTGAATGGAAGCTTCAATAAAGAATTTAATTTAAATAATATCATTTGCTGATATCTATCATACAATCAAGCATAATTATGATAAAGGATAATTAAGCAATATTGAACAGTAGAATCAGAGAGTATCATTGAAATGGTTCCTTGCAATTTATTCACACTTCCACTAATTAACCATAACTAATTGCACAGTTATGTCAAATTAGGCCTGTGCAAAGTGCCTGATAAAGTGACTGAAGTTAAGTAATCATTGTTAAATTGATAATTAAAAAATAATTTTGATATCACTGTTAAATGTCCATCGAATTGATCAGAATTTAAAAAACCCCTCATTAAATGATTTAAAAGAAATCAACAACCAATCCATCTCTCATTTTTGATGGTGTCTATGTGTTGAAGCCTGATCATGTTCGGAGCTAAACATGTTGATCACATTGAAAGCATTATTCTAAACATGTTTAGGAATTACACACAATACTTAACATGTGAAGCATCGAAACACATCTAGTTATGTAGGTGTTGAGGAATTAAACACAAACTAAAACACGTTTAGAGATTCTACATGTTTACATGTGTTTACAACCTAAACACTGTTTTTACAGTGTACACAACAGTAAACTGGATACAATCGAATGTTTCAAGTGAAACTCGATAGCAAATAGAGACAGGTAAAATACCACACCCTTGTGGTACACTATTGAATTTGACCAAGAAAATAATCGATAAAACAAATTTTCATCTATATTGCACCATCAGCTAGTATTTTGTCAAATTAACTTAATGCCTAATAAAGACCTGTTTTGCAAATCGGTCTAAAGAGTATTTGCATTTATTGCACATGAATCACCAAACATTTGCATCCAGAGACTGCATACAAGTGGTTTCATTGGTACTTTCACCATAAGTCCTTGACTCAGTGCAGTATGACTAACTAAAATAAATTGGCAGCAGAAATGAATACACAGACTTGGTGCAGCCAATGTCAATATAAATACATACAGTACCACTTTCTTAATGTACCTCGACTGTCTGACAATTATGACCATGACCATCCCAACTGATTAAGTTGAAGAAAATACAACTTATCTGTATGTCCAAACTAACCTGACATAATGAATTGGTAGATATCAGTGCATGAGATATTTGTGTACAAATATGGATACAGAAAAGACATAGACATTATTTCAGACAAGATGAGCTAACCTTGTTGAACCATGCACCTCCAGAAAGCCTTGCTGTACATGCAGATCCATATTAAGACAATTCAATTTGGCTCTCAATCAAGACTCAAGGCCACTTGGTGAAATGCTACAAAGTGCATTTTACCATTCATACAGTGTAGCATGAATTAAATATGAGCAATTTTAAGAATACAAGAGAAAAACTAACAGACACACATGTATGTGTTTGAAGTGGCATTTACCTGTGTTGGTAGTTCTGCTGTAATCAATCAATGCTTAGTGCAAAGCAAAGCAGTTGAAAGCACTTCACCTGGTGTATTGGTCCTCCTGATTTGGTTAAAAGGTAAACACGATGATGGCAACCATATCCTTTTACAGGTACTTCAAAGGGCGACCTTGTTGAAGACTAAGACTGCTTTGCAGCAATCAACAGGTTAAAAAAGTTGTTGGTAAGTGTGTCCCAAGTGATATGAAATATCAAATATAATTGTTATCAGCATGTGGCAGATACTTTTGACAACCTTCTTGTATTCAAATGCATTAACATCATAATATTTGTTTACCAACGGCTAAATAAGTGTCCAGAATGATGTCATAGGATGATATGAAGTGTTATACTATACTATCCCAACATTGACTTTAGGGGACTAATGGAGCAGCATTGGCAGTAATGGAATTGTGAGTCATCTTTTCCAGGTAAAAATTCTACCACAACTGTCAACAACTGTTTGGTATAGTTCCAAGTGTAATCCTATAGAAGAATGTCATTTAATAGATAAGTCTATGGATTATGTAATGATGAAGTTAAAGTTGTTACTTGTATATCTGTAAATGTTACATTTATAATATCATCCACATGTCTCCAGGAAATGATCATCTAATGTGTCACATCCACAAGACACCAAGTAATGAAGTCCAGTGATCTGAAGTCCAGATTTCCATTTAAAGAACTGCATATCATTTACATCATCCCAGATGAAGTGAAAAATCAAATATTGACTCTTGAGAACTAAAACATGCCACTCAGACAGAGGCAGGCCAGAGTCTAGTTCAGACACTTCCAAAGCATTGATGAGATAGAAGTGACACGGTGAGTCACCAATTGATGCAACCAAGCCTCAGATGCAGCCCTCCCCAGCCTCCTGGCCCCTCTGGCGTCCTTAGTGACAGGTCTGGACTCTCTGGCGTCATTAGCAACGTAATCTCTTAATACAGACATTTTACGACATACACATGAAGCTGTGACGCCATCACGTTGCGACTTGGCACCAAAACAATTGACTTTTTTCCCTCCTGAAAAGAGTCTGTGGCTACTGTCATAAAATGAGTACTCATCAATATAGAGGCAGATTCTTTTTGAAGTGGCATAGGTAAAAATTGTGGCCCTTCAACTTTGTTTGAGATGAACCACTGTATAATGCATGTTGGTATGGCATGGCCCTCATGATTTTGAAAGATATATCACTTGATGGCTTAGTACAAGGTTGTAACCACTTTTTGAATTGAAGAATAGACACTGCTCAAGGGTCCTGATTTTCATGTAACACAGATATATATATATATCTCATTTATAACTTTATGGAGCTTTGAGCCTTTTTAAATGCAAAAGAACCAACAGAGAAATTCTCCTCAATCTTCATTGACATTGATATTTGTTGAAACTAAAAAACATAAAGCAAAAGAAGTGTCTACTGATGTCACTAATCAAGCTTGGCGAAGCTCTTGTGTGCAACTGGTTATAAAACACTCACGTTTACAAAGCTTCAAGTCCACGTCTAGACCATCGGTCAATCAGTGGTCATCAAAATTAGCAAGCTAGCTGTCAACTCAGCCAATCATTTGTACCCCTAAATACTAATCTGCCCTAGTCAAATGGTCCACTTGTCCTAATTGGCCTGTTAAGCATCATGAAAAGAAAATCCCCTTCTAATGTCCACTTTGAAACTTTGATCTTATTACCTGGCAATCATTGGCTTGTAATTGCCTTCTAACTTGCTCCAGGCAATCACTTATTGATAGAATTAGGGCCAACCAAAATGCAGCCCCAGGAATTAGCTAAAATCCAATAATCGGCTCATGGGCTTTGACAGGGACTGAGTCATATAGCAAGAAAACAGGAGCCCAGAAAATTGCACGAAAATTCAATTACCAGGCGTGCTTCGAAAATGCGACAACCCAATTTCTTGTCAATTTCTTAGCCAGACTAGACCTATTTAGCAGTCTAGATTATTGGAATAATGTAATGAACGTGGTATTGTAGTTTACAAGATATTATGGCAGAAGCAGCCAGCAAAGCAACTGATTTGACATCAATGACGGCCAGCAGTCAGCTGGATCACAAGGTGGCGCACTGAGTCTGCATCAAATAGTCCTGTCTCCCTCTGTCGGACTTTAGCTTCCATTCTGCATAGCAGACGACAATTTGATGACAGAAAATTCTTCTAGAATGCCCGAGATTTCCAAGTAAAGTATTGGATTTACCAGGTAAAAGCAGGACCGTAAGATTTTTTAAATTTGCTTCAATTTATTCACTGTCATCCGCAATGCAATGATGCCAACCATTTTTGCCTCAGCCAAACATTTAACGCGAACAAAATCAAATCTTGAACTTTCAACTACCAGCAAGAATTTAATACAATCCAGTAAGGACATAAATTTTGTATGATTTGTGTCATCTATAACAGATCACAAAAGAGATCAAACTGACACACACTTTGCAGCAGAACATTTGTTATTACATTTGGAGCTATTTTGGCGGCCGCTCTTGTCAAAGCTTTTAAAAATCTTCAATTTACCACCAAATCGGAGTTTGTGCAAGCTAGTCCAAGTTGTCCTTGAAACTTTAGCCTTGAAACATGCCAAACCAATTCTACAACCAAGATGCTCAGATACATAACAATTGTCCACCTGGAGCAAGGTTCCACTGAGTCACATTGTTGCTTTGATGTTCATCTTTGATAGGGTGGGTCCTTTGGCAGAACACGAAAAATACACATTAGCAGTAAACAAACTGCCTGAGACATGGACTATTCTCTTCTCATTTCATACTCAAAAGGCAAGTCTCTCTACATTAGTGCCATAGTGACCCTCAAATTGTGACAAATTGAAAAATTGAGAATATAAATCCCAGCCAGATTTTTTAGTTAACCTTGTTCCTGACAATGCTTCGAAAGCGTTCTGGAGAACACCTACAGCAGCTAGAGCTCTTTATATATTTGGATTTGTTGAACGTGAAAGTTGAACGTAGCATAAGTCTATAACAGTTTCTAAATACGGTATATATATATGATTTTTAACTCCACAATTTATCCACTTCCACTCTAACATCATATTTCATTTTATTTACGTGTCAATTCTCATATATATATATTACATATGTTAAGTAAGCCTCACATTACATCTATACTAGCTGTTCACCCGTTAGGGTTTCTTGCTTTTCAAAAATGCACCCTGTTATTTGCATGTTCCAGTCCGCTTTCAATTAGATGAAGTAATGTCGATTGTTTGGAAGTACTACAATGGGTTCTACAGCACTACAAACACTGAGAGAGTGGAGTTGTTGGAAAATAAGATGTTTTCGAAATGCATGACACAACTTAATTTATGGGAGCTTGGTAGTCATATTGGACATAGAAGTTGAATGAGTGTGGCAAAAGATGCGGAATTTAGTGGCCTGCAATACGATATGCATTAGTGGCCTTGATGTGGCAGAGAAATATATAGCTTCCAGATTTGTATGTGGAAAATGTGGTTTTTGTGAAACTCCCAATAGGAATATGTGGTAACTGGGTAGTTATATTGGCCATAGAAGGTCAGTCAGCATATCGAAAGATGGGTAATTGAATGGCCTATAATATTAAATGCATTACAGCCCTTGCTGTGGCAGATAAATATACAGGTGGGATATATTCAAGTAAAAAAACGTGTTTTTTGGGCAGAATTCCCAAGATAAATTTGTGTAACTATGGAAATAATTAATGTTGATAGGTAAAAGTTGCCCTATTGGGAACTTCAGATGAATTGACAGGCTTAGGAGTGTAATTGAAGGTCTTATGGGTTGAGAGAAAAAAGCCTTATGAGTGAGATGAGATTCCTGCTATGAGTATTATTATGATTAGATTATAAGTAACTACTTCATCTATGCCATATTTAAATGGCAAAAAAATCTCTACATCAAACGGATAGGAGTAATCCTTAAGAGGATAATCATTCAATTATCCAAATTAATTGAAAAGGACACTTGAAACTCGTTACAAAACACTTGGGAAATCAAACAAAAAAGTTGGAAATCTATGATTAAGAGAACCAACAAAAAGCCAAGAAAAGGAAATTGAAACCATCTACAAACCCTATGCACAGTCTGAGCAGACCTGTTGCAGAGGCCTTCAGTTAACTGGATGGGGGCAAACAAACTTTGACAAAAGGTGTTGGGGGTGGCCACTTAAATTTCCAATAAGGCAAATAGATGAGTCAGGGGGATTGAGAAAGTAGGGGAACACAGGGAAACAGGATCACCAAGGCAATCTGGGGTGCTGCTAAAAATTCTCAGTCCATGCCAAACTCCACATTCCATCAATATAGGAGCATTTCTTTGGTTATGAATGGCTAAGCTACGGTAAAATGAACCATGGAGAAGGAAAAATCAATGTTTATTCTCAGATGACCCAGTTTGTAAAGCATGTTCATAAGGGTTTTGTGCCCAAATCAATTGAGAGGGCACATTTGGGGTAGGATGCTACCCTGATCAGTCTGGCACAGGCTCTGTGCCCTTTTCCCCATTGCATAGCAATCAACAGGGTGTACGCCAAGGGGCATAATTTCCCCCTAAACAAATTCACCCTTCGTGTGCTGGAATGCTGCAATCAAACAAGGAGGTGCTGTGTTCCCTTCTTTTGCCAAACATGAACAATTAACCAAAGCATAATAACTGTCTTTGATGCCTTTGATGCCTCAGTTTTGAAGGATGAGCAAATTGGTTGGATGGCCTCACATGAATTTCAAGAAAATACATCACAAGAAAAAGAGAATTTCAAAATCAAACATCCTTCATGATTCTTGCTTTCAAAAGAAACCCCATTACAAAGCCAATGCAGAATGATTCCAAATCTTGACAAAAGTTTGAATGTTTGCAATGTTTTCAATCAAAAGGAATTTTTTAGCGATAAACAAGACGACACATCAATTGTGAGAAAATTGACAAAACAAATTGAAATGACCATTTGAAACACCAATTGCAATATTTTCAAAAAGTCAGGAAATCAGTACCAGATTTTTACATATCATTATATTCAATATTTGAATAATTGTGAACTAGAACATAAACATTTTAAATGTCAAAATTTTAAAAATATTTAAATAATCAAAAGCAAATAGCGAAGCACTAAAGAAGATTGATGAGATGACCAAAAAATAAACGAAAAGATCTTCAGAAAGATTGATAGAATAGATGGATAATTTTGACGATAGACCAACCCCGGTAGATAGATAACAAATAGATACACAGACAAGATAGATAGATATGAATCATCACCTAATCATCATACATGATTTACAAGAATTTTAAGAAAATTGAAAATATTATTCCACTGACCTTTTTCGTTGGAATTCTGGTCTAGCTCATTGTTGTAGTTGAGATCACTGGTTGACAGGTTAATGGCATCATTCATTGCTGTGTTGAGGTGGGTGAGGACCTGTTTCATGTTGGAGGCCTCACTCTCAAGCATGGTGAGATGGGTTGAGTTGTCCTGTAGTTCCTGTTTCAACACCAGGTTCTCTGACTTGAGGCTCTCCACCTGGCGGAGGAGGATGTCATATGATTGGGCCGACATCCTCAGCCTGAATGGACTGCAACAGAAAGAGAAAGCAGAACAAACATTAAAAAGTTGGAAAAATCAATACCATGCCATGGGTTCCATAGAAATCATCCACAGAAAACATGATGGAACAGCTCAGACTATAGACTGATCAGAAGCAGACAGCTGAGACAGGGAAATAAAAGATAGCATCAGAAAGACATGAAAAGGCACAATCCCAACACATATTAATCTTGACACTATCTGATAAATCTGACATTGTCACACAAGCATTATTGGCTGCCATGATTGTGACAAATTGGCAAGTGCTTGTTGTTTATCACACAAGAACTAAGTCTGGCAAGTCTCAATAAATATTGCATAATACTGTGAACATAGAAGGCTTTTGTTAACATTCTAAGAGCTCAAGAGGTTCTGATGACTGAAGACTTTTAAATCACCTTTATTGGGCACATCAACTGCAGAGAAGTGTTGGTTTGTCACACCATACAAAGCAACTGATCATTCCCTTTGGCATGCCACAACAGCTTTGGGTCCTAATTGGGTAAGATTGTTACCATTTGGACAGGGAAAGTTCATATCATCTGGAG
Organism: Platynereis dumerilii; assembly: GCA_026936325.1. NCBI lineage: Eukaryota > Metazoa > Annelida > Polychaeta > Phyllodocida > Nereididae > Platynereis > Platynereis dumerilii. Next base: position 6,141,203 of record JAPTHN010000028.1, read on the forward strand.
CGGAATAGTTTATGCCACTTCTAGGTCAAGATAACTTCAATATCATGGCAAGTAAGCAGCCAATTACTATTCTACACGTATATCAAGACTTTTTTAAATTTGAAACATACATATACTGAAAGTGAAAACCAGACCTAATGAATGAGGGGAGGCAAACTACCAAAACAGGATTGTATGCAGCAACAGTACAAGACCTGCAAGCACCAATACCTCATCTATTGGCTGGTAGAGTACAATTGATTGGTTGGCTAGCTATATTGTCTGGCTAAAAGCAATCTTTCTTCTGGGCCTTGCAAATCTTGCAGTGCTCAGACTGAGCCACAGACTATAGGAAGCCTTGATAAACTGCTCAATTTAGCTTGGGCGATAGCAATTTCGTCTACCAGAGATTGTTCTAGACCACAAGCTGAATCAGTTGAGCTTGCAAACTCATCCAGGGGTCACAAAACTAAGATTTAGCACTTGCTTGCCTTCTTCTATGACCCACAGCCTTCTTCCAGCCTTTCTCAGCCTTCTTTCAGCCTCTTTTCTGGCTGTTTTCAGGCTTTTCATCAGTCAGGAATCAGCCATCTGGAAGGCTTTCCACTGCACTGCAACCAACTGAATGCTTTGCCTTACACAAAGTTGCAGGTTAGGTTTGTTACATCGATTATGGCTACCAGTTCACAGTACAACTGGGCTGTAAAATAGAAGTTGCTGTAGGCCTACACAGCCCTACACATACTCAAAGACTCTACATTGTGAAGTTTGAGTTGGGTACATATGTGCTCTCTAAGTTAAGGAACATAGCTAATTGCCAAGTCTTGAAAATGAAAGTTGTAACAAAAAAAAAAGTTTTCAAATTGACATTTGATTTTTTAATTTACAACCATGTGATAAATTTACAGTTCTAAGTGATTGCAATCCTTATTAAAATATATATTCATTCTTTGACTTAAACGAGCAATATGGGTAAATTTTGCATTAAAACCACCACATTGTAACAATAACTACAGTGCAATATATATCCCACATAAATCTACCATAGGTCAGGAGTGCAAAACAAATTGCAATGGTTATCTCGTTAACAAGACACAACAAGATGCAAGGAGGTAAAAAGATGCAACATCTGTGTTTCTGCATACACAACAGCTTTAACAGGATACATATACTTCTTGTCCAGCATAAATTTCTCTTTTTGTTTGTAACTTACCAATGCAGTGGGACTTGAATATACATTTGGCTATAAATCATATTGTTGCAAAAACTCCTAAGGTAGTTTAAAGTAACTAGCATCAGATAATCAGATACTTAAAGGTGGCAATGGCAATGTCAAGTTATGGTTACATTTCTGTGTAAGATGACCTTTCCTTTATAAATGCACACTCATTAATCTCACCCATCTATTCAGCAGCAGGGCGAAGTTATCACTTGCTATCTAGAAATAAAGTATACTGGATTCACTGTAAGATATTAGTAATTCAGCCTTCAGCCTCTAATACTAAACATTTCCTGAATAAGTATTTCTTGAATAATACATGAACATGTAGATGGTTCATGTCACACCACAAATGCAAGGGGAGATGACATCACAGACATTGGATCTTTGACGCTCCCTCTGGTGTCATTTTATTACCCACAAGGGTGATAGGCTATTCATGCGCTTCATGTTGCATAATTTGGTGACCCATGGGTTCTATTAAAAAGGTGATACTCACTAAATAATCATTATTCAAAAACATACTTATTCATAATCATGCTGTTTATGGTAAATTGGTTATTATTTGAGTATAATGACTAATTAGGAATTCAAGATATTATATTTCCTGACACACTGTTATTGCTATGGAAGAAGGGTTCAATGAGGTTGTTATCTATAGTTCATAATGTCACCAAATGTCCTGACAACGTTTAATAACATGGAGTAAAATTTAGATTGTTGTGTGGACTGCATATATACGAATGACACGCTGGAGTTTTGACAATCTAATTTCTGGGGAATTTGTCATTAGAGTGCTTCCATGATAACCAGGGAAAACAGAATGTTTCCATTGGCATTTGTGACATTATGTGCGAGTCATCATGATAGCTGATGTGTCATTTCCATTGCTTATACTCTTCATCAATGGTTCTGATAGAATGAGTGTGAACCAATATAAGACCTTTATTTTCTGTTCCATGTGGGGTAAATATTATTATAGATCCTTATTCCTTAATTTCAATGATTTCCAGTTTAGGATGTGGAAATGACACCACAACAAAACTTCTCAACTCACTGCTTCTCCCAACCATGAAAATTGAGTGTCCAATAAGTCATGTGGTGACCACAGGCACTAAAGGTCAGGAAAGACAGAGGCCAATGCCAGGCCACTGTACATATTTAACGTTTGACAGCACAGGGGACAGGAACACAGGGGATCAATAAGGCGTGTTATCAGCCCCATTTGTCATAGAACAGCAATCTTCAGGGAGGTGGCATTGGCCAGGCTTGGCAGACTACATGGATAGAGCTGTGGTGGATTGAACTGGATGGAGCTGTCAATGTGAACTTGTGAAGCAACTGTGGGATTATGTGTCCTTGACGCTTTCTTTGGAGGCTCTGTCACTGTCACCGTAAGTGAAGTTCTGTCATGAAGTTCCTGGACATCTGAAAGCTGCAAGCTGTCAACCGTTAGAGCCCCAAATCATACAGAAACTCACTTTTTAGAAAAGATGATATGCTCATCTCAGTTTAAACAATTCAATATATTACCTGTAACATGCCCGCCAGCATTTATAAGAATCATTGTTTGAATCGTATTAAATATGTATCAACCATACACATGCCAGGAACTGTAGCTATGGAAGTGACCTCCAGAAGCTGCAAGTCAGCAATGTTTAGTTCTGTCAGCAAGGAATCTGACAACTGACAGGTGTCCAAAAATTCTAATAATAGAAATTAAGACAGAGTGGAAGCTCTATATTTTTGCTGTGTTCTTTGACATTGCCAAAAGAAAACAAATTTTTCTTCCTTTTCTCAGACATCTGTCAAATATACAGTCAACTATCAGAATGTCTCCTGTTTACATAAATATATTCAACTCTGTCAGTTTGTCCTGGTAAATCTGTACTCAACAAAATTAAAACTAAAGAAGAAATAATGAAACATATTTAGTCTGCTTGAGACAGTTCTGACACTATGAATATAACTAGTCTGGAAAAAGTGCATTCTGCAGGCATCAACCTCTCTATTAACTGTACAACAACAACAGGAAAAACAGTTTCTTAAGCTCAAAACAGTCTTCAACATCACCTGCATGTATTTTGCTAATTTCCTTTGACACAAGAAATGAACAACAACGTCAAAAAGTGGCAGGTAAATACCAAAGATATTCAAAACAACAACCTTCTTCCAATCAAAACAACTTTTTTTTATCCTGACAACTCCTGCATGGTTTCTTCCACTGTTGCCAGAAGTAACTGACCAACGCCCACATTTAATGAATAAATTCATCAGTCTAGAGAAAAGTAAAGCACATGAAAAACTTCCCTGAGTAAATGCTTTCTTCAAAAGAAAAGAGCTCTCTTTTTTTTGCTATTTTATGCCAGTTTTGAAAACAGTTACCGACAAACAACCCAACTTAATGAATAAATCTACAGGCAGTCACTTGCCGATAGCAAAAATAGAAATAGAAAATAAAACTTAAAAGGCTTAAAGAAAATCAAATCTTCCTTGGAAAAGAAAAGAACGAAGTGTTTCCAAGAAAGGTTGTGTCTAAGACCTAGTTCTATCCTGTACAAATATTACTGAGCTTTTACCTTGCATTGCTCTTGCATAAAGAATGAGAGAGCTGCATATTCCATTTTCAAAAACAAATATGGACATAGGCATGGAATTTTCTGGTATCGCTTCTCTCACAACTCTCGACATGCAAAAAACAGCTTGACGCGAAAGCAAAACTAGCTTCAAATAGCATAATTTCATCTTTTAGCCTTAGAAAATCAGGGTCATCTTCAGAATGCCTTTTGTGTGGAAAAGTAAGACCGTAAGGGGACTCAGCATCTATAGGCTTCTTCAGGATTGCATGTTAAACCACCATGAATTTTTAGTTGGCCTATAGTCTCCTCCAATCAACTCCTAATGCCTCCTCTTTAGTTTGTTTGCAGGTTGATAAGCTATTCTCGACTAGGGCCTATTCCCATTTCCAAGACTCAGAATAGCAGTTGTCAGGATATGGGACTATTCAAGTGATATGAGGAAATCACTACATCAGTAACCCTAAAGTTGTGGAGATATCTATAAGAGTACAGGATTCTTGTCAGATAAATTACTATGTAAGACTGCTTATTACATTTTCCAAACTATAACAATTGAGATACTGTTAGCAGTCAGTAAACTCTGGAATTAACATAATATTTGTTTCTCCAATTACTATTTTTATTGAACAAATCCACTTCTAAAAGGAGCTTAAATTCAAACCGATAAGCTTTTCTCAAGAACAGATTAGTGGTAATTGTACACGTGCGAGTCAGAATCACAAGTATATTTCCAATCGTTGCTGCACGTTTGTGTTCAGATAAGTTTGTACCAATACCAAACTATCCTGAACTGGCCTATAAAGGAACAACCAACCTAAATATTACTATCCTAACTCTTACTACCAATTCTCAGCACTCGGGATACAACTTAGACACAACTACCTCCCATTTGGAGGATATTGAGCCATAACTCTAATATCAGTAAATCCAGCATGGGTGGAGATGAGGAGAGCCCATAAGTTGTGGCAGCAATCTTCCAATAACAGCACTGTTACCTCAGCAAATGGGGGGAGCAGGAAAGCTTTGGAATATCAATAAAGATGAGCAACGTACTACAACATCTGCTCTTTGCTGGAGTAATACTGCAATAGAGCAGGGCTCCCACTGCCCAAGCAATAACATTTGGTTTTTGTGGCATGATATACTACACAATCATGGCACACAGTAGAGCCCATGTTGCCACATGCAGAAGAGCATCACACACTGTGACTGAGGCAGTTGCAGAAAATACACAGAAAATTATGTCAATAGGCCTATAGAGAGTTGTTAATATCACTAATTTACCACACAGAGTGTAATTTCCAATGACTGCTATAATATTGAATCATCTTACAAACCTGGTGACAGCCAAGTAATCATTTGAATATATACTGTTGACAGTGTTACAAATATCATACAGTGCGATTAATAATTGTTGTGATAATTCATTGCAAACGTTGGAGATCTACTCCATGACAAGAGTACTTTCTATCATCATTTTGGATAATAAACCAGGTACCAATGCACCGCCTTGTCACACAAAATCAAACCTTGATTACAACAATATTTCACAATGCAGCACCGCCATATAGCAAGCTGTAGCAACACCAGGCAGTTCCAGCAGCTGGATTTTCCGTAGAGCTCTTCCCTTGACATAAACTGGCAACGTCCTTGATAAAGCTGCAGAGCCCTTGATTCCAGATGCAGGGGACATTAATACAAAGACACATGAAAGACAGGCAGCCATGAATAGTGTATGCCATGCTAGCAATTTGGCAGAGGCTGTATAGTTAAGACCCAGCAATAGCAACAGCCACTATCTTCCGCCAGACGAAGTTAAGGCAACCAAATGGTCCTATATGGGACTGGAGAGGCTACCATAGCACACACCATTAGCTAAACAGAATCTAACAGATAGCAAAGAGCATTGCTAAATTGCCAAAGACCAAATGTGGAGGTCCTCTGAAAATGGCCGCAAGATTACAAGCTTTTACATTGGATTACATTGAATATGACTATATTATTGACTAACGACTACCGGTACTATTCATAATTCCTTGCCAAAGAGAAGATAGGTGATGAGATTTTACGTCCCGTATTTTTGCACATCATAGACTAGATTCATACATAACTAGCCATTGCCGGTTCTCAACTATACAGCCTTTGCCAAATTTCTAGTATGGCATACACTATTCAAGGGCTAAGCAGTCATATTTTGAAAAAAATCTGGCTCAACTCTACTGCAACCAAAAATAAGTTAAAAAGAGCCAGGAAAACCCAACCATTCAAGAAAAGAAGCAATAGCAGTACCAGTATAGCTAAGAAACAACACAAGTATTAAGTGAGCTTCAGTGACAGCAAGGCGATTGAGAGGCAAAGTTTCTTCGCAACTGCCAAAGATACAAGCACTTTACTGCAGCCGTAAGCAGTGGCGTCCCTATGGGGGGGCACGAGGGGGCACAGGCCCCCCCATATTGGACCTGTGCCCCCCCAGGTGCCCCCCCATATGAACTTTCCAACTCTGGCTAAAATATACAATTAGTATAGCGGGTGCCCCCCCAGAGAATCGCGTGCCCCCCCAGGTGCCCCCCCATTTGAGACCCCCCAGTTACGCCACTGGCCGTAAGACTCCCCAGAGAAGCATCATGTGGTCTTTTGCAGCCCGGACAAATCCCTGATGCATATCTTGACTGTGAAGGATTGCCTGCATAAAGTTACATAAAAGAGAGCGGGGACCTCTTCCAAAGCCATTAAATAATCAATCGACTAACTTCTGGGGTCCTGGACACTGCTCTGTTGCAATTGAGACTCTTTTACAAGTCCACCATAATGACACCAAATTGCCAAAAGAACATGTGGTTGAAAGTTATTTATTTAAGATTGGCAGATAATATTGGTTTCTGAAGTTCTGTTCGACTTACATGCTCAGAAAAATAAATACATAAATAAAACGAAGTACATTTTTCTTTTATAATTTATTCAAAATATTAAACTACCAATTGATGCAGATCCAGCACAACTAATCTATAAATTCTACATTATTTTTTACTATAAAGAATTTAAAAAATATAGGTTTTTTTTTCATTAATCTTCTTTTTCTCATTCATTGGCAACACAGAGTTTACAAAATGACAATGCATGGTAATTCCATCAACAATTAAATTTGATTGACAGGTGTCAAACCCCACAAAGCAAAACATTATCAGTATACTCCTTAAGACACAATTGCCAATCAATCAAAGTGTTGATTGTTATGATTGTGAGGCAATTGGCATTACGCAACATTTAAAAGAGGCGTCTGACATGCGACGAACACAAAGTTTATCAAAAATTAAATTAAAAGCAATAATCGGGTAGTCAAGTTATTTTGTAAAAGAGCATGATTAATTTATAAAAAAAAAAAACGTAAGTCAGAGGCTCGCATTGTCATGGTGAATTGTCTTCAGATAGATAGAAAGATAGATAGATAGATAGATAGATAGATAGATAGATAGATAGATAGATAGATAGATAGATAGATAGATAGATAGATAAGCCAATATATTGTCTTCGTCTTTCTTACACTGTCGAAAAATATTATACATAAATGTTACTGCAACTGCATTTCTCAGATTTGGCCACGAACAAAAAATATACCTTGGTGACCAGTGTCCACGAAATGGTGCAAACAGCCAGCAGGTGGTGAATGCTGTAACACAAGGGTCAACAGAAGACAACTGGGGCCACCCCACAGGAAGAAGGGGCCATGACCCAACCAGGGCCAACAAGGGCCACAGCCAGGCCACAAGCAGGGCCAGCAGGCATTTTGGTTGCTACACAAAACACAGCTAAAAGCAATCTGATGTCTGCACATGCTGTGGCAATACATGCAGAGCTATGCACATGTTACATGTAAACTGCAAATACCACAGCCAACGAGAATTTGTTAGCAATGTGCTAAGACGTGGCTCAAGATTTCCAAAAATATATGACCTCACATAGGTTTACAACCATCTTTACCTCAGTATAGTGAAAGACAACTTAGTATACAAGAGCCTTTCTCAACAGTCGAAACATAATTTATTCACTTGAAATCAAGGCTAAAAATCTACATCTAATCTACATCTCATTGTTTCTAAAAAAATCTATATAATCTATGTCTCATTGTTTCTTGAAATGCGGTGTTTGTCACACAATATGACAATATGACTTGACGAGGTGGTTGCATGTTTATCTTGACAATGAAGCCTTGACAGTCGACACAACCGTAACCATCATAAAACTTTTATTTCTATAAAATCTGTGATTCAAAGAGATATTTTACGAACACCTAAAAAGGTGTGGCATAAGATCTAAATAGTAATGCCTGCAATTTAAAGAAACCTGTGCAACCAATTTCCCAAGATATAACCCAAGACCACTGCCAAGCAATCCCATGCTTTACCCTGCTTCCTTACAAATCCATTGCCTCAAGTGAGGGGTGGATAATGTTCAATTAGTTGGATCAATAGGAGAGAAATGGGGAGGCATGACAGGAGTTTTTTTGCTCCACCTCTCCACGTCAGAATGGTCAATGATCGAATTTCCTTGCTGCTTGTAGTTGGTGGCCTCATTACTAGGGTCACTTGGGGTAAAGAAGCCACGGACTAAGGGATCGTGACTAATCTTCATCACCAATCTGTTTTCCCAGCCATTTCCCACTGAATTCCCACTGAATTCCCATACAGTTGACTCACGACTTCTCACAGACTTTGCAGAGATCAAGGTCAGCTGACTTGGCTGATGCCATGAAAGGCAATGCCTTCCTTCAGGTTGATCGCCCAAACCGTTGTGCCTTTATAGGTTCCATTCAAGCCTTTACAGGTCCTTTTCTTGCCTTCTATTGTGCCTCACATGGTCTTTTCGTGCCCATTCGGGTCTTGTGGTGCCTTTACAAGAATTTCCGAACAGCTGAGTCTTGTGGTTTGAGGACATGTCAGGAGTGACTGTGCACAAAAAATGGCTGTCCACTTTACCCCTCTACCCCATCATCAATTGCAGTTTGACTGTCTTTGATAAGCAGGTGTTCCCACGGGATAAGCAACATCAACATCAATGCCATTTTCCAAACCAACATTATTGTCTAAAATGTTCATCCTCAGCAACATCTTCCTCAAGATCTACATCATCGACATCATTGTAAACAGCAGTAACAGCACTAACATCATCAGTAACAACAGTAACATCACCATAAACAGCAGCAACATTATCGTCAACTTTCTATCGCCACCATCATATATTCCTCATCATCATTAACAATGGCAACAACATCATCAACAGCAAAAAGCATTATTATCAACAGCAGCAGCAACATCCTCACAAGATTCACAACCTGCAGCTGGATTAACCATCAGTCACCAAGAATGCTAATAAGCATTGCGATGCATGATTCACTCTTTTTGTTTCCTGCACAACTTTGCCACAACATTATCAACCGCCATCATTCAATTGCAATGGCAAGGACAGGAACAAGGACAAGGGGAAAGGACAACAGCATTCAACACCAAAATGGCAAGACACAGAGAAAAGGCATCAAGCATCATCAAGTGCCAGAAACTTCAGAACTCTTTTGTCTCCTAATTGGTGGCATAAAAGACGAGTTGGAGTTGATAGAAGACACATTGAGATACAAAAAGGTCCTTTTGTACACAGACTCCAGTGTCACTCCAAGCATTCAATGCTTTTAGAAGTTGAAGTTGCAGTTGAAGTTGAAGTTGTCTGGCATGTTGCCTCTTTTACACACAATTCTCTCCAGTTCTTTTCAGTTCTATTCAGCAAGGTTCAAACTTGAAGGTTGCCATCCCTTTACAGAGCTCTGGAAGTCTAAAACTAATTGCAAAAGGCATTGAAAAAGATGGGAAGCTTAACCAGGCAAGCAGACCTTTATTGAACCTCACACAGGAACACGTGTGGAACCAGAGCCTCTTCCCAATCTGTCAATGGTCTTTTGAAATAGTGAAGGGCCTTGGACACCTCCCTGGCTTACCCCACACTGTGAGGAGAGCTGCTACTGTGTGCTGTAAAGTTTCCTGCAGAATTTTCCACATTTCGAATGCAATATAAGCAACTGTACATGCCTAAAATTGTAGGAGTAAGGTCACAAATATCTTGACTAACCGATCAAAGTGTACATCAATACAATTTATATCGCTTCTTACAAAAGTTTCCGGTGAGTATACAACAAGCAGGTTGTACACTGTTTTCATTACAGGCATATGCCTAGTGTAGTCATGACGAAGTCACTGACTGCTGAAAGTAGTGAATACTTCCTGAGGTCTACTTGAGTCGACTGTGGCACTGTCTACACTCTACAGTTTTAAGTGTCCACCAAAAGGAGGGTTCTGAGAAATGAAGAATTTCTTCTTGATGTCGGAGTAAAATATTACTATAACTCAACAGTCAACAGCCTCAAGATGCACTTGTCAATCATAGCCAAGCCATAGCTTCAGAAGTTTCTACAATTCTTTAGTGCACTACTTCTTTTCCATTTTGCCAGCAGCCTAATGTAACCCAAATAACCCAACACAAGTTACACAACACAGTCTGCAATCACTGCTTGTTTGTCTGCTAAAAAGCACTGTGGCCCCATCAACCTGGAGTGCTGAGTCTACAGCCCAGCTACTTGGTTTGCTTCATAGTTGTTTGGTTGTTAGTTGCCTTCAAGGCTGCTCCAGCTCCACACTCTAAACATTGGGTTGTCACAGTGACTAGTTCATGACTACTTTAGGGTAGTAATGGGTGCAAAATTTGTTCCTGACTACCTGGTAAGTCATTTTGACCATGCCTGACTATCCAGGCATAGTCAAAATGACTATGTAGTTCATACATTAGCTGGGGAAACTGTACCAAAAGTAGTCAGAAGCGTAATTACTAGTCTAAAGTTGTAGAATGTATTACAAGCTAGTAGAAAGGACTATTCCCTTGGTCATTGCATTACTACTCCATAGTAATTGCAGGCTGGTGGAAATGAAAAGCCGTTTGTTGTTGTTGCATAAAACAACAAACACAACTAATGCTTAATCTCCTTTAGTTGGCCAAGATCACTGAACTTTTCTGATGAAGTGGTCATTTGCTGCTCTGCAATTGAACAGGACTTACCATTTTAAACACAGAATTACATACCAGTAAGTAAGTATGATTATTCAATTACTTTCATATGAACACGAAGGTGGTCTGTCATCTCATTGAGTATCAATTACCAAAGTATAATTGGGCTAAGTAAAGTATTTTTGTATTCAAATGGTTATGCCTCAATTAATCTGAATGACTGATTAAATATCTGTCTATGAGCTTTGCCCTGTGTATAAGGCATCAAGTGGCACCAGGTGACACTGTCTGCCAACAAGTAAAATATCCCACATATGGTGTAAAGCTTCTGTTTATGTCATAATGAATGGACAAATAAAAAGTATATTCTATTCTATTCTATTCTATTCTATAATACATGACTTGTATGTTGTTGTTGTTGTTTTTTTCACCCCAATTTTTACAAGTTTAGTTTGGGAGTTATTAACTTAACAAGTCAATTATTCAACATAAATTTGTCTTTCTCTTTCTTTCAGATTACCAGCATACTAGATGCCAGATATGTCTTATGAAGCATGGCAAACACCAGTGGTGGATCCCGGGGGGGGGGGGGGGCTAACCCTGCCCCCTCCCCCGACCACTGAGATGGAAATAACTTTTGGAAGAAAGAAGGGCGTAACGTGGGTCCAGCCTGCAAATGCAGATACGATGCTCACTCTGGCCCAAGGAATGCCGAAAGGATGGCCGACCCCCTAGACAACCCTGTCTCGCTCAATCCACCACTGAATGCCAGCTTCTTTAAAACATAAAGAGGTAAAGAAATATAAATTATTTTTTGGTGTTTTGACTGATTTGATAATTGCCTTTGTGAAAATAGCTAATGACATCAATGGTTTATTTCATCCTGTATCTTGATCCAATTCTTAAAAATGTCATTTTTGTCTGTTAATTTCCATTTTTCATGATTTTATCAAAGTGTCACTTCTTGTTGTATTGCAGATCCCTGATTGAATTCTCAGTATACTCCCATGTACAAGAGTATATCAGCTTATTTATTCAAGGGAATACCAGTCAAACCGACTTAATGGACAATGACCATGCATGATTATCAGGATTTTCTGAATTCTAAATGGCTGTGGGGTCTCCTCTATCTTTAAAAATTCACCCAGCATGATGAAAACATTTATAAAGTATCATTAAGAAAATGACTTTGAAATGGATGCGCCCAACTGTGAGGAACTGAAGGCAGCAATATAATGTTCATCAAATGTGTTGAAGCTTTTGTGTCTCACCTCAACTTGGATGATAGTAAAAGGTGGGGAGCAATTCTTTTCCATGGCCTTCCCTTCGATTTTTGTTGATGCTTTTAATCGGCAAGTATTTTCCACTTGATTGTGTGTTTGATATCTTTTATGCAAACTGTGTTTACATAATATCATTGCCATTTGATTGTTTGTTTGGATATCCTACCCTCCTAAAGTTTTAATACAGCATGAATAGAGAAAGTGAGGTTTCTTTAAAAAATACTTCCTTTTTAACACAACTTTTATTCATTACTTACTTAGCTTTAGGTATCTGGGTTGATATACCACATAATCCACATTATGGTACTCCATGAAAAGTTGTTTCAACAAAATTATCTTCTAGCTTTATGAAATTTAGTAGATTTATATATGTTTTCGCGGTTATGATTCAACTTAACAGTAATTTCATACAAGTGAAATGAAGTATTTTAAAGAAATCTGACATCTTCTATTGCGTTCAAACTTTCAAAGTTAAGTGTATTTTATTGTTATATTATGTTAATATTCTCTGTATTTATGCTGATTGACATCTTTTAGTGAAAGATGACATACACAATATGTAATTGCTTGATAATAAATTTATATAGTATTTATTAACAAATTATGATTGTATGATTGAAAAAATGAGACCTATGATATAGCTACAATTTACTTTCATGTCATTAAATAGTTGTGAATGATGAAATAAACTGTTTCTATTAATTTTGTTTTGCATACTTCTGTTTCAAGGCTCTCTTCTTTTTAGAGTGGGCAACATTTTCTTTGGTGAAATACAAAGTTCTGAGGTTCTGAAGGGTGGGGTAGGGCAGGACAGGGGCAACTTTACATTAAGCAATAAATTGACCCGCCTGTGTGGTCCAAAATACCAGATACCTGGTCAAAATCACTAGCCTATGTTGTCCTAAAGACCAGTTGCCTGGTCAGAATTACTAGTCTGTATTGTCCTATAGACCAGTTACCTGGTCAGATATACTAGTCTGTGTTGTCCTGAAGACAAATCACCCGGTCAAAATTACCCGGCTACATTGTCCTAAAGACTAGTTTACCTGGTCAAAATTACTAGCCTGTGTTGTCCTAAAGACCAGCTACCCGGTTAGAATTACTAGTCTGTGTGGTCCTGAAGACCAGATGCCAGGTCAGGATTACTAATTCATGCATCATGCTTACTAAGAAAATAGTCAAGCTAACTATCAGGTGTAATAAAAATTACTATCCTTTAGTCCGTTCCTTGATGAATTTAGCAGGTGACATGAATACAGTGTTGTCAGATTGACTCAAAAAGTAGTCAGGCATGACTATGTGAAGGTAAATTTTATCAATAAGATAGTGATTATGACCAATTACACCTTGTAACAATGACAACTATAGAGACATTGTATGCACCTGTAAGGTAGTCAATTTGATCACCAGCTCATAGCCTTGACTACGAAGTTGTACATCTTACTAGCTCTTACTAATCCAAAGTAATGTCACATTGACTACCCTTTAGTAATTCTGACTCAAGGAGTTGTCGGTTTAGGCACCAGGGTATTACTACTCTAGAGTTGTCATGGTGACTACTCTGTGTTTAGAGTGCAGCTCCAGCTCCAGGAAGTTTGTTGGTCCAATTTATTGTGATTGCCCAAACATTGTGAGTTATGACATAACCAGAGCATTGATTAATTTTGTTCCCTCTTTTTACAAAAGCAAGATAATGCAACAATCCAGGAATGCACAAGGAAATATAACAAATTTCGACATTGTTTATAAAGCTGCTCTGATGTTTTGGGCTGCAGTAGATTTCACAATTCTGTCACAATTGAATTGCAGGTATTCCATTTCGGTATATTTAATTCGAAAATTATTGCATTGGTAAAAAAACTGGGGGAATTTATGCAAAACAGCCAGACACTGGCAGGGGGAATGTATCATTTGTTAAAACAATTCAAGTTGTAACAGGGATGCAAATTTGGCATTCTTTTCTGTACTTGAAAGCTGTTACTAGTGTTGGTGCATGAAGTAGACTACTTGAGATTTTTTTCTTCTCAACAAGGATTCTTAATGAAATTGTCGGTGATAATCAGCTTCAGGAACTCAGATCCCTGTAAAGCCTTATTGAGGCAACTGACTGGGAAAATCAACACACATTGAGGGTGGAGGGTGCAGAAGGAGCTCTCAAATTACCCTTGTGACCTTTTAGGGGGTTTTGGACCTGAGGATTCTGAATTCCGAAACAGATTTCACCCTTTTTACCTTGTTTTGCTTCCTGGCATGTTCATTGCCCTGGCTGCTTAAAACCCTGCTCACTACTACCCCTTTAGGGTGAGTCCTGAGTCATCATAATCTATTTATCATTCCTATGGAGCCCCAAATTGACAATTTGCCACAAATATAAGGCCTAATTACTCTGTTAGACAGAGGGTTTGAAGAATGCATATGTCGCCATGCAGCAATCAAGAAACCCCCTTGGGGACTTGCATCACCAGGGTAGCTCAGGTTGGTCACCCTGGCAAGAGGGTAGGGTGTTTGGAACTTGGAAAAAGATGGAAAGGGTGAGGGGGGGGGGGGTAGGTGATCATTCAATATTCACCCTGCACCACCACCAATAAGCTAGCCATTGACAACTGCAGCTGCACTGCTGCATAATACCTACATGTAAATGATGACTACTTCATCAGCTCATTCTCTCAGACTATCTTGTCCAAATGGATTTTGGGTGATAATAATATGGAGTTATGATGGTGCATGTAGTTCCACGTCAACCGTTTACCTACATTGAAGTTATGAAATATAATACACAGTTTTATATACATGGATCTGAGATGTGCATGTATAGTAAGTCTCAACAGTGGCTACGTTTTAGCGGGCTTTTTTTTCTCAAATAAATTTTGTCAGAAAACAACATCATATTTGACCATTTTGACTCTGGAATTATAGATTTGAATTATCAAATCACAATTTGAAGCACATGAACAACTTAATGTCAGAATGACAGGCATTGGGACATTCTTAGATTCTTCATATTTAAGTTGAATAATATTTTCATCATGCCTAATGGAAACAATTTGGGCCAGGATATAAATTTAGCTCCAAGGACCATTTGAATTCTAAACAGAGATTCATGATTCATGTAAAATTTAAAAATACCCAAATATTTTCATAGTGATTTCTCATGGCCTGTTTGCATTCTATTTAGTCCTAATTGCATGTCAAATGCTTAACCATTCTAGATCATCTATAGTCTCCTCATAACCTTCCATCA
Source organism: Platynereis dumerilii (assembly GCA_026936325.1). Classification (NCBI taxonomy): domain Eukaryota; kingdom Metazoa; phylum Annelida; class Polychaeta; order Phyllodocida; family Nereididae; genus Platynereis; species Platynereis dumerilii. The sequence goes on from JAPTHN010000028.1 coordinate 6,156,548, forward strand.
TAACTGTGACTCAAAAATCCAATTAAGCCTGAATCAATAGTAAATCATCTACATCTGACTAAAATGACTATTTGCATTCCATTATGGAGTTTATTTGCTCAGCATACAAAGATCTAATTGCTTGTCAAAAGTCCAACAGTTCTTACATCACTAAACGTCTAGATAAACTCATTAGAATGCCCTATTAATCCATTACCCTCCAGGGGTAAAATGTTGTGCAATTACAATGATCTGGGCTGTTGCTGTATTGAGTTATTGTAATCCAGTAAAACAATTAACTTATTTGAGTATTCTCTAGAGGTCTCTCTGTTCCATGGGCTATTCTTACAGAATACAGATTACGAGTTTTGCATAATTATCATGTCAAATTTTGACAATACGGCCTCATTTATGAAGCATACATGTATAAACAATGCATTGTCGTTTTATTTTTTATTTTATCTTATCGAGTACGACAATGTCAATTGAGACAGATGATCTAGGACTACAATACACACCGTGAATACATTTTACAAACTTTATTGAAGGCAATATTGTATATTTTGAATCCCAAAACCATATTTGATGCATTACCACAGCCAGCTGGGGACTAATTTTAAATCAATTAATTTCCCTTAAAAATTAAGGTTAATTTTCTTCTTGGAATGAAATCCTTATCTTTGTATTAGGCAGGCAGAACAATATACTGTGCATACTAGCTTATCACAAAGTCATCTAATTTCCAATGCTATGAGACTTACTCTTAACTTATAATACAAATCCATTTAGCTTACCTTTTTGTCCTCCAATTCTTAAATCCTTCAATAGATTACTATTCCACATTGCATTTAATTAACATCTCCACATGGCTGGCTGAACATATCTGACTGAACAGTGAACATATCTGCAGCAATTCCATTGCCAATACAACCAATAAAAGCAGATCCATTGGGGAAGCAGTGAGTCAGCCTTCCTGTGGGCTGTCAGAGGAACAAGGGCCTTGCATTTCCTGTCATTTGGCAGCCAAGGTCTCAGCCAGTCTACTAGATCAGTGAAGGACTTTTGCCTGACATTCTCTATGGCATTTTCTATGACATTTCTGATGTCTATACAAGCTCAGAAATGCCCAGGATCTCTTTTGCTTAGCTCCTGCTGCACCTTTATGCAGCAATGATGTCCTTCAGGATTGCCCAGGAATCAGTGCTGCATTATGGAAGAATTAGTGCAGATCTGGAGTACTTGGACAGTCAAAGTACTTGTACTAATTAACTGACAGTTGTATGACTCAAGACCTGTATCAACCCAGAGTAGAACTAGAATAGAATATATAAAAGATACTCTTAATAAGAACTACAATATCTCATAGTTACTTACAATTAATTTGACCCAAAATAATCTATTCTATTGGTGTTTTCAGAACAAACATTCTAGTTATTCTCCTACACACAATTCATTTCCAGATTACATGGTACATTGCAAGTGACATGCTAAAGTAATTCATAAAATATTTTCCATATGTAATTACACACACATAGGGAGAAATCTACAATTAAATTTTTTCTCCCTTTTGCTTTATCAAATTACTTTCAGATCATTAAACTTTCATGTTTTTAATAAATTTCCTCATATAATTCATATAACTGTTGATTTCTAATTCATAGAATTTGGTGTGTAATCTGTTTAATTTCCCGACATTCCAAAAAAGCAGCAACTCTAACCACCATGAATCAAGTTGGCTGCCACAAAACTGGAGGCTTTTGTTTGAAGTAATTATCAGAAGTGGGCATTGTTAATATTCTAATACAATTATGACATCAAATTCCATCTGCTCTTCCAACACCAGCATGACAGATTGCTTTCCATGCTTTCCATGTTCCCCCTGATCAATCGATAATTCTTGGTTCAGAACAATAAAGAGTTGAGGGTGAAGTAACTTTGCTCAATGCTGAAATTCTGTGCTAACATTGGCAAGGCAATGGCAAGTTCTTCCGTCGAATAAAGATCTCCACACATGATGAAAATTGACTGAATTTTCCACGTGAAGCTTCACAATTTATTACCGGTATCAGATAGAGAAAAAACGAAATGTGACAGAAAGGAGAGTAGTCTGTATCTGTATTATTTGAAGTATACATGTATTAACTCACAGAAAGCAGGCCAACAACCTCTCTTACTCCTCTTAGTGCCAGAAAGCAAATACATTTTTGTGAAATTTTCTTTGACATTGATCCAGTAAGAAAACTGCAAGAAAATGTGTAAAATTAAGGGAAGCACAGTCTTCTGAATGACTTGCTTGTTTTCTCAAATGAAGACAAAACCCTTTTCCTCAACAGAACACTGACCGTAGGACTCTTCTCCACTTAAGTGATATGGGTTGGCACCCACACCATATGTCTGTCTGTATCACACTTTTCCTATTCATATTGCAACCACTGACCTAAGTCCATCTCCACAGCTCTCTAGTCCTTATACACCACTCAGACACCATTGTAGAAGAGACACCCTCCAGAGCCAGACTCATTGACCACCAGACCACTTGAACTCAGATACCAGACAAGTGGACTTTCTATTGTCCAAGTTCTCCACTCAGTCTCTTTTGCTAAACGCAATTTGAACAGACAGTTTCAGGCACACGTATGTGGTCAAGGGAAAATCGATCTTGGTACACCCTGCTGGATGGGGGTGAGATAGTTGGACACACTCCGGACACTACAGCAGTACAGCTGTATGTTGTACACTGTAAAACTTATTGCTGCAAATATTTACAACTTGTTACACTCTCATTATATACAACAATGCATAAGCAGATGCATTAATTTTAACACTAATAACCCATCACCACTGACAAATAAATTTTCGTTTTAGAAGGGAGTTTCCTTAAGCAATCCGCTTTATCTTATGTCAGTGATGTCCAATAAGTGGATGAGCTTTGTAAAATTTAAAGTCATGCAGAATCGAGTGAGCAATTATTATGTACTGATTGCATAAACCCTTCGCATTTCTTAAAAATTGCCAAAAACACTTCATATTCTACAGAAAGTCCTCGAAACAAGCAAACATTTATTTAAGTCACAAAATGTATAAATAAATAATGACAATTATTTCAACGGAAAACAGTAACAAATCAAGTTTAGTTCAACAGTGTTGTCAGTGGACACTCATTCAGTGGAACTGAAGTTACTTGACCTGACCAAACCAGAACTGACCAACTGCTTTCTCCCACCAGACCTGACCATCTGTTATCTGAGCACCTACTAGATTGTACAACAGCTACAGAAGACTAAATATATACTTCCCATATGTTTCCAAATTCACCAAAGGTGCCAAGTCAATATTTTCAAACATGTAATTGTTGCGACAGTGAAATATATCATAACAAAAATGTCAATTGCTAAAAGAGAGGTCATAACGATTTTTATTGACAAGCATCATTTCAAGTGCTGAACCGATAAGGAGAACTCCATCTTTTCACCATTGTTACAGAGCTTGTTTCTGTGTAGGAAGTTCCTTATTTCAGTGATTCATTTCTCCATTCAGATACACATTTTGCAGCAATATTAAATTCAGGAAACAATTTAATAAATACCTAAAGCAGAAACAAAGCAAACATTAACAAGCCACATAAGAGTTTTCTGCACATATATTCCATATTTACATCATATGATATTATGGGCTTCCATGATATATTGTAGTTGCTGGCCTATGTCACAACATCCTACTAACTGCATTTATAGTAGGTCCCAGGGAAAAGGGTCCTAACACATATGATGACCTGCAATCTCTGGGACCATTATTCATTCCAATGCTGTTATATATTGACATTGGCTGATCCTAGGACATTGCTAGGTAGCTTTTGGAGTAGTCTGTTATCCAGATCAAGAATATGTACAAATTTTAATTCGCCATTGTTTTCTGGTACTTCCGGAATTCCATGAGATGGCGCTACGCGTACCCAGCAGGCAGTGCGTTCACGCTTACCAAAGCAACAACACGCGGCGTCTCAAATTGACGATTTTATCCGCTTTTCTTCGCTGATTTAACCATGTCAGAGGATTGGCATTGGTTTTCCACCCTGCACATATGTCAGGGAAGATTCATGTAGTCCCTGACATAACGTACAAAAATTTGTCAAACTTGACATTGGTTTTTCGCCTCTCCATTTAACTTTCCATTGCTAGGCTTGCCATCTAGGCATCATGGAAAACCAGGTCCAATAGTAACCTAGCCTATAGGCCTACTGATGGGTCATGTTTACCAGTAACACATTCGGGCCTTTCAAAACAGGCCTACTCTTTTCATCACTGACATTTTCTCGAGGTGCTACACATAGACCTCACATTGGATTCTTTTATAGGCGTGAGGCCTAAGCTCCTTTGTAAATCAGGAGTAACTCCACCGCCTATCCAGCCTTCGGTGTTGATCTTCCCGCGACATTTGACTCCCAACATCCCCTCTCTCGAATATTGCATGAGGGTTTAATATTTCGCAGCATTGCAATGCTCGGATAATGCTCCTGAGATTTTAACAATGCCCTTCTTGCATTGATGCGGGATGGCACCAAAGAATATATCCGTCATCAGTGGGTCTCTCCACTGCGTTCCTCTTCTGTGAGAGTCTCGGATGAAAAATTGTCCATCTGGCTCTCGGCTACTATGGAACAATACGCAAATTTTAAACTACCGTTGGATATCCAGTTCTTTTGCTAGACATCATCAGTATATACCGCAGTCCTGTGAGACTACACCTGTTGGGTCATGCTGACTTTCATCTGAGAAAAACCATCACTCGGCATGTCACATGGAATGACTCTTTTGACTCAAGCCTAAGGCCTAATTCCTCATCACAAAAAATTTTTTCTTTCATGTCCGCCAGGTAAAAATCCTCCAAACTTCCAGACATTTGGAACATGACATTTTTCGAAATCATACTCTTCGTATGATACATGTGACTAATCTGGATGACATCACGGACACGACTTGTCGGTGTTTTATTCTCAATGCCTAGGCCTAATTTCTCTTCAAAGCGCATGTCCTGTAGATGCAAATTCGTTATGCTGTCGTTATAATTAAAGTGATCCAGACACTTGGGTTGATAACATGACCATTCATCATGCTCAAAACAGCCTATTTCACCGATCTTGCAGTTATTTGTAAGGGGCAAACACGTTCCTTCAGCATCACACATTAACCTTTGCATCGTTACTGTCCTTGTGAAACAATTCACAATTTCTTTTTTATTAACTGCATGGCTCAGAAGGGACCTACATGGACTTTCTCGTCCAACGTCACTATACTTCTAAATAATGTATTAAATGGCTCCTACCACTTCGCTCTTCATATTAGTAGACATGTCTCATGCTCATCTGGAATGTCTTCAGATACAGAGCAATAGCTACAGCCACCACCTTACTGTGCGACATGTTGTCAACATTGGCCCAAATGCACCTTCTGCTATGATTTTAGCATTGTCATTAAACCTACATTATTTTAAATATAATGCCATACGGTACTTGCCAAACGGTACTTACCTGTAAACGTCCGTTTTCAAGCAACGCTTGATTAGGCTATCCAAACAAAATGAAGTGGTTTACACAGTTGAAGTGGTTACACAGTTGAAGTGGTCACACAGTTGAAGTGGTTACACAGTTGAAGTGGTTTCCACAAGCCATTGCTTTCTTATATACTGCCGTATTTATAAGTCTTACCGGTACCGTCTTATGTATCAGGGTTTAATAGAACTCATGATCAAACACAATGCCAGTTAACAATGTCAGTTAACTTTCAACCTGCTTTTAACTTGCAATACACAGACCCCCTTCTTCCATTGTCCGCGATTAATTGCAATCTATTCCGGTAGAATGGTTCAAATTCGAATACCCAAATAGCCTTATTACCTTTAGTTAAGGAATCGTAAGAGAGTCTACCAAATTGTATACAGTGATAAACAGACGGCACATCCTAACAACCCCGTTTCTCACAGACATATTGTCACAGATATATTACAGATATTTGAATAAGTCCTTTCTACCCCTCCTGGCATCTTGGGTTGACTTACTTTTCAAATTCAACTTCAGCTCTTCCTCCTCTCGGAAAGGGGGGGGGGGCGAAACAGGAGTGTCGTTGCCATCTGGGGTTTACCCCACCTGGGGATAACTCCCTACTGGCAGACACAGGCATCGGGACTCCGATTATGGTCTTGAAATGATCTTATGGGGTCAATTAGAATCTTCAATCTTCTAGGAGTCTACTTCCTGCGCAATCTCTAAAGTCTCATGGAATTCCGGAAGTACCAGAAAACAATGGCGAATTAAAATTCTAAGGTTAAACGAGGACTTACCTTAGTCCGAAGGTTGACCTGGATTTTAATGAGCTTGTTTTCTGGTACGAGGGGATTACATGCCCGCCCATCCCTCCCTGGGTTGGAATGTAATCCCCTCATTGCACAGCCGTAGACTCCTCCTTCCTCTAAAGACTGCCTGCTGGGTACGCGTAGCGCCATCTCATGTAATCCCCTCGTACCAGAAAACAAGCTCATTAAAATCCACATCAACCTTCGGACTAAGGTAAGTCCTCGTTTAACCTTAGAATTATAGTCCACATTGATGTAAAAAATTTCAATTGGTGCGTTCAATTTTCAAAATTGGTATCATCCATTGATGTCAAGTTAATGAACAGTCGTGTTCTGAAATTTCGACAAGCATGCAGACTCTCATAAACATTGAAGCCATTAAAATATATATGCCATTACTGCCTGCATAAGCCTGTCAAGGCAGAATATTGCTTTAAGGGGGGTTGCTCCATGCAGACTTGCCACGGAGCTGCCAATTTCAAGCACTCGTATACTTGGCCTTAAAAGTAAATGTACGTCTTTTTGCCTTCAGAACCATACAAATACATCAACCATGTATACTATTGTATATGCCCAACACAAGCACTGTTCTCACTGAATATAACAGTGCGAATCCAATTTTCACCATGAACCACACTGTTACCCCAGCCAACCTGTTTGCCTAAATCTACACCAGATCACACTGAATCTCATAACGTGTCACATGCTGAGCATGAAGGCAATCAATCTCCAATCCACCAATGGCACAGAGTTCATCACTGTGCACACACTGGAAAAATGTGATCTGGCAGAGATATGTATCCCAACTGATGAAGCCATGCTGTCCCTGGACAATGCAAACATGGCCATGTGTGTTCTATCGGTGGTTGCTGTTCCGGTTATAACACAATCTGCAGAAGCCTTGCAGGGCCGAACCTTGTAAAAGAGATGGTGAAGCAGCTAAGGTTGGATCGTATCTACACTTATGTAAAGATAAGGCAGAGTCTGGGACTCTCCATGGGTATTTGCTTTTCAAACCAGACCATGCAGGAGCGTGTTGGTGACTTAAACATACTTTATTCTAAAAAAAAGCTACATGTATGATGGATGACTTGAGCTTTACATCCAGCTTTTGCACTTTTGTCACTAAATTGGCTGACTAAAAGTTGAGAAGGACACATGTCGCACAGGAATAAAGCATTGGACAATTCAAATAGCTGTTCAACATACGTTAGGGTGCATCAGCCGCCCCATGAAAAATAAAAAATAGAGATAGGCAGCTGTACCTTGTCATGAAGTTGTGTTTTGGTAGCCAGATGAACATACTAAAAAATCAGCCAGATCAAATAATATTTAGGGGTGCCTCCGGAAGCATATTTCCTAAGACATTTTTCAGGAAATGTTACGTTTCCGCAGAATCGCGGTTTGCGATATCTTAACTAATATAACAGATAGAAGGATAATAATGACATATTTGGATTCTGCTGAAAATTTGCTTCAAAATGAATACCTGGAACCTATACTTTCGTTGAGATAATGTTGATGCCATGGCGCAGGATGTGTTTTTATTTTGAATATTTTATTCGACTTCACTCATATACAAAATTTTTTATTTAGATGACTGCAAGATACTTTGTCTTTTCTTATTTATTATGTTTGGTACATATGAGTAATAATATACTCAGTATTTCTCTTTGGCTCTCAAAGCTATTTCTATTATTCAAGGATTCAATGATCTTGATTAATGTTTTACGACTGTATGACAGTTAAGAAACAACATTACTGATATGCTATGCATTAAGAAGTCATTATCTGTTTTAACACTGAGAAAACTTGCCTGATATTATAGTGCGCAAGAAGATGTGTCAATGTACAATTGTACATAATATTGTAATCAACCATTCATATTCTGCAAATTAATGAAATACAAATATTGTCTGCACATTGTATATTTTCTGGAAGTACTTTCTGAGGCCACATTAAGCTTCAAACCAACATTTTTAGGGTAGGCCTATATCAGGGACTATGTTCACCGAGACTGTCAATATACGTAATCTGTATAGTGATAAATACAGATTACGTATATTGACATAAGTGATAAATGTTTTAGATGCCATACTGTGTGACCTTCAAGAAAAGTCTTTGAGAGGCAAAAGTGGATAGGCCTTTTAAAAGGATATTTTCATAAATATAAATTAAATCAGATTAAATTCATTAAAACCAATCATCCTGCACGTGTTAAAAAGGGCCAAGTTTAAGATATTGCAGTAAATTAATAATGAAGAAAGAGAATATCATTTCAAATGCAGAAATACAGAAAGAAAGAAAAGTAGGACTTACATTCCTCTAACTACCATAACACAAGCTCAAGCCATGGTACGGCTTCCCGGCTCCATTTTTTTTATTCATAGGACAGCTGATGAACCTTAATGTTCATGGTAAATGGACCCATTTCCTTGTCCACAAAAAATATCAGGGCTAGTTTTTCATAAGGTTTCAATAAATTGGGCCTTATGGTCACTTATCACCACATAGCATAGCAAACTTGTTTTTTTTTTTTCTCTTTTCGTAGTCATAAAACTTTTTGAGATCATCATGAATAATTGAAATTGCTTTGAGAGATAAAATTGAATACTGAGTAAATCGCTGCTGATATTTATGAAACATAATTTATATGAAGAGAAAAGCAAAGAATAAGTACCATGCAGTCATACAAACCGAAACTTGTGTATATCAGTGATGTCATACATAATAATCGAAGTAAATAGCATATCCGGCAGTACATGATCACCATAATGTTGACGGAAACATAGGTTCCAGGTATTCATTTTGAAGGAAATTTTCTGCAGAATCCAAATATGTCATTAGTTTTTTTCTATCTTCTATATTACTCAAGTTATCGCAAACCGCGATCTTACGGAAACGTTATTTATCCTGAAAAACTCAAAAGAAAGATGCTCTCGGAGGCACCACTAAATATCCATCGATCAAGCTGAAATTTCATAATCTTATTTTGTGTGGTAAAACCCAACTATGGACCAAGGTACAGCTGGATCGGTTGATGTTGGGGCAACTGATGCACCCTAACATACGTCCATGCATGTAACCGGACCAGAGCGAGCTGGAATCAAACCTTGGACACATGCATTTTCAAGCAAATCTACCTTCACACTTTTTGTCTTTATGCATGGTGTCTGCAGACAACAATGTCCATACAAGACATAGTGGAGTTGTGTCGAAAGAACAGAAACAGTAGAAGTACATGTACACGTAAACAGTAGCACTCTAGCTTCTTTTCAAACAGACCAGCTGCTCTTTAGCAAACCCTGAGGTCTGATAGGATTAAGCCACTTATGTAGCAGAACCTTTCAACAGGATGGAGACAGCCTTTTTAGCCAATACTTTTTGCTCGCTCAAGAGAACAGTACATTTGTCTTGATGCAGGAGAAACATTTACACCCATTACGCGACCTATGATTTCCGGCGGAATCATTAAGCATGAATTGATGACATGCCGCATTACTTCAATTTGAAACCACCTCAAGGTTCGAAAACGGTCTTGCGAAGAAATCGGGATATGTCAAGATTTCGGTTATACCAATCTCAATTGAAGCCTTTACTTTATATTTTAGCACAAACATCGAAGGATGCCAATATACAGGACTCACTTCTTAAAATCAACTAAAATATTTCCAATCAATTATACCTGTCTGTGTGATGCAGGCCTATTTTCAACCCATTAACCAACACCCTTATATTTTAAAATATCCAAAATAATAATTGCTCTGGCTTTTAATCAAGCCTATACAATCGAGATTTTTTAGCCACTAGCTAAATGAGACACCATAAGTATTGGACAAAACACTGACAAAACATGTGACAAATCATTGAGCAAAACACTCATTCTTGTTTTCCATCCCAATCAGCAATGTTGGTTGCTGGCAGAGCTACACAGCAACATTGCCATTGCTTCAATGTTATTGCCACCACGTTAATACTGTCTGGGGGCCAATGGTCAGAGCGAATGACATGAAAAAACTGGTAGTTCAACAAAACAACTCGATACGCATTATCTTTAATGTGGGAAGACGATTAAACTTAAGTAAAATTTATCAAAAGTCACGGATTATTAAACTGAAGGATCAAGTTAAGCTATCATTACTGAAAATTTCCTTTAGATATTCCCAAGACAAACTACCTATACGCATTACCAATTTATTTAACCTGAGTAACCATAACTACTTCACTAGAAATAGAAATAGTCTGAGAACACCACAGCATACCACTTTCCAATACAACCGAAGTTTCCTTGGACAGGCACCTGGTTATTGGATAACTTTGCCTGAAGGGTTAAAAAATAAAACTAGAGTTGGTACTTTTGCAAAAGGGGTTATAAAAACTACATTGAGTAACTACTAACATGATTAATATTTGACATCTGGCAGCGTATAATGTTTGTATGTGCAACTATATTATAATGTGTCTTTATATAATAGGCCAATTTATGTAATATATATATATAAACTTATGTTAATATAACATCAGACTATCAGCATGGAAATTTACAGAATTATGAATAATTATTATGTTATGTTTATTATGTTATTTAGTAACAAATGTGTGTGCATGCCAGGCTACGCCTGTTACAGTTTTTCTTAACTTGCGTGCATTCACCTCAAACACAGTCTTTACTTTTTACTTATTTTCGTTGTATACATGTATTTACGATATGTTTGGGAAAAAATAAATAATCTAAATCTAATCTGCTCATGATGTGTCAGTGTGGATATTATCAATTAGTGGTGAATGTAGCCAGTAATTGGTTCACAGTGGAGTTCATTCACGTATGACAACTTGGCAGTTTACAAGTAAAAGTTGTGTCATGCTTGAGAAATTCTTTTGTTTTTGACAAGTTTGACCACAAATAGTCCGGCAGACAGTTATGCTTGACTGCTTCAGAAGTTGTCATCTGAGAGTGCAGCTTGCTCATTCACCATGACTGATTAACAAACTTACAGATTAAAATATTTCTCAGTTTTTAGCGAAAGCCAACAAAGAGATCAAATATGTATTATGAATGGAAGATTCACAACTGTGAGCAGATATGCTCAATTTTAACTGAATTTCCCAATACCTTGTATTGTGTGCTGGTCATTCCAACTGAGTCAGAAAGTAAGGGGGCCACCATTTAATCTCAAGTTGGGGGAGGGGGGTTTGGATTTTTTTTTGTGCAATGAATAATTTCTTGCTCAGTTTTGGTGAAATAAATAAATCATTTTTGGACAGTCTTGAAATTAATAATTTCTGGTGGGGTTATTTCTTTACAAGATGTTGCTTAATTTTGTAATGAATATTTGGGGACTTCGCCCACTTGAAATAAATAATAATTATGTGCTGAAGAAAACTCAAAGCACCCCCCCCCCCCAGATATTTAATGCTTGCCCCCTAATGTGACTGGATGGATGATTGGGACTTATACCCTGTATATATCTCACAGGCCATACAATCATTCCGACACCAACCCACATTCCCAAAGCCAATATTATATTAGCACAGTATATAAGAATGATAGGTGTCAGAATGATTGTGTGGCCTGTGATATATCTATACCCTTGGTGGGCTCAATAGACCAGGAGAAGGACACAGCCAAATGATGATTGAAACAGCTGTCCAACAAACACTAAATCCAGGTGACCTGTCCAGAACAGGAATCAAACACTGGACCCAGCGATTGGCAGCCCATTGCAATGCACACTGAGCTTGCCCTCCCCTATCTGGAGAAGAGACAGATAAATATAATTCTTTCTGCACGGCCAACTAAGCTTACCCTGTCTCCTCTCTAGAATATCTGGATAAATAGATATCTTTACAGACATCTAAATCTAGATAGCTAGAAAGCTAGAAAGCTGGAAATCTAGAAAGCTAGAAAGAAAGAAAGAAAGAAAGAAAATAGATAGATAGATAGATAGATAGATAGATAGATAGATAGATAGATAGATAGATAGATAGATAGATAGATATTTTTTTCTATAAGTCCTTAGACATAATGTCGGTTAACAATCTTTAACAATTGTATAAGGGGGTGACCATTTAATAATCAGGGGGGCTTGAAGTTTTCCTTGACAGGTAATTATTTATTGCACAGTAATGGCAGCCACAATTATTTATTTCAAGCACGCGAAGTCCCTAGATATTCATTCCCAAATCAAGCAACGCCTTATTAAGAAAGAACCCCTTCAGAAATTATTTATTTCAAGACTGCCCAAAAATGATTTATTTAACAAAAACTGAGAAAGAAATTATTATCTAAAAAAAAACTCCAAGCCCCCCCCCTTAAGATTAAATGGTGGTCCCCTAAGCATTTTCTTGTGTTATGCTCCATCGCATCTGCAACCCAAACAAAATTTCTCAGACCATCTCCAGCTGAGACTCCACAAATTAATGTGTTTTTTTTTTCTTAATCCCTTACTGAAAACACAAATTTTTCTGCAAGCTAATTCTCACTAATTGATAATTTGATACAGTAATAATTCTGGTTTGTTTGTTAGTCCTGGGCTTAGCATGGAATGCAGAGAACAACTGAACTATTTAACTTGGTGTATGATTGTCTATGACAACTTCAAAGCGAGTGAGGCGTCTGAGGCAGAAGGTGTCAAAAACAAAAGAAAGCATTAATCTTCACACAGGTTATCAGGTACTTGTTACAACTTTGCCAAAGTGGAAGGTGTCATGACAAGTTTGTCAAACATGAATAAACTCCAGTGAAACAATACAATAGGCAACCAATAGGTCAGCTGCTAACCACCTGCCTGTCATGCTACACCCTGGGCTATTTCTCCAGGTCTTCTCATGTGCACATCACAATAACATTTGTGAATAACATTTATGGCCCATAATTGAATCAGTAAGGCTTTTGGCAAACTTCCATAGTAACAATCGAGAACAAGCAAGCATTGTGGATGTCAGTTATGATCAGTTTCTTGATCTCTGATGATGTAGCCCATAAAATTGCAGTATTACAGTCATAAAGTCCATTTACAATCACCAAGAATAATTTACAATCAACTGTGCTCATTCAGCATCCGCAATAACAAGCAACGATTACATAAATTATGGTTTTCTATGGAGCAAAATAAGTCATTGTATGTTTGCATGTCAAACTCATAGCGAACGACATATATTACGCTGAAATTATAAATTAATCATGGATATAGTCAAAACGACTGTATCGGAAAAAGTTGGCGTAGCTATTGTTTTCACTAGGCACTCAATGAAAATTGTTCCTATGATTTTTCAAGATATCTCTTGGATCATGACAAATTGTCTGTTTCCCAAACACTAAAAAAACAGTATCAATTTAAAAATAATTCAATAACATTATTGGAACAATAATTAACCTATATTATACCCATCTTCTGGACTTCGTGGCTCTATTTATTTAATGTTATGCAGGACAAAAAGCTAATTGCATTCACAGGTCAAAGATGTAAAGTGGTTGTCATGCATCACAAGTTCACAAATATGGAAGATGCTTAATGGAAAAATGATGAGCTAATCAGGCTAAAAGCTCAATATGACCTCATGACAAATTCATGACAGCCAAGATGTCATGATGTCACACATGAGGTCAGAGAATATGTCGAAGCTTGATATTGTAATGCTGTTGAACTAACAAAATATTTTTCATGACAGAGTTCAAGAGGCAACATGTCATAAGGTCATTATGTCTCCAACAACAACATCAAAGACATTGTCATTGACACTGAATGCATGTTTTGCAGATGTAAAAATATATATGCCCACTATGTCATTACTTAGCACAGGTTAGGTAAGAAATTCCTGTAACATGGTGTAGCAATACAGTATAACATTGACTTCAATATTTATGAGGTCAGTTTTGACAAACTAGCCTGCCAGTTGCTTGGAAGGTTGTAAGCTTCTGGTATTGCAATATGGTGCAAAAGTTAGAGCAAGAGACTGCCAGGCTGTGTCAGTAAAGCCCCATACTTTGTGGTCAAGTCCAGGGCAACAAATGGAAATGTCACATTGGAGCAAGAAAAGTGAAGGATAGTTTTATGGAAGCACTTGGTCCAACACCACATGTTGACCTGTAGGGCTTACAAGCCTTGCATCCTGGCAAAGGTCAGGCAACCTGCAGGAACATGTAAGAACCTGCAGCACTGTTCAGCACTCTTTCACAGCTTTTCACACACAGTGCCTGGCTTGTTCTCAACATGCTGAAGGCTCTCCTGCAGGCATTCTGCAGGCATCTACATGTGATCCTCCCTAATCCTGCACAGCAGTGTGTTGGTGTCCCAGGGGTTAACTCTGGTAGGGACTTCTAGGAAAGAGATATATTGTCTACCTACTTGTGCAGAACCCAATCGTTGGGTCATGGATTTGTTTAATTTGGCCATGACCACAACTTTATGTAGAACGGGGGTGTTACTTATTGGATAGTTATCTTGAAATTTTCTGTCGCTTTTATTGCCAGACTTAATTTGGAAATGCATTGAACTACACATATATAGGGATTATTTCAGAAGTGCATCAGAACAAGTTTTCCACATCCAGTGCCCTAAATAAAAATTTGGGTCTATTTGCAGTAATTTGTCCATCCAATGTCGCATTGTCAATCAATACAAAAATACACAATATAATACCATCACACCTGGCCTGTTTTACCCAGGCAATGGGGTATAATCTTCTCAACACACTGCTGTTTGTCATGTGGGTGAAAGATGCCTCGTTCTTGCATCAGTTACTAGCAGGTGGCTTCCTGGTAGTAATTCATACAGCTGGGTTTAAAATAACTTCCCATCTATCCAAAGAACCATCCTTGACTAATAAAGGATGACAGCAATGTGCTCAGTGATTTCACAGTGATTAATCAAAGTATTTCTATGCTTCATTTAAATTTGAAAGATGGGCTCATAAAACAAAACCTGACAACAAAAAGGTAACTGTTCTTCTCTATGAGGAAAAGACACAAGAAAAAGTTTTTCTTCTGAATGGGAACATATGTAACACAAACTATAATGCATCAATCAAAATTATTTCTTTCAATACCTTTTCACAGACTTTTCTTTATAAGAGTAAGTCAGTATCATAGAGATCTCCTTCACTTCCATCCACAAAACAACATGGGTCAAAGCGAAGATTTGTGATCCTGACGAAGGCAAAAATTGGGGAACTGAAACAATTTATCCAAATTGAATAGTGTCTCAGTCGCAGTCCTTTACAACTTCTGTGATCAAATGAAAACCTAGTCTTGAGGATCTAACTGAAGTTAAAGACATCAGCAACGATTGAGGACCAGTGCCAGTACCACTGCCAGGATTGTGATAGCAAAGGGCAGAGTCGTAGACTACAGCGAATCACCGGATAGTTTTCTGGTCAATATTGCAACGTGTGTGGTGGAATAGCCTCCGGGCAGATGACCCAGACTGACCATCTCACTTCCTATGATGCCAAGTAAATGGAGCTTTGGGAACTGTACAGGAAGTGTGGGTAAATTCACAAAACCTTACAAGGCACATATTGGTGCAAAAGTTTACACACTGTCAAATAGATTAATTACCTACTGGTTTACTTGTTTTGGTGCTTCTAGAACTTGCATAAACACAAATACTAAGTGTTCTCAAAAATCTCAGCTCGGCATCTGAAGACAGGAAAACTAAAATGTACTTCGATAACGGTGACTGAAACAACTGCTGCACATGCATGTATAATTCGTACAGTACTACATCGTAATTTTGGAAAAACAATGTCGCAGACCTACAGTGATGAATAAAGCGACACAGCCTCCTGTCGAACGACCTTAATTCACATGTACTTGCTGTCCATTATGACCCAAATCGACAATGTCATATCACAGAATTACAGCCATATTTCACAATGGAGTAGGTAACAGCAATATCACATGGAAGTCCTGGTCAATCCAACAATTCCCCAGACACTGTGAGACACTCTCAGGTTAATATCAGGAATATATCTCGTTCTGGCCTGGGGCAGGTCAAATATCTTGTGACCCAGTCCATCCCATTGCAATCTGCAAGACCTGCAGGACAGATATTGTGATACACTCTAAAAAATTTCAGACAAAATTGGTTTTTTAGATTCAAAATGGTTTTTTGAAAAACCAAATTTCAATGCAAAAAACCAAAATGGATTTTTTTTAAAAATCCATTTTGGTTTTGCATTGAAATTTGGTTTTTCAAAAAACCATTTTGAATCTAAAAAACCAATTTTGTCCCGACATTTTTTAGAGTGTACAGTCCCATACAGAAACAGTGTGAAGTAAGAAGAGACACTAACCAGCCTAAAAATATGGAGATACAAAATAGTGTCAGAAAATAATTCTGCACACATGATGACCAGATGTCTAACTCAGCAGCAAACCAACTTCAGTCTGTGTGCCAAGTTTTTGCAGCATTGGCAAAGCTTTGCAAAGTCAAGCAAAGAAAGAAAGATAGGAATTGGAAACACTAGCCATCTTTTCACACTGTGTATATTTGCCATCTGCAGATGAGTTTATCCACCAAAGTTCTCAACTTTTTCATTATCTTCCTGGTAAACTGTGTGGACAGTGTGTTACTTCCCTCCACAATTTACACAAGGTTGGATTATGGCTCCAGAAAAGAAACAGAATAACATGCAAAATATGGTAGCATTTTACATTATTCTATACTGCTATGAAATGGTATCTAATGATAGATCTCAGGATATCCTGCACATGCAGTAAAAATTTGATGGTCATATCAAATCTGTTGCAGATGATTCCATATTTGTAGACACTGAAAACATTTTTTTTCTAGGGCATGTATTCTGTTGGGAAAAGTGGCATAAAATAACTTATGACATCACTTTTCCCAATAGAATAACATGTCCCAGAGAAAAAAATAACACTCGAGTCTTAGTGTCTACAATATTTTGTTTGAAATAAACTAAAATTTCTGATCTTAATTTGAACGGGCATACTGAGAAACCATGACTGTTCTGAAGGTTTGAAATTGATGAACACCCTTCTAGCTCCAGATCTACCTTGAAGCTAAAAAGTCCTATGAGCAACCAAAGTTGGCGATAGTGGTAGAAACAGTAGATTTCTCCTAATGTGACATATTTAAATAGGTTCAGACCTATAACAAAGCAAACACAAATTAGTTTTAGACACTTCAGAGAAATGTTAGTGAGAATGGAGGATAGCATTGCACAGAGGTTAACAAGAGGTGAAGTCTTTGGAGACTTCGTTGGCATAGAATTGGCATAGAGTGAAATCCCAAATGAATTAAACTTCTTTGAACTCCAGACTCTAGGCGAAAACAGAAGCAAGGATCACATTGTTAAGTTTTGCTGTAGATTCCACAACATTAAAGGTGAGATCATACCATCTTCGGGTTAAAACATTTTGAGCCACAGCTTGATCAAAGCGGAATGCTGACATAGTCACTCCTTAATTTTCGCCTGCATGAGTGAACAAGCAAAATTTAGAGAGAATTTGGTGGAAATGTTTATCAGGAAGAGGTGTATTATGCACTATTTTATTTCTAACATCAGTAACAAAGTAACAGGTCTGACAAATTTAATTTCCTTCAGTTATACATCATACCATCTTCGATTAAAACAACTTCAGCCGCAGTCAGCCCGCAGATGTTCGAACAAAACGTGTCTTTGCACCATTAAAATCAGTCAAATAAAGTAATGCAGCTAAGATTAAAGACAGCAGTAAATAAATTTTACAGTGCAGTCTTGACACTTTTCTCCCCTTTCACCACTGACAGCGGAGACCTGTCTGCAAATCCAACCATGTGAAGTGGAAAGCAAGTGGAGGCTTAGCTCCAGAGCAAAAAGGATGTGTAAGTGGCTTCATAGGTCACTGGCTTGAGGTTACAGCATCAACTGTAACAGTGTTAGAGTGGTCCTGGCAGGGTGTTAAGAGCAGCAACCCCTTGCTATACTACTGTAATACACTGTAAAAAATATATGAGGTAATAATTGAGCCAGAATTCAGATTGTAGTAGTTTAACTTAACTTATAAAAAGTTAAACCCTGAAAATGTAACATGACAGAAGCATATCAGCCTTATTTCAATAGAAAGCCTCTCACCAACAAACAACTTGTAAAATAAATATGATGTACATTGTGCTGACAATTGGAGCGACTTCAAGTAGCAGCCTTCACTTGGCAATGAATAAGCTGACTTTTCTTCGGTTTTAGTCGGTGCAACAAGAAAAATTAGCAGGAATTCTGGCGAATGAAGTTCTATGAATTTTAAAGAACCGGTAATTTTGAGACAAACATTTCTTTTCACAGAATACATTGTAGTCAACTGCAAGTTTCTGTAAGGCAATAAATATCCAAACAACTCCTCCCACACATTACAGCTATGTTTCACAGCATCTCCTTGGCTTACTTCTTCTACTTGTGAAATAGGAGAGGACCAATAGAGCCTCTTGAGGGACTGACTCTACGTTAACAGTAAGTTACAGAAGGTGCATGTCAGTGGCCACCTGAGAATTACACAAAGTGAAAGTCTAAAAGCTCCTTGTAGACATAGTAAGAAGCAAAGTATTTGAACTGCTAGTTACAATATAGCATATATATACAACCTCACAAGATTCTACAGGCCTTAAACAAACAAGGAAGGCAAAGAAAAAGCTTCAAAAAGCATGCAAACATTGAAAGGAAATTCAGCCCAATCAAATTTCCCATTTAAAGACTTTGGATCTACATAAAACCTGCATGAGACTCCAGAGCAATTAAGGGACCATCGGATTGATGTAAACATACAATGCATAAACCAACAGAATCCACTTAAAGAGCCCTGCAAGCCAGTCAGGAGCTTCATATATTTTATCAGTGTTCAGTATATCTCATTATATGTACACAATGGATCTAGAAAGAGGTCTGGAAAAACTCCTGAGATAGCATTCTGGCAAAAATATGAAGCCATTTGTCAGTGCCCTGGGAACATGGCTTTATTGAATCTGGAGTATATGGCTGGAGTATGAGCAGTAGTCCTGAGCACATACACTGTATCACAGAGCAAGCAGAGCAAGCCAGAGCCAGCCAGAGGAGACTGGGTTGAGACTTGGTTCAGCCTCAGTTGAGACTCAGTTGAGACTAGCAGGCAAGCACTTGGCCATATCTGACTTCCTATATTGAATTTAGGCAAGGCGTGTGATTAGCTTTGAAGCAGCAAAGCCACCAAGCTGTGGAACTGATCTAATAAAGGGGGTGAGGACCCATGGATAGCCAAACCTCCCAAATCAGCCAGTCATGGGGCCAGTCATGAAGCCAGTCAGGAGATCAGCTGACACACAGACCCCAATTCTATTCCAGGACCAATTCACTGAGCCTTATTCCCATCACCATGCACAAAAAGCTATCATAGGCCAATCATATCTGCCAGCTACTGTGGTAGTTCACTATTAGCTCAGGAGCAAATGCAGTAAGGATTGGCTTTTGTGAGCAAGATGGTTGCAGTCAGTCACTTAGTAACAGACTTCCAGAAAAAATACTGGGTCTGCAACCACTGGAACTGCAATGTACTGGCTATAACTGAGACAACTTCAGATATAGCCTTCACTAAATATATAAATTTTAATTGATAGAAGATGGTGCAATGTCAATTTGCACTTACTGGCATATTTTTTCAAATTCATTCAATTGCAAACAACTTCAGTAGATAGTTGCCAGAAGCTACAACCAATAATATTTGAGAGCTGTCTGAAGTCCAAATATTTTTGTTGGACAATCACAAACTATGATGTTATCGATGAAGCATCTCCGGTTTCACGCTAAACTAATTTAGTAGCGAATTAGCTTGGGATACAGTTCTAAAGCACACGCGGGCAATGGCGAGAATCCAGATATCCTTCCTCGGAGTTCTCTAATGTACTTAAAATGCAGTTTACTACATTGGGTTATCAAAATTCCAATTGCAAATCACTGGCAAATGAGATTGGAGAGAATGGCCAAATCCCAGTAACTGCATAAACGATTCGAGGAAATTCTGGGACATTCATGAGTGGGAATTCAATAGGTGGGCCAAACATGCCTTAATCTCATTGAATTGCTAACTTGAAAGGGAGGACTTGCCCGTTTGAACTAGCTTAGGGATTGTCACCCACAAGCATGTCCCAAGGACAGATTCACATCAGATCTTGGTACTCCAATACAATTGATTATTGCCTCAGGGTCCAAAGGTGCTCCTAACTCACTAAACATGCTCTATCCAATATTGTGATTTGGTCACCCTGAGCCAAGAAGACTAGCATGTGGTCAGTTTCCACATGTTGAACCAAACTGAGTCTCTTTTGACTTGTCAAGGCATGAAGAAAAGAGAATTGATTCTGCTAACTTGCTAAGTCAAAGTAATTATATAAGACAGATAAGACCAAGTCATTAAAATCCCTTGATGTGGCACGAAAAGGCACTGATACAGCAAATGATGCAGCCAACAGGATCTGAAAGCCAAGATATAGGCTCCATCGTCAATTCCTAAAGCACACTGTGAGCACAGTTACCCCGATGACACAGCCTTTAGTTGTTTGGTAGCCAAACATACGTTAGCATCTCATCATCAGGTATGTTCCTTACAGCAGATGGTTTAGCATGTAAACATGAGGAATATGCTGCAAAACAATGAAACACACCATGATATCAATCCAATCATTTGTCCAAATGAAGAAGCATTATTCCTGCACATTTCCACCAATTTTTCCAAAGTGGCAAGCAGATTTTATCATCTATATCAATGTCCAACAAATACTGGTAATGGAACACTATCAATATTTCTTATCACACACGTAACAAACAATCGAAATGGATGACATTCACATCCTATTTCTCAAACAGAACAATATTGCAGAGGCTGAAAGAGCTGCTTTTCAAAGAGCTACACAGGCTGTTCTTGTTGGAGCTATCTAAATTGCTCAATGAGAAAAAGTCGATTTTGAAGCTATTACATCTGGATTGGATCACCTCGTCAAAATGTCATCTTGAAAACATCTAGCAAAATCCTCGTAATAAATCATTCTGTCACTCATCTTTCGACCTGTGAGTCTATTCCAATAACACACTGTTCCAAACATTAGATAACACATGGACCTCCAAGCATGTATAACACTTGTAGCAATTCACTGAGTGGAGGACGTCTACCAGTTCACACAGAATGAATTTCTGCAGTTGAGTGTTGAAACTGGCTCTAAAAAAACATAATTGATTATGTTATATCAAGACATTTCGAGGATTGAATTAACACCTTCTTTTTAAATTGATTCAAGCTTTTGAGCAAATTTTCAAATACCTCATCTTACAAGGCACAACATATAGGCTGGAAGTCTTAAAATTTTCAAGAAGCTGTACAAATCAATGACAATCGTATGTCTCATTATTGTAAAATAAATTGTACATGGTTGTCCACAGCAACTGTAATCCTTCCTAATTGGTTATGAATCCCTTTTAGTAGTTAAGCTATGAGAAACTTCATATAAGATTCCCAACAAAAGTACACTGAGAAGCAACATGGCATTGTACTTGGCAGACATTGTTGCACTTAAAAGTTTTAAAAGGCAGATGATACATGCAGTTTGGAAGTTCTACAGACCGAGAGGAGACTTCTTCAAGGTTCAATCCAAGGTCTCTTTTCTTCTTTTATGAAATAAAATTCTTCTTGTGTAAAACCATCCTCATTACTTCAAGACATATTCTTAGATATGTTCTCTGATTATTCTGCATGGTTTCTTTTGTCTTAAATGAGAAGAAGACTCGAGGCCAGCCTGCTTCAATCTGGTTTCTGGCCTTGCCCACAGCATCCCTATCAAAGCAATCAGGGGACTGAACTCTGATACAGATTTCCATTACAGGCTTGGCTCCTCAGGCAGCAAGGCACCTCATTTGGGCTCACTGGTTCATCATCCTTTCAGTATTCATTACCTGAAATGTGTCCTGCTTCAAAAACACTGTTGAATTTTTCGTAAAAGCTCAGAAGGTGTAGGCTTCTAATTGTGCTAGTGTGCAACATTCAACAATGCCTTTCTGAAAAAAAAATGTTTTAGCTAGCACGTCTCTAAGGAAAGTTTTAAATTGTCATTATTGTTGTTGTTTTTTTGATGGCGGATTTCTATACATACCATTATACCATGGACAAGACTCGGTACAAGGATCTGGGTGACTGTGCCCAGTTGAGAAAAAATCAGCAATTTCAAGGCTTGGAAATATGTACATGTAGTTACAAATTTTACTGTGAGATATTACAGTGCATCAAAACATGGTAGCAGACATGCCGCTGAGTCCATGCATGTTCTAAGAAATTATTTTCCAAAAATCTTTTGGTATTCCGAAAAGTCTATTTGAACGAAGCCATGTCGCTGCCTGCCAGACATCATTATCCTGCATAAGGACTCAAAAAAAATTCCTAGTCATGCAATATGAAAAGGCAATGGAATAAGAAGAGCAGAATAGACTGCAATACATCTTCAAAAGAACATTCACTTCTCATTCTAAACCACAGTCCTTATTCGACTCCTAAATATAATCAAGAATTATTCGGCCAACAGTTGAACGATTGAAGTACAAATCTCACCAGACAGCTGACATTTCATTCTAATATATTCAGTTACTTCACTTTCTATGAATATTCTATCTGCCAGTGTTAGCTTAGGCCTACCCTGGAAGTGAAGTTGGGCTGTATGGCTTGTTGGAGCTAAGCATCCACCAAAAGCCACTCTGAGCAACAATCGTTTGTAGTTGTTTGAGGAAGTTGGTCAGCTGAGAACACCATGAATCAAACCAGAAATTGATGGATGGATGATTGGAGCTCTACGTCCTGTATTTATGCACTTGGTAGACTAATCAGGACAGGAGGAGGACATGGAAATGAAGCGAAGGACGATTGAAACTTCCGTCCAACATATAACCAGGAGACCCGGCAAGAGCTTGATTCGAACCCTGGACCCAGAATCAGATCAGAAAGCTTAATTCATGAGGTTGAAGAAGTACCTGAGTTTTTTATTTATCAGTCAGATGAGAAAGCTTTGCAAGACTGACAACACTCAACATAAATACAAGAGCCACCTAGATAAAAAAATAAGTTCATGTGCATAAACACCAAATGATGAAGGCATAAACACCATCTAACCATCACATCCAATATGTTACTGAATTAAACAAGCTCATAATTTGGGAATTAAATCGCAAAATGGCTGAAATTCCATAGATACCTCAGATACCTGTTACATGCCAAAGTGTCTTTATCTACCAGAACGACCACAAATAGCATAAATACCAGATAATGGCTTAATGTGGTGCAAATACAGTAAATAACCTAGATTATTACAAGAATAAAATATGCATAATATGCATCTTAGTTATTCTACCTGTGCTGAGGTGGGTCAGTTAATGACCCCACACATAGGGTATATAATAGTACTGTAAGCAGTATGTGGAAACATTATAAAGTGCACTCCTCCTTTACAAAGATATGCAGTAGTCAGTCTAGAGTGATACACAGTCACTCTATCTGTATATTTCAATCTCTGATAACTTTTTCAGTGAGGCTGGTGACTTATGATTGTGATAATCAGGTATACATATGAAGTCACATTGTAAAAATATGCTGTGAGGTCATACCACACTGTCGGGTCACGTAGTGAGGTCACGTGGTTGCGAGGTCACGTGGGAAGCTGCAGCTGCAGGACCTTGCAGGTGCATCCATCACTGTGCAGTCCCTGATTCATTGCATCCCTTTGCATCAAAGATAACCTGCATCAGTGCAGCACCATGTCAGACCCACTCACTGCACATCACTTTATCTCACCCCACACATATCATATCCAATGCACCACTAATACATTGGCTAGAATATACTGCCCATCTATACGCCCGCATATCTCTGCTGGCATACTTATTCTGGCATACTTAGATATTCATATCTGTGCTGCCAAATTGAACAGGCATGCCGAGATACCATGTCTATGTTGAGTACTACACCAGTACATCAGAACAACCATCATCAGCTACTGGAAATATATATATATATATACAGTTTACAAGCTTAGTAGTTGCACAGTCTGAGCAGGTCAGGTAAGACTTTGAAGTTTAGACACAGACTTCTCAATACTACATCTATAAAATTTTATATTTGGTATTCAATCATGCAAAATAGAACTAACCTGGAGGGTGGATTCTGAATGAACGAAGTTTTAATTTTAATTTACATAGACATCCATCACTTTATTATCGTTTTCATAGCTACGTGTTTTTCAAGTTTGCAATTTGCTTCATTCCAAAACTGTGATGTCAGAGATTTGGTTGAATAATTTCGTTTATTACAAGCACAGATTTCAGTAAACGGACAAAGTGCAGTTACACATGGATGACGTAGGTTTCACTTGTTCTGCGTTGTTTGTTGTGGTTGTACAGAAATAGTAACATTGCTTGACAGTTTTAAATTCCTTTGTCATTAACTGTGATGTCAAGCTCTTAACTCATATGTCACAGGTTGAAGATTAGACCAATCACATTCACCGATACCCTCTGATGTCACAGTTTAACTGCAAAACGAAGTTTTCAGAAAAACACGTAGCTATGAAAACGATAATAAATTCCCATCAGCAGAACATAATTTTTGTCAAAATGTACCCGAACTGGATAATTTAAAATAATTAAACTGACACAAGACGCTGAAAATGTCGCATTAGTTTTTCAAACACATGAGATGCATTCTAAATACAAAGAGATCATTCAATCAAAATTCACAGCGCTACGCCTACTCGACCAACCACTACAGTCTTGGCTCCAGTATAGAACTGGGTGATAGACTTGGGTTAAGTACCCACCACACACTTGTAGTAACCCCAAACAGGTAAGGGAGATTATCAGATAAAAAACACACATGACCTTTGCAACGTGATATGCTAAAAAATTGGGTAATAAGTGCTCAGTCTAGGTCAGAAAATGCCAAAGAAGCCTTCAACTTCTGCCAATCCCTTGGGATCATGCAGGGTTATTTTAGTGTACCTCACTTAAAAACAGGGTAAAAACAATTTCATGAAAACACAACACACCTTGTAGCAGGGTTACCAACACCCCCAGGTGTTATCCCCAGGGCTTTCTTAAAATAGAAACACATTTCACACTTTTAGAAAAAGAGCCTTCAGCAGAATCCAAAAAAAAAAGAAAAAGAAAAGTATGAGCGAATTGAAATTTTACATCGTATGTTTCAGACAGCCATATATTTTTGGAGTGTGGTGAAAATACTGAGATTGCTATTTACAATTTTCTATTTCATGGCATATCATAGTTGTTGTATACATTGCATCATTGTAGCTGATTTGAAGCTTACGCGACCATCTCTCAGGTAGAAGTAAATGTGATGATAATGACTAAATAAACGGGCAGAAAACAGGGAGGGAAGAAACTAAACTTCAATCTTAGAAGACCCATACAAAATGCTATATGAGTAAAGACATTAATGAAGTAGGACAGTCAAGTAACAGTCAGTACATTGCAAACATTGATCACATTCACTAAAACTCCTTTTCAAAAGTGTACCACAAGGAGCATCATGCTAGCCAATGACTATTGTGTATACCTATGACTATCACACATTGGCAGGTTCATGCCTTGACTCAAACTGCAAAGCCATAGCCCTGGAACAGTAGCCTTTGTCCACTAACAAATTGGCACAATAGGAACAAAGTCAGAGGCAATGGGGCAGTAAAATGAATAGAAAGTACCACACCCTTGAGGGGAAGCAGATCCAATAGATAGAAGGCAGATTCAATAGAAGATTAGTCTCTAAGCCATGGCTCATGGCTAAGTCATTAGACAAACCCAGATCCAATCCTACTAGAGATCTACAAGCGATTTTCTACAAGAGTATTTCTGCAAGGGAATTTCTCCAAGAGATTTACCCAGACAGTTATCCATATACAGGAGATTAGGATATTGATGGAACAAGCCAGACCACAACCTCTGCTTTAATCACAAGAAGAAATTCTTAAATTAAATGGCAAAAAGAAGAAACATAGAAGAGAAGAAACCAATCATCATCATCGTATATGTAACATTAGAACAAATATATTCCAATACAATCAATGTGGAAGGCAATGTTCTTGTAGAAACCAAGCCTATAATTTCCCAATTTCCCAATGAAAAACTGGGTTGTCAAATCTTCAAATGAAATAGTGAGCTTGTTCAAATGAGATATAACACCCAAGAATCTTTGAGGCAATTTGTTCTTTTCCAGAGAAGCATAAATTCATTGCCTCATTTTCACAATTTATGTTACATTCTTCATTTCGATAACATCCATTATAAGTCAGGTTGCCTTTGAAGACCAAAATTAGTAATCATATTCCTGTCTCAGACAAGGGATTGGAATCAAGTTGGCCACAAATTAAATGGAGTAATAGGTGTATTAATTTTTTAATAAGGAAAAATGCTGCAATGATGGCAATGAAATCCAGCTTGTCATGTAAGCCTATGATTGCCATTTCTGCAGATGGATATACATGAAAGAAACTAAATCATGTTGGTCAAAACTCAAGCAGTGGAATAAGCTTGATAACAGACATCATAGAACAATATGCGAGATACACCATCGAGGAACTATATAAAAAGTCCATCACAAATAATAGAAATGTAAACGAGATTTCGAAACAATGAAGCGAATGTTGTAACCACCATTTTCAGAACCTGGAATTCACAGTTTTACACACAAGCTAAATGGAAATTTAAGTGAGATAAGTGTGTGTGATATAAAATTGAGGGAATGCAAATATATATATAAAAGGATTCCAGGAAGCTCTCCAGACCTAATCACTATACCAGTAAAAGAAGTCATTTGGTTTTTCCATACATAGATGGCTAACAACATGGTCATTTCACAAGAGATTACGTACCAATCTGGAAAGTCCAGAAAACTACAAGACACAGAATGCAAGGGAAATACAATTCTTAAAAATCTATTTGACCAGTCCAAAGGAGTTTTAGTCGAAAAGAAGGTCAAGATTTGAAAGAAAACCCACGAAATATAAACAGACTGTTATGGAGCAACCAGAAGAACTGTAAAACTCAATAACACAAAATAGTTGTAAAAACTTGAGATTTGAAGGCATGCTTGTATTACAATATTACCCTTACCATAAAACTTCAAAAACCTTCTTTTACCATACATCACATCTTTCCCTTGAAGAATAAATGCAAAAAGTGACCACAGAGGTAAGTTATAACTTTGAGGCAACTGAACGACTCATTGATCATTTTGCTTTACAGGTATCCGAAAACAAATCAAAGGTTCTAATAGCCACTGTGTGATGTCTATTTACAGAAGAGTAAAGTTGTCAAGATAAACTATCTGTTTTATAAGCAATTGCCAATGATAATTTGGCTTGTCAATCTAAGTGGAAGCAAAGCATTCAGGTTATTTCAACCTACTGAAAAGGTCAACTGCCCAATTACCTGGCACAGCCATCACTAAGAGGAAAGTATAACAATTTCAGTAACCAGTCTAAGTGGTCCAGTCAAGATGGTGAGATAATCATAGCATGATTCGTATGTTCTCTGGTAAAAAGTACAAAAACTAGACGTTTTCCAGCAGTTTGAGTAACGTTGGAAGCTTTGAAGTGCTAGACCTATAAATCAACTGCTTCATGTGATCAAGACTCCCCCACTAAAACAGTCAAAAACTTAACAAGTAAATCAACCTATAACTTGATGAAGTTCATGTTTGCTTCATAAAAAGCTATCACCCTCTGCAACCTGAAACATGACTAAAACATAAATCGACCTTGATACAATATTTTACTTTTTGTTACATGGTATGGAACACCACACCTGACTAGCCCTGCCAACATTAAAGTCATGAGATAGGAGGGGATTCCTGTAGATTACAAGAGGGTTACTGCAGGAGCAGGTGATGGAGTATCATACTGCAATACCAAAACCTCTTATATTTAGGTAGTCTACATGTGACCAGGAAAAGTTCTAGTCAAAGGTTTCAGTAATGTATACGGTACAACAGATGAAATGATGAGTTGGCAATCCCACGATGGATTCTAAAAGTGATCGCATGCAGTAAAAATTTCGAAGATTGGGCTTCAGAACTGAAAATAGTGACTGCCTACAAAAGTAACTGCGAAGAATATGTTGAGGACTCCCACTCTCTTTCCTGATCTCATATATTATCCCCTAGCAACCCCAGTAGTGGCTATAATCAAGCACTCTTAGAGGGTTGCACGTGCAGTATCTATGACCGCTTGAGATGATGTAAGAATGATTCAGACTTTACGTTCTCTTTTTTTGCGCACTCGTGAGAATACAAGATGGCCATTCGCAAACAGTATATCCAATATAACACTTCTTTCTAAATCTCAGCACCAGCTACATCCAGCTTCCCATCCAGTATCCAGCTAATGATGATGACGTTGTAGCTGCTTTAGCTACTTCTGACTGCAGCTGATGATGATGTAGCTACTGATGCTGCTACTGATGCTGCTACTGATGCAGGCAGATGAAAGGGAATAGCAGACACATCCATCAAAGAGTCCATCAACCATAGCTGAGTGACTTCATCGCCAGACTTGACTACACCATAAGTCCCTACACCCATCAAACTAACAACTTTATCATCCAACAAATGCAGCGGCTATTGCAGCCATTGTGCTTAGAGCCACGACAATGCAATTATCGCCACCGTTTGGGAGAGTTCAGCTTTCCGTTTCGCAGACAAAAAGAGAAACGCTTCAGGCTTTTATATCAGTCATTTTAAATGACAAAATGTAATCCAAATGGCATTATACTGCTTTCAGACTGTTTCACTTTCAGTTGTGGTATATATCAGTGTAGTTGCCATTGTAAGACTGTGAGTCTCAGATGTATTTCAAAATCTTTGCCATGTCCTAAAATCTAGAATTGCAGACGCGAGAGTTAAACTAATCGTTCACATTCGGTATCAGGTTTGTAAAAGTACACTGTATAGTCTCATACACATGAAACTTTAGGCATTATGTAATTGTGAAAAAGACTTTTTCCGTTATCCATAGAACCACGAAGCGAAGCCTTCTAAGCACTATAGAAATGCAATGGAAAATTTGCTCTGACCTAATTGGCACTGAGCATGCCCAGGAGTGACCCGGTTCTCACTGGGCATGCTCAGACCTACTGAGCATGTGCAGAGAGCAATAACAAATGGTGGCCATTTGAAATTTCCCTGATTCAAACTTTCAAGGCCTGCTTTCACCACAAGCTACATGGGGTTCACTCATCAGACATGGCTTATATTTGTCTAAATTTGTAAGGAATATTTTTGGTATAGGTCTTATCAGTGAACCCCATGTAGCTCACAAGATGTAAATGACACCTTTGACTAAATATTGGCAAATGAATTTACGTTTCTAAACCAATCTCAGACGATGTTCTTTTAATAGTCTCTCTAAATCTGTTTAATTAAAAGTATTCGATTATGACAAATTAATCAAAAGAAAACAATGAGAATTTTCGAGCAAGCAATTGTACCAAATGGACTGATCCTCCTGCCCTGTTCTGTTTTGAGTCAAAAGGATCATTGAAGAATGTTTTTATCTCATGAGCAAAAGAAAACATAATATAAAGAAAAACAAAACTTGTTCAATCGATTCAACAAGATTTTCAGCTTAGTCTTGCTTTGTTACTTGATCCCAGCTCTTCACCTAACAAGGTTTTGATGCAAAAGTCAATAGTCAGATTTGTCAGACTTCAAAACATCTGTACTCAAAATTCCAGAGGAGTCTGAGGAGACATCATGCAAGCAAAGACAATTACAGACAATGTAAAGATATATCCTGAAAGAAGGATAATTTGTAGGAAATGTTTTGTTGAGGAAGCTTTATGTTTCGTCCCAAAACATTCATGTTTTGTGGAAGATTTAAAGTTTTATTGTCCTTCAATGTTTATGATCTCTTCTCAATTAGCATGATTCCTCAATGTTTTTCTATGAATTACATGTAAATTACCAGATTTCCATGTTTGACAATCATGTAAATTACCAGATTTCCATGTTTGACAATCGTGCTCAAACAAAAGTAAAACCACTAAGGATGATGAAACAGCATTGTTGAAAGTCTTCCTGTCATTTTTACAGCATTGATAAAATTCAGATATATTCCTTGATTATGATTTTCTGCAAAGGTTATTCTCATGCACAGAAGGATCTACCATGTCATGAGTTTTTTTTACACAGCAAACTGCAATGATATTTTTGTAATACTTTTCTTTGTAAATTTTACAGAAAGTATTTACAGTTTCTGATTGGGATTATCACGAAGAACAAGTATCAATAAAAGACTCATGCTTTGTTGTGACAAGAGGTCCCATATCATGACTGACCTTCATGTCAAGGTCACTATCACTGACTGAGGGTCATATCAAAAGGAGATCAAGGTCATTTGGGTTGATGACATTGAGTCACAAAGCATCTGGGATTTGTGTATCATGCATGAGGTAGACTTCAGAGGGAGTAAAAAAGGAGAGGAGAGGCGAGGAGGAGAGGCGAGGAGGAGAGGCGAGGAGGAGAGGCGAGGAGAGCAGAGGCGAGGAGAGCAGAGGCGAGGAGAGCAGAGGCGAGGAGAGCAGAGGCGAGGAGAGCAGAGGCGAGGAGAGCAGAGCCAAGGCGAGGTGAGCCGGGGAGGTGAAGCATGAAGAGACTGACAGAGACAGAGAGCAAAACTGAAGAGAAAGAGATGAGTACATAGGGGCAGAGAGACAGAGAGACAGGTTCCATATGACATGAAAGAAAGATGAGAAGTAAAATATGCATGTATGCCAGTCTTGAAATGACCATCACATGCATATTGTATACTTGGTTTTTTGTGATGTGTCACCCTCCGACTAGCAAAGTAGCAAAAAGGTTGGTATGAAGGGATTAAGTCTTAAAGTCCTTTTCACACCATAATGGTCCATTTGCTTGCCATTATCCAGTTTTGGAATAATTCAAAGTAGAAAAAAAAGGCACATACATATTGCATGAATGAGGAATGCAGAGTTTAAGTCACAACTGAAGTTTTCACAACTTTAGACTGATGGAAAGAGAACAATTTTCTCTTAAAGATGAACTTTTAATTTCTATAAAATAAAAAATAACCTGAATAATTGACTTTCAAGGTGCAAGTTAATGATCCACGCCTCTATCAAAAGGACATTACCATACACAGAAAGAACAATACAGCCTCAATGTCAAGGCTGGGGTATCAGTGGTCATGGTTTGAAACTCATCAAGAATCAGATATACAGGTCTGCATGGATCATGAAATAGAACCATCTGGGTTTGACAAAGACATCAAGAAGAGGCAGAGCCAAGATGCTCCCACAGACAAGCCATCAGGCTGCACAAATTTATGCAGACAGTTTAAGATAAGGATGAGCTGAGTCTTGAGCTATGAAGGGTGACTATTAGGATTAGTTTAATGCCAGGAATTACCACTAGAAGATGACTGAGATGAGGGGACAGTTACTGCTCACTAAAGAAGAAATCAGATATGGCTAGATATGGGCCTAACATGCCACTTGCCTCAGCAGTCAAGTGGGCAATGAGATATGGGACAGGATTGACAAGGAATGATGTAAATCCATTTCTCCACAAATCACCCCGTGGGGACATTGTTTTAGAAAAGAAATGGGGCATTCCGAGGCATGTTGTAAGGGGGGGGGGGGTAGTGAGACTAGTGACATGCATGCCAAGTCACCCCCATCATCCTAGTTACCCCATCACAACAGGGAGACAGGGTGAGATACTAGGGAGAACCAAGCTACTCCCAGCTTACCCCTTTTGCCCCCAGCCATTGTTTTAGGATTTGTGTTCAGATCTTTTGAGATGCAGTCATTATAATGCAAATCAGTCTGTAGGGGGAGGAGGGGGGTTTAAGGAGCAATATTGGAAAAGGGGACACACACCCCCCTCCAGGGACTAGCCCTCATCAAAATCACCCCACACCCCTCCCCTGCTCACCCCTTTCCTAATCATATTATAAAACAACAATTAAATGAGTGCAGCAATTTGCCAGCAAATTCCTTCACATCCAACATTCCCCCACTGTATGATTGCCTTCTAACGAGTCCCCTTGATTCCCCATGAGCAGCCTTTGCACTGCTTGAATATCTACAATTGTAGAAACTAAAGCAAAGCCACGTTTTGCATAAAAACATTGAAAGCCATTTTCTTTACATAAAAAGCATCAAATAGTCAACATTTTGGTTACAAGGATATACCGGTATAATAAATATATCTGCGCATCAAATACTTCTTGCAGATTACTTACTTTTCGAGAATTACAGTAACAACCAACATAATACAAAACATAAGTATTGTCAGTTTATGGTATAGAATAACTTAATTTTTACAGTATATTTATTTGTCAGTTTTACCGGATGCCATTAAAGTAATGCAGTTGGTATTACATATGCATTCACTGTACTCATCCTTATACGACCAACCAAAAATAAGAGAAATATGAGAAATAAAAATAAATATAGGGTCTCATGTTAGATTTAACTTGCAATTACATGTATATAGTGCAATACCATGGGGTTTGATCCAGGAGCTTATGGCAGAGAATATACAAATGACATGAAATAAAAGGCAGCTGTAGGCCTACCAAGTGAGCATGAGATTGTTAGCACAAGATTATTCAGTCAGATGGACAGCTGAAGTGAAGTGAGATTGCTTACCTTCACAGATGCTGCTTCTAATCGAACATGAGATGTGATAATGGTCAGTGAGAGGCCGACCCCTGCACCTGATAGGAGAATGTCAGTTAATGTCAGTACTTGTGGGAGCTGTCAGTACTTCTGCTTGTTATGTCAGTACTTCCCTGTCAGGAGGCAATCTCCTTAAGTTGCCTCATTGCACAGTTAGCTCTGCATGTAATATTTGCTTAAGGGATGAGCTCCATCTCCTCCCAACAGACAGCAGCAGCAACAGCAGCAATATTGAGGCAATAGCCCAGGAGCAGTCAGACAGGCTGTTGATGGCTGTTGTTAATGCTGTTAATGTTGTCGAAAATGGTTGTAGATGGTGATAATGTTGTTGCTGAAGCAAATATTGTCAGTGCTATAGACACTGCCAATGTTGTTATTTTGTTAGGCTAATAATAAACACAACTGTTGATGTTGTGTATGTGCTGTTGAATAAACCGCCTGTTGATGATGTAAATGAGAATTCATAATCTGTCAGTGTTGTGAAAATCCTGCAACTGCTAATACTGTTGTCTCTATTGTTGATATTCTATTGTTGGCAGGGACAATGCTGTTGGGTATGTTGTTCTAGATC
Source organism: Platynereis dumerilii (assembly GCA_026936325.1). Lineage (NCBI taxonomy): Eukaryota > Metazoa > Annelida > Polychaeta > Phyllodocida > Nereididae > Platynereis > Platynereis dumerilii. The sequence continues at coordinate 6,190,164 of JAPTHN010000028.1, forward strand.
GAAAACATAATAGATATCCAGCTTAATATATTTCTTCAGCAAACTTATTTTCTCAGTAGCCTCCCCAAAGAACCCATGGGTAAAATCCTGAACATCACTTCCATAAACATCAACTTGTTTCAAAATGACAGAATGACAGTTCTGTAAGTGTCATTAAATGAATATGGGTCAAAACAATCTGTTGCAATAAAAGTAATCAAAAAGTGTTAAATGTGTGTCGAAAATGGGCCCATAGTACCAAGTTATTCAGTGTAAATGCACACTAACACATTAAAATCCATGTCTCACTCATTCCATGGTGTAAATTGCACTGAAGCATTTGCACCAAAGCAATGATTCACTGACACACTTTCTGAAATGCTTGACACTCAAATGAAATATCATAATCCTCCAAGCTCATATTGTAACAATCATCTGCATGGGGTTATGAGTGATATTTACTTTATCCGACAATATGATACAATTTTCTATTTGTGATTTCTAATCGAATAACATATAGTCCATTGGCACACGACATCCAGCGGTATAATATTCCTATTTTGACATAATACATAGGTTGTCTTAAAAGATATTATATAATATAGAGAAACAAGATTTTCGCAATGATGTTAATGTTCGAGAAAGGACTAGCGAAGCAGTACTTTCTGAAGATAAAACTCACAGAACTTCCAGAAAGGCAGGCGATAAGGCTCAGAAAGAGCAACAACTGCAATCCAGCGAAACAAACCGGTGGAATACATGCACCCGAAAGCAGTCCTTTAACCAAGGTAAATCAGAGTTTAATCCGAGTAAAACAGATTTTTCTCGCACAGACTTATCGTCACTTGTTGCTCACATCATAAATTCAGAGACGTATATTCCAGAACCTCTTCGGCCACTCAGAAGTTGATCAATTTGAGTTATTGACTCCAGAAGTTACTGTAATCCATACATGAGTCGTGACAGAGCAACAGTTCTAGAACAGACTAAGCAACAGCCACAAGTCAAACTTCTGGCCTGCTCTGTACAGTACTGCATGCACAGAGACTGAACATGTGGGCAAAACAGTCAATGCTTACAAAATGCTCACAAAAACAGTGAACCCTCAGTTGTTGCATGCACCCTTCATGGCAGAGCATAACACATTGCTGCTCCAGCAGTGCTCCTGCAACAGCTCTCACAAGAATAAGTGTGTGCTCCAATGCTGTGTGTGTGCAGAGGCACAGTTCTCCCAGCAAAGCTGTTGCTGCTGGCAGGCTCTGCAAGCAAGCAGACTAAAGGTATCAGTTAAGCTGGAGCAGGCAAGCTCAGCAAGCCAAGCAAATAGAGCACATGGATTCAGTATTAGTTAGACACCGATTTGGAGGGTTCTAACATGCATTTTTGTCAGTTAGATCCCTCCCTCCGGTCGGAGGGACCCGACAAAGAGGTGTCTAACTGACTTAGACATCATATGCTTCTTCTATTATACATTTTGACTCATAATTTTAGCAAAATAAACAATAATCTGATTGTTTGTTTGCTGTTGTAAACAGAGTTAATCCCTAGCCGGGCGCTAACATGCAAAATTGTCAGTTAGATACCAGCTTTTTCAATGGTATAAGTATCTTGGTGATGTCTAAATGGGGGTAGACATGGAAAGTTTGGAGACTCGATGGTGTTATAGTTTGGAAGCAAGGAACTTCCATGAAGTATATTTTGGCTGCTTACTTTTTACTCAATACTTTCGATGAAACTCGAAATTAGAATTACAATATACTGAAATATCCCCAAATGAACATCGATCGATAAATGTCCAGATTGGAAATATAAGCATAATGTATTGGCATCTATATAAATCATTGTTCAGTTAAATTTGATTAAACTCCGATTCCAGGAACTTCCAGATAAATTTTCATCATAGTAAGCGGCATTCGTATCCCGATCATGCGGTTTGAACCAGCATTTTCATGCACATCAGGTAAACTTTATAACCATGGTACCACAAAGCTATATAGTGAGTATATATATTTGAAGCTGTCAAAATATTTGTTATCCGTCAAAATATTTGCTAATTCCAACCAAACATTTGCAACATTTTGGCGCTTCAATCTTTCTATTTATCAGTCGATAAAAGAAAGAAGCAACACTACGACACGATGTTTACAATCGCGGAGTACCAACCGATTAGCACTGAGCATGTAGACTCAAATTGGGTACATAGAGATCAAGATTAGGAACGTGTATTATGAGACTGAACAAATAACAACAGGCATGAGCACTCATACATGCACATGCCTAGTCAACAATCAATGAGAGAACAGTAAGGTCTTGAACTGTGTGTACAAGTGTGAGCACTCTGATCCTAACAATAAACATGTATTGATCTTATTCAGTTGTAATATATCAATGTGACTGCAGGGCAATTCATGCTGCAATCACAGCATGTTTGACCACTACATGACCATTATTATTATGATTATGAAGTAGGTCACTAGATGTCATGTCCCCTTGTTTAAGACTGCTTTATCACAGAGCATGCCAGAATCATGAATTGCCAAAGAATCATGAATTGTAAGAAACATGAATTGCCATGAATTGCCAGAATCATGAATTGAGAATGTAATACATAATTCCATACATGATTCCATTATGCTACTACCCTCATAATTCAGTCCAATGCCTATAGCTCATGCTCTTGAGCTATTATGCTCTTGAGCTATAACCGTGAAGATGCATGGACATTGTTGTAACCGACTCTGAGAGTTGTACATGCATGTAGACAGGCTATTGCAAAAACAGCCATTACAAGTAAAAACAGCTATTAGAAGAGCAAGACCTAATAGAGCACCACAGAAAGAGTGAGTAACTTCAGTTGTAACCTCCCACTTGTGTATGTAGTACAAGTCCAATAACATTACACTGATGGCTTAATATGCTTCATATGTGTTGTTAGCATGGTGCATGGTATTTAGCCACTAAAAACCAATTTGTATAAACAAAAAGAAATAGAAAAAACACCAACAGAAAAATGCTAGTTGTTGTCTATTTACTGTCTACTTACACTCATACCATGGGCAAAAATGTAATTTCTTTTCACATTGTTCTATTTCTTTTGAGTGAACATTGCAAAAAGAGCAGCACATTGTCTGACAGAGGGCAATAGTTGATATGCTAACTGCCTCAGGCGCAAAAACAATGGAGCAGAACAGTAATGAGTCGATTATATACAGCACACAACAGAGAGCGATGAGGAACAGGCCTGAGCCCTGAGGTACGCCATCAAGGAGCCAACTGCAGTGCACAGAGCACACTGTGGAAGATGCTGTAATCTTAACAACACCATTTAATAAGAGAAGAAGGAATAAGATCTCCTGTGCTACCAAGACTACACATAGCAAAGACTACACTCAGAAACCACTCTAATAAGAACATAATGAGATGACAATATCTGCAGACACTAGCAAGGAACTCCGCATAGTTCTGCAGTAAGATGAGCCTTGTAAGACTGTGCTGAAGTGGCCTGTGTGTTAACAACACCATTTAAGCAGAAACAACCGTATATTTAGCCTCTTAAAACCAATTTGTACAGATTGAAAGGCATGTGGTATGGATATTTGTAGCAATATTTGTAAATTTACTAAAATATTGACTTGGTACATCAATTTATTCAACTTCATCTATAAAAGTGCAGTTCAAGTTTTACCACAGGACTGACTGGTCTCAGTGGTCTGTGACTGAAAAGAAGACACTCAGAGCAAATTCCCATGACACTTATAAGATATGGATAATGATATTTTCTATGGAGAGCAGTTTGGAAAACAACTTCTTGTTGGTACTCATAATTTTGGAAGAAGTCCACTCACTGGTCCAGTCATCGAGAACTATCGAGCCATACTTTACAAGTCAAAAAGCTTGAAATTAGAAGACAGTCTGCAGAACAAGTTTTTTTTTATTTTAGAAAATATAGAAGCAGTACCCCGAAACTACACAGACTTCAATGTACGTGTTCTCAAAACTTTACAAAAGGCTGTTTTACATAAAACAATCCATTTTCACAGTGCATACGCACACGAACTTGCAGAGGACCAGAATACAGCCGAAAAACACAGAGAACACTGGAGTGGCTTGCATACAAGACTGATGCATGGATCTCAGTGGGACGACACAAAAATCCACACTGCTATACACAGTGTATACACCAATCGATTGTAAGCAATATATGGCAACAGAAAGCAATTGCATTCGCAATAGGGCAGACATCGGCAGACCTAAAGCAGACCTCTGGCATACAGTCGTTCCTATGTTGTGAGACTATACTTCTTTCGAGCCAGTTAAGAAGCGGTCTTTCGTGGAAGTACGGTCTCTCATCAGGGACTCAGGGACCCAGTTCCATATAATAAGTAATGGCTGAAGCCTGAAGGTCTTTGCACGTATGGGTTCGAACTCCAGTTGGGGAACCCAAAATTTCCAGTGAACCTTCAGAGAAAAACTCAGCTGTTGTTTCAGATGAGGCATTCAATTGACAGACCCTTGTGTCAGTGTCTGTGCCGGGCAAGTAAAAGATCCCTCACATGGGGCAAATGTGTAGCATGTGAGGACTCCTGGTCTCTCTTCCATCTCACCAATCAACCCTCATGAGCGCCTAGAACTGGGCTTAGAGGGCTCCACTTACTATATCTATCTATCTATCTTGGTCATGCACGAAGAACCGGACTCACATGGCGAGTCTGTTCATGATGGTTACTTGCATTACAACACAGGGCTACTGTATATGCTATACAGTGTATTGGAGTGGGGTGTAAGGTCGAAGCAATAGGAGAAACTAAACACCAGACAAACACACCACAAAACGGCTACATATAACCCGGAATTGCCAAATCAGACATCGGATAAGTAGTCTGTATCGCCCCAGCATCTATTCCGAAATGGTATTCATGGTTTCTGAGTCAATCCGCAGACTTACAGTGTACAGTGGAGCTGCTGTCTGATATTGCCCTTTAAGAGTACAATGTTTATTGGTGTCTTCAGTTCAGTATCCAATTGCAGCATCAGCAAATTTTGTTTGTCCCATTTGATAGACAGAGGTTCCTTCAAAAATACAGTGCACTAAACGTAGAACTCGTACAATTTGTACAGCATTCAGCTGAACTTGGACTTCTTTGAGCTAAAATCAAACACAGGATCAGGTTATCATAAGGCTGCTTCATATACCATACAATCTACTTTGAAATGGCAGTGGTCCACTATATATGTAGCACTGAATTGAGGAACATCTTCAGTTTCAGTTGTAGAGGAATTTCATAATATGAGCAGAAGATCTCCTGAGCTACCAAGACTACACTCAGAAACCACTCTTATAAGAACAGAATGAGAAGACAATATCTGCAGACACTGGCAAGGAACTCCACATAATTCTGCAGTAAGATGAGCCGTGTAAGACTGTGCTTAAGTGCCCTGTGTGTCTTGAATGAGAGACCAGAACAAGGGACATGGCCAATCACGGAGCTCACACTTTCATCTCTACTCTGAGGAGCAGGTCTTTGATGGAGGCTGGGTTACAGAGGAATCTGAGGAAACCAACAAAGTGATGCTCTTCTTCCTCAGCTTCCAAGCCATTGATGTTGTGGGGTTGCTGGTGTGTAATGGTGGAAGGGGGGGGGGGGGTTACAGGATTACTGGGGAGTGGGAGGAGCTAGGAGGGCTGACAAAAAAGTTGTGTCTGGGTTGAGTACGTTGGATTATAGGAGGTTACAATTTGAATATGTTGACATTTTACAGCATTATGGATGTGGAAATTAATGGTACTCCAAAAATACTTCTTGTAGGTTCTTTCACTTCTTAGTCAGGAAGATAAAGTTTGAAAAACTTAAATCCAAACTTGGTAAAGAGGGAGTTTGTGGAGTGGGACAAATACTTTTAAATAAAGAATTATATATTTTGAATATGCTTTGATAAAAAAAAAACATTCACTCATGAAAATAATTTTATTATCAAACATATTCAACATGGTCAGTAAATCGGACTTTTACAATTAAATGAGCATAAACCGAATATTTCTCTGTCCAACTTAGCAATACCTCCCCCCCCCCCCCATTCTCTGTCTCTCTCGGCTCTCTGTTTCATCATCAAACCCCATGCCACAACAACAATTGGTATTTTCTCAAAACTTCCAACACAACACAAACCACCAATGTGGCTCGACCAGCATCAACACAAGCAAAGCAACTCCATGCAAGCAGCCCCAGGCTGCCAACTCAGCCAACTCACATACCAAAGCCTGAAAGCCAGCAAGCCACCATCAAGCTATTGGCAAGCCACTGCAAGCCAGCCCATCAGTATCTCAATGAATTTTAACCCTTGTCTCTCTGCAACTGAATTAACAAGCCCCAGTAATTGGTGGTGGGAAACTCTAAACCCTGGCAAATGGCACTAATTCGTCATTAAACCAGTTCCCCAATGCATTGGATTGAAACAACACATCAGCAGGACCCAGTATAGCAGGAGGAGTTGGTGACTCAACCTCAGAGTGAAACATCACAAGCAGCTACTCTGGCATGAAAGCTTTGGTCTCATACTGATGTTTTCATCTCTTCCTCTCTATATAGACTGGTAGAGAAATTCTAAATACTACTTTGGTCTCAAATGAAGACACATGCCTCCTTGAAACGTTCTAGATATCAAAATTGAGTCATCTTTATCAACTACCACCCCAAAAGTAATACATGTGAAAATCTTATGATTGAAGAAATGAGTTTGAATAGTGAAATGTCTAACTCTATAAAAAAAAAACACATAGATACAAACAGTTAATACCTTCTGCAATTATCAAACTATTTAAAATGCATGTGATCAAATAGTATTATGTTTTCATGAAGAGTACAATGGATAACATTCCCAAAATACTTCCAATTAATTTTTACATAAATGTATATTCTATATATACACCGACCAAAATATATGGTGTAGCATACATATTTGGTTTAAAACAATCATATCAAATCGCATAGCACCATCCTCAAAACAATAAAAGTTGTGCACATCTCACAAGTTTATACCACAAATGAATAAGTCATAATCAATCTGAAATATAAAGTATGCAATACATGAAGAGCGCAAACTATTCGATAGTTTTTATGTAATGCCTTTCTGTCATCGACTTACTTTTTCCTGCGTTTGTGTCCGAGCATCCGTTGAGCAAACTCTTGAAGTCCGAGTGGTACAGAAGCAGGAGGGGAGTCCATGGTATGCCTTGTGGGATGGTAATACTGTTAGCAAGTGTAGGGTATTGATCCTGGGAAGTGTCACTGGGCAAGTGTCACTAGTTATATGCTACAATCTACATGTATGAAGTGTATATGTGTGTCCAAGTGAATACAAAAGTTGAGAATGCTGATATCATTAAAGTCCATGTGTGTTTACTAGTCCATGTGGAGTGTTGAATTCAACAGCAACAATTGCATGCCTTCACAACAACAGGCTCAGAGGACAAAAACTCCTGGGCAGATGGGGACTCACCAGTTGGCTGCATGTCATGAGCCAACAGCACCAGCAGCAGCAGCAGCAGCATCACCCAAGTTGAAGCAACTGCAGCAGCAGAGCCATCCTCAGCAGCAGCAACAGCAGCCTCAACAGCAGCAACAGCAGCAGCACAAGAAGAATATCCAATGCCCCCAGGCTTGTACACTGGGCCGCAGGGGGTCCTAGCAGCAATGCAATGGCAACTGCAGGACCCCATGTCTCACAGACTCTCACAGTGCTTGGCCCTGTATCAGGCTGCATGGCCCAGGGTGACTAATCCTTATCAGTTGCTTATCTAACCTGTGACTAAATATGGTGGAGTCCAATGCAATATTGCATTGCCTTTGTCTCAGGCAAAGCACTCCAAATCTTGTTATAAACAAGAATGATTCCATTCTATCTAGTTTTATCATTTTTTGATCAGCTGCATGCAGGTCAATTATTTATGTTTTCCTTTAATATTTCTCGATTATCTCTTGGCAACATTGTATGGCATCTGCATCAAATTTTTCCTGAAACACTTTTAAAAATGTTTCTTTCAATATTTAACAAGATCGCACAAATAACTCTTTGTAATATTTTGTGTCTGCTATATGTCTAATATATACTGCATAAACTTTGTCCACAACCACTTAATTTGGTTAAAATATCTAACCCTAGTTACATCAAACAAACATCAAGTCAATAACCATTAATTATAGTCAAATGTACTAACACTGCATTAACCATGCTCGCTTTTGATGCTGTGACATTTGCATGTGTTGCCATTGTTACATTTGACAATACATGGCATCAATACAGTTCATGCAAAAGTTGTGTACATCTGTCAGAAACATTGGGGTGTGGGCCTGTGGGGGTAATGATTCACAGACAGGAATTAATAATTGCATCACCAACCAGCGAAACCACTCAAGCATGAAATTCAGTGATGACAGACGACAATATGTAATAGTTTTCAAAAAACTTACCATTTTATTAGAATACACATCTTATTAGACACACTTGTAAGAAACATTTCTCTGGTTGATGGGCAGAAACACAACTTGTTGAAATATTTAAATATTTTATATCAACTTGGTCTTAACAATTTTGATAAATAATTAGGGAATAATGCATTGAGATTTCCTTTTTTGCCATTTCCTTTTTTTGCTGTCCTTTGACATATTTACAAAACACGTATGCTTCAAAATGAGAGATGGTATTCCCAACTTTGAATAGTTCGGTACATCTGTTTACCCCCTCAATAACTATCTGATTAGGACTAAACACATCACTTTCATCTTCAACGAGAGTAGGCGTCTCAAACTTTTGGTTAGTCCTGTACCTGTTTTCTCACTGTTTTCCCTTTTCATTCGTCAATAAGCCCGATTCAATGGGTGATTGGCTTGACAACCCTGATTGGAATTAGATTGGTGAATCACCAAAAGGGGTGCACAGGAATTTCCCTGGGATCCATGCAACTCATGAGGGGGTCAGGGGGATAGGGGGCTTTGATTTTGGGGCACAGTCAAGCGTGGGATGCCTCATAAATATGCATGACCATCTGTCCCATTGTTGAGGTCCAAATATCTTCACACCCTTCTTTTGTTCTTAAATTTGACACTTGTTTAGACCATTTTTAATTCAACAATACTTGGGAGATCTGTTGATACCAAATTCCTAAACTCAACAACTTCTTACCTTCAAATATCACATATGTAAAGCTTCATAATGACCAAAATAGCTAATAAACATCTATTATTTCACAGAACTCACACACAGAAATTCGTCATCCCCTTCCTCAGATAATTACACCTATCAATCTGATCTTGATGACTTTTTGTCAGTTGCCACATTAAGCAAGGCTCTTGAGGATTACAATGTTCACCTAGCTAGGTCTGAGCTCATCCTAGAACGATGGCTAACAAGACAAAGGAAATTCCTTTGCATGCAAATAGTGCACTCAAATGCATCACATTCACTCAAATGCCATAAAATGACATAAAATGCACCAAAGTGGCTCATTTTGCCTCAGCCAATGCAAAACTTTTCAAAAGAATAGAGAGATATATAGTCTGTCAGGTCTGAGATGCACATCAAGTTTTTTTAATTTTCTTCAAATGGAGTAAAGCATTCTGCAGAAAGTATTGCATCAAAACTTCAAAGTAACCCCAATGAACTTGAAATATATTGCAGTACATCAGAAATTGGAATGTTCCCATGCATTGCATTGCTTCAAACATATCATTCAGCTACACAGAGAATTTTCATTTCATAACATGTTTCATTGTATTTTCAATAGAACATTTTTAAAATTTGAATATTCATAAGAAATTTCAAATTCACAATTTATACATCATTGTACTTCATAAACATTCATGCTCTTCATAATTATCACATTTAACTGTATTTTAACAATTATACAAAATTAATTATAATATCATGGAGACCATGTTTGGAAGTTAATTTGGACTCATATAATATACTCTACCTTCCTAGACTGTATCAGCTGTATATCGAGATCATTCTCTGGCAGACCATTTTCCTTCCAATTCGGTTTTCATAATAATACCTAATTGGGCCATATTGTTTCATAATAGGATTAACACCCCTTTTAAAGCAATTTGAATATTTCACATCAAATCATTATAAAAGAAAACAAACAGCAACAGCAACATTCATTTCTTTTCAATTTCTAATAAAACTCCAATTTTCAAAATGAAATTTTCAAAACGAAATCTTTTAATGTGCAATATTGATCACCTGTACCTTAATACTGCAGATTGCATAATTGCAAATGGCTGAAGAAACTTAAGGGAGCAATTTAAGAGTTTGCTCAAAAAGCAAAGGGGTTGTGGGGCTCAATAAATTAGTGAGTTGATGCAATGTCAATTTGAACGAACCTCAGCTGTGAAATGCAATCAATTGAGGGGTAAGATTAATCCATTTAAACGACACAGTATAGATGGAAATTTCACAGTAATGTAATTTCTTGCAAATGGGGTGGTCCTTAAAAGTGAGACTAGTCTGAAGAAATTGCTCAAATTCATGGCTATTTGAGAATCATACATTGTCTAGCGAAAGTCTAACAGTCTATCAAGTATCAAAGATGTTCTGGCACTGCTAATGATTTGAGTAACATTAATATTTCTTTAAACATAGGCCATAGACGATTTCTGATATTTTAACATTCACAGTATTTGTTTTTCCCATAGAACAGTTTGAATCAGAGCATGGTTTTACTGACCAGAAAAACAATGCATGTCATCAAAGTAAAGTTATTGTCAGAAGTAGGTTATAAAGTATGTTGGTGTCAGAAGTATGGCTAATCTTGAAAACTAGAGTGACTAACCTTTTACTGTTAACCTCAAATCGAAGAAGGATTAGCCTCTAAAAGAAGGGCCAACCTCAGCAGCTGAGAGCTTGCAGAGTTGCTTGTCCCATGCTTGTATAGTTTGCATAGAGGTTTGCCTACATGTCATGTGTCTGGGTCCTCGGTTGTCCAATTGGAGTCTAAATTGTAGAGAGAAAGCAAGATGACATGAAACTGTCAGGATCATGTCAGGATCCTGTCAGGACCAAGCCAGGAGATGATGACTATCAGATTGGACTACAAGGCCATTATTTGGACTACCATGACTATTGTTTGATCACTGACTAGTCCACATTCAGTGCACGCCTGTCAGACCTTGGTAAGTGATCCTAGCTTTTCTGATGTTAGTTCTGCGATGTGTCACCAAGGCCTACCTGTTTGCTCTCTGGCCTAAAGACAATATTGGTCCACAAATCTGCAGGCCACTATGGCACCCTAATCAATGTGTCAATCACCACAGGAGACCTCAATGCCTGTAAGAAAGCCACACATCCAACAAAGCAACAATTGTGACAAAGCAAATCCACACTTGACACAGTTCTTATTTAAACCTGCTTGATACTCCTACTTTTTAAAATCAAATCCTCTCCTTGAGATGGAAAATATTTCTTTAAAGATCATTAAGCCAAATTTAAGATTACCCAATGTGTAGCACAAGGAAAGTTTAAATTTGCAGTATCCACTTACATCCAACCATTTCACTTTTACTGCAGACTAAAAAGTTCCTTGAGTGATGTTAAATTCACATGGAAAATTAAACCTCATAAAAAAAGAAAAAATAGCCTCTTTTAATAAAGTCATCTTTTTTCATTAAATGTTCGCATTTAAGAGACCCAAGTAGCACTGAACCAGGATAGTCATCACTTCAAAATGATTGAAAAAACAAAACTCAAATGCTCTGAAACTACTTCAGAATTTCTGAAGTGTAAATTGAGAAAAGCTGAGAACTTGTGAGTGCTTGTTTTGAATCTTCAGTTTTCATCATGCCTTCTCAAAATAATTCCCCTTCATTCCTTCAAGCAGCTCTTATAAAAAAAAATTTGGATTGCATTTTCTGCTGCTATAAATTGCGCAGGAAATTCGACAAGAAATGAGCACTGGACATGGAATAGGATCATTATACTGGGAGACTTCAATAGCAGCCAAAAGAAGACAAAGGCACGACCCAGCTGCAACTGATAGAGAGAGATAGACTCTCACAGAGAACTTGATGATGAAATCCTAGCTGCCTCAACACAGCTTGATAGGGTGCGTGACTGGAATGCATACAACATGGACTGTGAGCTCACTCAGTATTCTGTGTTTGGCTCACTATTTTCTGTTTGCAATGTTTTGGGGAGGGTGAAGTTGATTAGTATGGAGCTGAGAAGAGCTAAGAGGGGTAAGCCATCATTCCATCATTATCAAGGCTTCATGGGTCCACTTTTAGCTGTTCTTAGCCTTTGAATAGTCATCTCTTAGTTTATCTCAGCTACTTTCATCTCCTGGATTGTTTTCTCTTGGCTTTTCACGATTCATTTGTTTCTAGTATTGATTCTGTAGACTCTTGAAGGGAGTTCGACACAGAGTACTGACGTATGCTTCATGCATTGGCATTTCACACTAAACTCTCAATTTGAGATTAACTGATGGAGACAGCATTGGGAATCAGCTAAATCAAGGGAAATTTGTGACAAAATTGTGTAATTTATACTGACACCCGTTTCATGCATAGGCATTAACACTAATTCAGAGAAATCACAGAGCAATAATATCCAGGCATTTCTGTGATTGGCAAATCTACTCCCATTTAGAGCATCAAAGTGCAGCAAAACACTTTAGGCAGTAATTGCTAAATCAGTTTTGACAGAACAACAGGATAAAAACATGCAATCACTCATACAGCCAACCATATGAAAAATGTGGGTTTGTGACTACAAACAGACCTACAAATTAACTATAAATCAAGTATAACTACTTTACACAAACTAATAAATAGGTGAGGAAATAAGGATGCTCCTTGCTGTACAGAATTTTGGAAATTAACTTATGTTATTAATTTATGATATTAACTTACGAAATTATGACAAGAATAATTGACAGGTCTGTAATAAAAACCTAGTTATTAAGTTATTGATCACACAGAGGGTGATTAGGATCGAATGCCTGCAAATGCCTGCAGAATGGATCTGCAGGATGCCTGCACTGGCTTGGAATGGCCTGCAGACAATGGGGGTAGAAAGGGGTAATTAGGACACAGGGGTGAAGCTTGGAGGGTGCAGGGGTTAAAATTGATAGGACAATGACACAGCCTAGTGGCCACTCTCAGTGACACCTTGCACTGTGATTCCTTCAAGTTGATCATAAAACTTACAGCAGAGACTTAAAGAGTTGAATGATGGATAAAAGAATTGAAGTTCACAAATTTCACATGTTATCTGTCTGCCCAAACAGGCTGATAAAACGGGTGAACCATACTTGACATGGGACATTGGGATGAATAAAGGGATAGTATAACAGCTATTAAACAATATGCGCCAAGTTGTAATAGTATCTGGGACTCTTCATCGCGATACACCGATACCGCGAAACATTTGCCAGGTGAAAACTAAATTAAGAAAATAAGCATAGAAAACAAAATCTCCACCAAAACATTACAAAAAGTTCTTGATAAAGAGCATCTTGTACCAATCACAGTAAAATATTACAGTGTGACAAACTCCACCTAAATGGCCACCCAGGCGACAAAGCTGTCAAATCGACCCTCCAATATCCAATGGCCATGCAGCATGTGAAAATGATACGTGAATCATCACAGGCAATCTCAATACAGCCTCACAGGGCAGTGCCACACTATCTAAATACAACCTTCTGGGACAATCCAACTTTTTAGGCTTGGAATGAGACCTTATCAGCCATCAAGTCTGTTATCTCACTTTGTTCTAACTCTGTCAAAGCTTTGTTCTTTGCCATCTAGGGTTGCTGGCATTTAGAGCACTTTCTGTTTATTTAGTGGTTAGATATCAGCACAGAGTAAAGGTGACACACTACTCAATCAGACATGAAGCACTTAATATTCCTAAAGGGCATTGAAATGAAATCCCTCTTTCACGAATTTTGTCAAGGCACACAATCAAAGAAATGGGTAAACAGGGAATCGAGAAACGAAAAATTAAATATGAAAAAGTTTGATGATTCAATATTCGCGGACACATTTCATCGATGAAAATATCACTGAATAGTTTCGATTACAGTGCAGGTTTTCGTACTTCATCAAATCCAATAATAAAAGATTTTAGTCAAGGACATGCAGTATCACAAAGCTACTAAATGCATTTTTGTACATCTCTGACAATTATTATATTACAAATAAATATCAATCAAGAAAAACATAGTAATATTTCAATATCCTATACACAGCTTCTCTGAGCTAGCCAGCCACCAAAATAAGTTATGTCTAAGTCATGATAACTTGATACGCAAAAAAAAATCATTTCAATATTGCTATGTTTACTAGCATCACAAATATATAAATTTCTCATCCAATAGTTCCAGACGAATCTGATGACTGATCCACTCATAACAGGAAGACATGAGAACAAGCAAGGTGTAAATCAGCCCATGAGGAGCCATAAGGGTGGCCCATGAGTAGGACCCATGAGTGGGACCCATAAGGGTGACCCATCTGAGGGTATGAGTCAGTCTGGCAACAAAGGGCTCAACTGTCACCCCACCAACTTCTCATTACCCCACAAGATTTATTGCCTTCATCAAAACTCACAAGGCATCCATCCAAAAGAAAGAGCAGAAGAAATGGGAAAAGGAGTTTCAGAAGACATGTTTTGCCTCATAAGATAGATCTGCATGTCTTTGCTCCACTTGGCACTTGCAGATGTTTTTCTAAACCGATGAAAGGAATCTTGGCAGCTACATTTTCTTGACTCTCCAAAGGCATTCGAGAGTAGGTCAAATACGCCCAAATTGAGGATAAATTGTGACATCTGCAATAGGCCACATAACAATTTCAGCTGACTGTATATCCACCAAATTGCCACCCTTTGCATAACAAACAAAATTTGTCTCTCACTTCATTCTCTTTCATCCACCATCAATTGAATAAACTAAATGTTATGACATGGATCCTATACCAGTAGATCTATCTTACTGGTAACTGACCAAACAACAAATATCACAATAATCTCCTTCATCTCCTTCTCCTTCTTCTCCTTCTTCTTCTTTTGTTTCATTTAGTTCAATGTAAGTAACATTCACTTCTGCTTTAATAACCTTGGCCTACTTACAATGCTGTCATCATGACATTTCTTTAGTCCCAACAAATACACCCTGACTAAGGCAATTTCGCACCCTAATTTAAGAAATGTGGGTCAGGTCAGTGATCACTTTCCCAACAGCTGCTCCAGTCACTTTCTCTGCCTTTTCTTCCCAATTTTGGTGCATAATTTATATCCAACAAACTGATTGGATTAGTAATAAGACATGGCTGTCACTGACTGTCATCCAATGTTAATAAACATGTTCTATTTGCTCCAGAGTCCATTAATTACATGCAACTCATATAGGATTTCTATTTATGGAGAAATGAGGATGTCATATTCACACACAGGTACATGTACAAGTGCAAGAATAGGGAATGATAGAAAGTGTTCATATAATGCAATATACATTGCAAAATACATGCAGGTAGAAAGATTGGTTTCTCTAGGTCTTCCCTGAGTACTAGGCCTATTATGA
Organism: Platynereis dumerilii; assembly: GCA_026936325.1. Classification (NCBI taxonomy): domain Eukaryota; kingdom Metazoa; phylum Annelida; class Polychaeta; order Phyllodocida; family Nereididae; genus Platynereis; species Platynereis dumerilii. Next base: position 6,205,726 of record JAPTHN010000028.1, read on the forward strand.
CTTCTATATCCCCTGTTGTTCTGCATGCACGTAAATGGTAAATTACAGTAGTAGAAGCAGACATGACGAATTCTAGGGGAAGGAGCGACCACATTTTAGAATTCTTACTTGTTGTCACACACTCGTAAAAAATTCAGACAAAATTGGTTTTTTAGATTCAAAATGGTTTTTTGAAAAACTAAATTTCAATGCAAAAAACCAACATGGATTTTTTTTAAAATCAAAGTTGGTTTTGCATTGAAATTTGGTTTTTCAAAAAACCATTTTGAATCTAAAAAACCAATTTTGTCCCGACATTGTTTAGAGTGCATGTTTTCTCTGAAGTGCAAGTTTTCAACTTGGTGGTCTGGGGTCGGGGACACAGATATGCCTCCCTTTGAGTTGGGATTTATTTTCGTAAAGGCTGGAAGTTTACATTGTAGTCCAAACAGGAATAGGTTCATAAAACAGGTTAAGCACTGACAAAATATCAAAATAATAAGTTCCATCCCGCGGCTTCCCGCCATATCAAATAAATGGATGATCACGAAGACCAAATTAAGACTAGCTCACAAATTGATTAACTGCAATAAAACTAACAATTACAATTCACCAGCCATGGATTGAAGAGTAACTCAATACAATTAATTACCAAATTGCTGCATTCATCAATAATATTACTGTTGAGGACAAAAATTATCATTTTAGCATTAAGATAATTGCATCTCAGGTGGTGATTGAAAATCGGTTAACCTAATAAAAGGGACATTACACACAAGTAAGGATACATGCATATTCAGTAGTTATAGAATTCCTATCATGGTTAACAAACAGCACTAAACACAGTAACCCAACCCAAACCAATTAATTCCACACAATATTTGGATCGTGGTCAGCATGGCTAGTTGACATGCACATAATCAGGGGACAATCCACAAGACTGCCTTTGGATCACACTCCTGATAAAGGTGACTCAAGGAGTTGGGGTACGGGGTACTATGCCATACGATAGCCTTGCCTGGGGTAAGAAGAAGGGGGGGGGGGGTTGGGGTAGGATGTTTTTTGATGCATGATGGTCAAGACAAGCGTATTGCTGCGGCTATAAAAATATTTCACTGGGAGTTCCTTGACATTCTTGTATTGGTAGTAATCATCCTGGTAACTTGCAATAAAAGTGAAAGTGTAATTGGAAGAATATAGAAGAGTAGTTTTCAGCAGAGGTTACAAACAGTTTACTCGATTGGAGGGGCCAGCCCACAACAATTCATTGGAGGTGCTCTCTCTAAAATCTGCCCATGCACATGACGTGCAATAAATGTCACGACATCGAGGACTTTGTTGGAAGCAACAAAATCGACCTGGTTTCCGATTTCATTAACACTTTACGAGACTGTTAATTCAAGTCTTGCATTCGTCTGCCTAAAGTTATAAATAAGATTGGTTGGCGCGTTACAGTCTGAGTCACACCATAGCTCACCATGGAGGATAGGATGGATGGTTTGGACTGTTCGCAGTGTCGAAGAATTACAGCAGAGGGCATCATCAGTTCATTTCCATACGTTTGAATACGTCTTTGAGTGAATTGTGATAAACAAAACTATTATTTCTTTGTTTCTTTATTCAAACCACATTACCAATAATGTCTACATGACAATGAAAACCATTCATCATGAATCATATCATAAGATTTTTTTTTCCGAAAAAGACAAACTATTGACATCGAATTTTTCACTGTCAATTTTATTATGATAAACACTTCCTTGCTTTTTTTCAACAACAAGGCCATGTTTAAATCCCTAATCCTATCTCGTCATGTTATCGGAGTTAAAGCCCTACAATCCCATCCCTTCCAAGGACATTGCTGAGTCTTGAAAATGGCATCCACTATAAAGAATATGAAGTAACATTAGAATTGATACTTGTGAAACCTTTCAGGCACATTTTACACTACTCATACACAACTTCTCAGTCAGAAATATACCTCCCGTTTGTGTTACTGTCTCAGTGCTAAAAAAAATCAAACATTCACAATCCTTCTGAGACTTTACCAAATAGTGACACAAGGAAAGATATAAAATTTGCCTTCCTAAATTTTGATGTCAAGAGTAACTGCAAATTCAACATTTTTAGACTTAAAGATAAGGCTACAGCTGATTTTAACAGAGCTTGTCAATTACGTTGATATGGCTTGTCCAGTACTATCCAATAAATCACCAGCATATGGCAAATGTCAAATTAATACATTGATAGAAACTGCACTGTCATGTATTGATGATACAAAGTGTATCTTTACGGTTGAAGGCCTCTAAGTCCTTATCAACATTATGATCAAACCTTCAAGGGTAAGTGCGCATTTAGCTTAGCAGCAATAGCAGGGCCCTTTGGACTGGCCTAGTGAGAGCCTGGGGTCTGCTTATAAAGTTAGTGGTAACGTGCTGGACCACTAACCTCTGAGACCTGGGTTCGATACCCGGTCTGGGCCACTAAGGTCAGATTGAATAATGCTGTGGCAACAGCAATCTCACCATTCTGCTCATTGTTCCTTCGGTATTCCTTTGCTTCAAAGATGAATGATGTGTTTGCAACTATCGAAGAAACAGAGCAGCTCGCTGATTTCAAGGTGAGTGCCTTGGTTCAATGGTTGTATAAATGAACATGTCATCTCATTGTGATGAATGGAAGTACGAGGGGCGTTCAGAAAGTTCGAGGCCTTTTTTTTATATGGACACTTAATTTCAATATAGAACTATGAATTTTTCACAGGATAAAATTCAGCATATTTGGAATGGATTTGCAAAATGTTGGACAATTTGGACATTTTTAAGTCATTCTGTGGTTGCCATGGAAACTGAAAGTTCTGCTTCTTGGGGCAGATAATACTGAAACCACTAAAGCCAATGAATTTTGGCTGTGAGAGACCTCTCTCTATCACTTGCATTAGTGAGATTGACAATATTTGACACAAGATATATTAATATTATCCTTAAAAAATACTCCCAAGCTCACCAAAAGCATTGATTCATACACCTGACCTATTGAAGTAAATGTTCCTTGAAGTCCTCCAAACAAAGTTCTGTGAAAGAATTTCGGTCATCCAAAGCCTTTTCTCCTCCTGTGCCTGAACCAATAGCCCCCATGGACTAAAGCAAGGGAAAACCAGGACTTATGTAAAGCAGCATGTCACAGGAATAGCTAGGATGGATAATGCTGTCTATTTTGGTCTCTTGTACATACTAGTGAATCCATACTTTCACAAGTCCTCATGTAGTCAGGGAAACACACCTTTGCCTCCTGAATTTCCCTCGTAAAATCTGGCATGCAGGAGTGCTTTCCTACATGGGTTCAGTGTAAGAATACTCACATTTGGTGTACTTGAAAGCATATTTAGAAGCGAATGCCATATTTCTTGTGTCAAATATTGTCAATCTCAATAATTCAAATGATAGAGAGAAGTCTCTCACAGTCTAAATTTCTTGGCATTCTTGGTTTCAGTGTTACCTGCCCCAAGAAGGTGAACTTTCAGTTTCCATGGCAACCACAGAATGACTTAAAAATGTCAAAATTGTCCGAAATTTTGGAAATCCATTCCAAATATGCTGAATTTTATCCTGTGAAAAATTCAAAGTTCTAGATTGAATATAAGTATCCATATGAAAAAAAGCCTCGAACTTTCTGAACGCCCCTCGTATTTTACAACATTTCATATGTTTCAAAAATAGTTTCGAAAACCCATGATAAGGCTGGCTCTCTGAAATGTGCATGGAATATTCATAGTCAAATCTTAAGTTATAAATGATTCGAACGGACCTGTATCAACCGAGGCCAGAAACATTTGCTAAACACTGCATACCAAACAGGACCAAAATAGGTGGCAAAAATATTCCCCCTCTTACCATGTACCACCCACTATCCTTCCTGGCACATATCACAGCCACTCTATTGATTGCCCATATCCTTGTCCCATATCCTTGGTGCCATATCCCCTGGGGATTATCAGGCCACTTTGTCTGGCCTGTCTTCCTCCTTCCTAATCCCTCTGACAATGTTTGCCTTGCTTGCTTCCTCCCAGGTAATATAGGCTACAGCTTTTAAGCCCATCTGGCAATAAGCAGTGCTTCTTGTCATGCTTATCCCATAAGGCTGAAAAGATGCTGCAGAAGATGAGGCTAGGATGGTTAAAGATGCTCTGAGATGACGCTTCAAGATGTGAGATGATGGTGTAAATGTATATTAATGTAGGCGTCAATATCTCTTTAAGTGATGTCCATGTATTCACAAGAAATGAGAAACTAATATTCAAGAACACTGACCTTCATATCTTCCAAGAGATGTTCAAGGATATACTCTAAATTAATGAGAAACCTATGGTAGACTAATTACATGAAAAAAAAAAATCTGCAGGACAACACATTTCTGATTATGTAAGGCAATTGTCGTAAAAGAAATGAAGAAGTTTCTGCAACAAGAATTCTTTTCTGGACATATTTTGGAAACACAATTGAAATTGTAAACCTAAACCATTAATGAGCATGTCATAAAAATAAATTATTAAACATCTTGAGCAATAAAACACAATTAGCAACATTTAAGAGCACAGGAAATGCACCAAGAGAGTAAATCCAACAGCAGATATGAATGAGGAGATATATATATATAGCCCTAAATTGTTTCTGTTCCAAGAAACAGCCTTCAGGGTATGCTTAGCAAATGAAACATAATTTAAAGTAATTTTGTTTGTTTGTGTTTTACGCCTCTGCAGCACCTTAGTGGGCTATATTGAGGCAGGCGATCGCCATATGATGATAAGATGAGAAGACTGTGAGTCTGGCACATACCCTATTAATTCAGGAATGCCCAGGGTCTTTCAGTTGCCCCAGCATAGAACACTGGATACAACCCGCCTCCATTTAATGTCCCATGGGCTCAGACTAAAGTGAGTTCCGGGTAATTTAACGTAACTTCGTATAAGTAAATATATAGATGCACAACTTCGAAATAGACTAGTTCAAATTACATTCAACCTCAGAAATGTTATTAGATTTAAGTGCATATGAAATATATATAACATGAAAATCATATTTTCTTTGAAGTTCAAAGCCCACGCTTATCTAAATTGTGTAAGACATTGGGAAATATCATTTATACCTTAGCAGAGCCACTCATATATATTTCTATTTCATAATACCAAACGCAGCATTTTCAAAGCAACCGTAAAGTAAGCAACACATATAAAATGCATTAAATGAGATTGTTATTGGTTTACAGCCTGGAAGTTGCAAATACCAAAGAGGCAAGGGTCACTGAGCTGATGAGATTTTAGTAAAATCCAGGCAATAGGTACAATTTTGAACCCTTTCTACTATTCGCTACATGGATTATTAGAGCTTTACTTCCTGTATTAATGCACTGCGCGGAGCCAATTAGGACAGGAGGAGGACTTATCAACCAGAGGAGAGATGATTGGTCAACAGAGCCAGTGGACCGCCTCAGACATTTGAGCAAAATATACAATTTGCAGTAGGGGGGTACCGAGAAAGCACTTTGCCGAACCGACCTTAGACTTGAGTCAGGCCTCAAGGTTCGGCCGATCTAGAGCCAGAATTAGAACCTTTAACTTCACTCTCAGAATTCCAAACTGCAAATTTTGCAGAGATCATAAGTGACATGGAACACCAAAATTTACCATGCATAGTCCTATGTTCAAGATGTCTCTAAGGCAGAGAAAATAATGATATAGGAGTGTGCTCTAAAATGGTCTGTCCTTGCCTGGTATAGAGATCTTATACAGGAACAAGGACAAAGGCATGTGACAACACTGGCTAGTCCTGTATCCATCCCATATATTCCACATACTTATATTGCAGGCACATTGTTTGCCCTCTCCTCTGACTCATCATCTTGATGGGATGTTGTCTGTGCAGCTGATGCTTGGGCTTCAGATGCTGGATGGTGATGCTGGAAGGTGATGTTGGATGGTGATGTTGGTTGGTGATGTTGGGTGGTGAAGTTGGATGGTGAATAATGGTGATGTTAGGTGGTGATTGGTGATGTCGGATAGCAAATGGTACTTTTTGATGTTCATATTGGAGACCCATATCGGATCGGGACGCAAACTTGTGACGTCCGACAGTTGGAGTCTAATGTTGGATGGTGGAAGTGATGTTGAACAGTATGTTGTGATAGCTTTGATCGATAGTGGCAACAGAAATTGTTCAGGGCCAAATGCAAAGGCCAAAACATTCCCAGCTATTCAGTATCAAATATACTGAGTTCTTGTATAATGAACGAAACCTCCTGACTCTAGTAATGAAATATCTTCAGAATAATTGTTGTTGAAAAACGGGTTGCAGTCTTAGTGTCTTTTATGAGCATTGTGCTCTTCACAGGGAAAAGTGCCTTCCACTCCAAAGCAAAATATTTCGTAAAATATCACTTACGATAAATTGTACTACATTGGTTAATTCATACAATTACTGATGGACACTAATCCAAACCTGTTTCATTCCAACAAAGACAAGATATTCAAATCTAGCATTATGTCCCACACTTGTATAGTAAAACCAAAGAGCCCACCATCAGCCCAAATCTAGAGGCATAAAACTAAACATTCTGCTTTGGAAGGAACCTAATCCATCTTGAGTGACCCTTATACAAATTTGATAAAACAAAAAGGCATGCAGGCACGATTAATGGCTGTGACTTCCCATCTGGAGATTTATCAGTGAAGAGTGCAGAGCAGTGCTGGGACAGCATTGTAGAAGATGTTCTTGTAAATTTAGAATCCCAGGGGTTGTGAATTTCTCATAAAGTGATACAATAATCTAAAAAATTATTTTTCCAATATTGCTAAAATGGTGTGGTGCCAATCCAAAAGATGTAAACTGTTCATGGAGATGATAAGTTTGTGTATAACTCAATTAAATAGCAAAGATTAGCATTGTAATCACATGTCTGTTCTAAATTTGTATTAATATTGAGGAATAGACAATGAGACATCAATAACCGGCTGGTTAAATTGCTGTAATTTAAATTTCACTTGTAGAACAATCTACAAGAAGTTTCACAGTGACCCTAAATGGTATTACATGAAAGATCACTTAAATGAGAGAAACAAACGCCAAGTAGAATGGGTAGCACTACATTGCGGATGACAGTCTCCTGAGTGTTGGTCAAGTCTGGTTGGTTAAGTGGGTCCATAAAAATTGAGAGTTGTTTGTCAGTAGATCAGTTGATCTAATTGATTAGTACACAGAAAATCAAGTAGTACAGCCCACAAACCAGGGCAAAAAATTGTTGTCTGCCTGAAATTACAAAATGGACTAGAACATTGAAGGCAAACATGTAGTGGAGTTTTGGTTATCAGAACCAATATATAGACTACAGTGCTGTAGTGCAGTAATATAGCAAGTTTACCACATCAAACAAGTCAAATAGGTGCAAAGACACAGGACGTACAAACAAACTCACAAGTCGAAACTCCAACACCATTCTATCTCATATGGAATCCTTACAAGCTCAAACAATCAGATATTATATCAGAGATATCCATAGAGTTCAAGAAGGGCTAATGTTCCAGATCACCCCATTAACGTTAACATTGAACAGGACTGGTCATAAATAAAGTCTGGCTGTCTGAAGAGTCCCAACCCACTCTACAGACAACAAGTCCACTCTCAGGAACTTCAGACTCTACTCCCAAGACACAGACGATGTCTGGCAACCAGTGACAGGCCATGTCACTACTGTCAGCAATGTCTATATATTCTTGACACTGGCATAGCTCTCATCTTTGCTCAAGGGGGCATCACCAAGGGAGCTGCGCTGAGACAAGGTCTTTTCAGTGTTTTCCTAAGGATGTCTGGAGCATCAACACCAATAAAAATCTCCATTCTCTTAAAGCGGATATTGCAGACCGCCTAGCCACTGCTATTTCCGCTAAGAGGGTGGATTCACTGGATTGCCCCGAAAGGGCTAGTTTGATCGCATGCGGTGATTGTAGTCAAGATTGTATTTCACATAGCCGTTGTGAGTAAAGTGGTCCCTACAATATGCGACCCCTTGTCATGAGACTAACTTACTTCTGCAACCATCTTCGTTTCACACTATACTGTCAATAATTGCCAGAAATGATTGCAAAGTATCTGAATTCAATTGCAAGAAGCGAAGTCCGAGCAATTGAAAGTGAAGATGTATAACCAATACTAGTACACATTAATTTTGCCACAGTAACCTGCCAGTAGTAACTTCCTGTAAATTCTGTTGCAACTTGTAGATATCGACGGTTGACACAACAACATCATCAGATAATATGGTTTTCTGTTCCTAAAAAAAAACCTCATCAGAAAAGAGATCTACGAGTAGGACTAGTGCACTAACAGAGTACTTGCAATCACTGTTCCTACTTTGTACTGGATTGTTGCTGATTATCTCAGTGCTCTGTCATTTTAGATGAAAGAACTAAATCAAACCAAATGGCACCAACAAGTACACTCTCCAACACCACTGCCTGCATTACAATATGTACGTTGCAGCATTTGTATCATATGTAGTTGCTTCCTTTTATTGCATTGTACTGTGTCATTTCAAAGTATCGCATCACATCGCATAAGCTAACATCATAAATTCAGAATAATTAATAATAATATAATTAAAACTCTGTATCACAATGTCATAATATGTCATATTGTATCTTAGTAAATCATATTGTGTCTTAACAAATCATATTGTATCTTAAAAATAAAACAATGAATAACATCTTATCTTCTCATGTCATAATTTACCTTATTTCATCTATCACAACATATCACATTGTTTCTTTTACTTATCACTTTGCATGAAGCTGATCATATATAGGCCTATTCAAGCATACACAAAACATTGTATCTTGTCACAATGCTTATCATATCACATTGCATTGAATGGTTTTAAAATGAATCAAACATAGGCCTAACACACTGTGTCTCATAACACACATTGTGTTTACCTTTTCAAAGTTCTGAGCACAGTATATTACCTATGTTACAATTTACAAGACCTCTTGTTCAAAGACCAACTTGTCTCATGTGAACCTTCCGTCTGCACTAAATACTACCATTTGTGGATATGCACCTAATGAAGAGACTGCACCCCAAAGAGAGACCACTTCATGAACACAGAAGCACAGTCCTATACCACGAGACACATCTGTACAGGACAGCAAAGTTTGAGCAAATTGACTAAATTATACTTCGTCTCATTACAAAGCTACACAATGTAGCTGATGAGGAGTGTCCTTGCAGCTGATTAAATTACTCAAGTCATTTTCTATTTACATTTTCACATTTTGCAGAGTGGCTAAGTGAATATTACATGCCATTGTACGACAATAATGCACATCACATCCATCACATTATCTTCCCACCTAATGAAAAAGAGAGCCTTTGGAGAATGCATTTACAGCAGAGCATGATATATCTGTGACCATAAAAAGGATTGCAGGCACATTACAGGGTGGTCAAAAAAAAACTTTACAGTTGATATTTCATTTTTCAGGCTGCCATGATTCAGTCAGTGCCTGGGTACTTATTGTGTAATATGTGTATACAAGCCAAGTATGTTAGATCTTTGAAAAATTGGTTAATAATCAAAACGGTTCATTACTTTTTTGATAGCAGACAAAATGGAAGCCGGGAGTGCTCCTGCATTTTTACTACTCTGGGTTGATCATGGCCCATCAGCAATTTTGAAGCTACTGAGCTTCACAGGACAAAATAAATACAACATAAAATGAAATTGAGAAGACAGAGGCACAATTCAGCACAAACCAGAAGGTGCTAGAGCAAGTTCAGACTTCACTATGGCCATTATAAGATTTTAAAACAAAGCAGTCTGAAGGCGGATGATCAGGGTGTTGAAATCACATGAAAAGTACACATTAACATCTTGAAAGAGCATCTAAAGCCCTGGATAGATAAGACATACAGTGCTACAGATAATTTGATCTTCAAACAAGACAGGCCATCAGCCACACTCCCTTGGAAAGCCCAGAACTGGATCAAGGTTCACTCTGTCAAGTTTCTCAGTGGGACAATATGGCCCCTGTTATCACAAGATCTCAATCAATGAGATTATTCTGGACGGGCAAACTTAGAGGCAGATCCCTGCAAGACACCACAGACCTTAGTTGTCCAATAAAGGCATCCATCTCGTTTGTATGGGAAAAACCGACACAAAGTTACATTTTTGAAACCTCTGCATCATTTAGGCCCACTGCAGAAAAGTCATCAGTCCAAAAGGACCTCAGAATGAATAAATTTACTCTAGAAGAGTTATTCTTTGCTATACAAGTTGTTTTTGCATTGAAAAATAAGCATTTGTTACAATGAGTGTCATCCAAAAAATTATTCATAAGTGTAAAGTTTTTTTTTGACCACCCTGTAAATGTTTATGGAATTCAACATATAATACAAGCTCAATCAACTTCTGATTATTAAATTTACTAAATTACGTAAGAACTATCAGTCTGTAAAATTAATGTTCCTGGCCAATGGCCATAAACAACATAAACCATATCACATCATATATAATGAAAATGATCAGCCACAATAATTTTGCCATGTGAGAGTTTAACCATGAACTTATTTAGACAATTTCATTTCAGGTTTCTATACAACTAGACTACAATGTTATATTTGTCCAGTACAGAGCCCCATACTGGTTTCAAAAGAGGAAACAGGATCAAACATGGGACTAACTATTGGTAGCCAAACACAATACCTTTTGTGATGTCTGTATTATACGCTAGATGTCTCTGTTCTGCGCATGCGTAATAAAGACCAGTTGTCAACATCCGCCCAAGCCTATGGTTGCCTCTTCTATCTAACAGACTTTACATGGTGTCATAATCGGGATTTATCAGACGAATCCACGATGGCTACAGGCTTAAAACCCCCTAAGCATCTCGTCCTGACAGGCAACTTACAAGAGGAATATTTAGATTGGATCGGCCAGTACGAAATATACGCCGTCGCGGCTGGTATTACTGAGAAGACAGAAAGCACACAATGCGGCGTGTATCTACACGTGGCTGGACCGGCAGCTCAGAAAATCGCAAAGACTTTCAAGTATACTGAAACAGAAACAGGCAAGCTTGCACCCCTCAAGGCAAAACTGAAGGCTCACTGCGATGGAAAGAAGAATATAACAGTCACCAGGTACAGATTTAACACATCTAACCAGACTGAAGGGCAATCGTTCGACACGTGGTTTATTGACCTACAGAACAAAATCGAACACTGTGACTATGGAGACTTACGAGATTCACTCATGATTGACCGCATAATTTGTGGATTAAGAGATGACAATGTAAGGGAAAAGTTACTCCAAGCTGATGATCTGAAATTGACAAAATGTATCGACATGTGCCGTGTGTCAGAGCTAAATGCCACTGACCTAAAATCCGAACAGGTGGACGTAAAAGCCATCAATCGGAGGTTCGGAAGCGCACGTGGTCGCCCATTTCAGAAACGCAACAATTACAAGTTCGATGGAGCAAGTCCAAGCCAGGAGTCGGATTGCAAGAATTGTGGCAAGTCACATGCCAAATTTAAGTGCCCTGCGTATTATTCTACATGTGCCAAATGTAACAAGAAAGGCCATTACACGGATCTATGTTACTCGAAACAGAAGGGGAAAAAGAAGCAACGATCAAGGAAATTACACGAAATTGATGAGGAACCATCAAGCAGTGATGATGAACTATTCTTAGGTTCTATTGAACTGGAATGTGAAGTGTATGAAATCTCCAACAAACCATGGATGGAGTGTATCAATGACATTGATTTTAAATTGGACACAGGAAGTCAAGTTAACACCCTGCCAGAAAAGCTTGTCCCGGCTGAATGCAAATTGACCCCAACATCAGTGGTACTTCGAGTCTATGGTGGTGATCGAATGGTGCCATTGGGGAAAACTGTGTTGAAGTTAAAAGGCCAGAAACTGACATTTCAAGTAGTCAAGAAAGGCGAGGCGATCTTAGGCAAAGAAGCATGCCAATCGCTGGGGTTGATTCAGAGAACCCACTTGAAGGATGTGAAACCACTACAAGAAGAAACAAAAGAAAGCAAGCCGAAAGCAGACAAGAAGCAGGAAAGCAAGAAAGAGGCGAACAAGCCAAAGGAGAAAATGAAGACGGCACAGCCAATCAGTCTCGAAGACTTTGCAAAGGAATACAAGGAAGTGTTCACAGGACTCGGATGCATCGAGTCCAATTACAAATTGAGTGTGGATAAAAGTGTCTTACCTAGTGTGGATCCACCAAGAAGGATACCGCATGCAGTTCAAGACAAAGTGAAACAAGAATTGGATCGAATGGAGAAACTCAATGTGATTACGAAAGAAAATGAGCCCACACCATGGGTAAGCAGTATGACTGTAGTGACTAAACCAAATGGGAAGGTCCGCATTTGTATTGATCCAACTAAGCTTAACAAAGCTGTTAAGCGTGCCCATTATCCGACTAAGACTGTCGAAGAGGTGGCAGCCCACATGCCAGATGCCAAGTACTTTTCGACCTTTGATGCTAACTCAGGATATTGGCAGATATCATTGGATACAACAAGCTCCAAGATGTGCACGTTTCAAACCCCCTGGGGAAGGTACAGGTTCAAGAGACTGCCCTTTGGAGTAACCACGAGTGGCGATGCGTTCAACCAAGTGATGACAGCTTTATTTGGTGATCTCGAAGGCGTCAGCATTATCGTGGATGACATACTGATACATGGACAGACGATCCAAGAACACGACGACCGTGTGAAATCCTTTCTCAAGCGAGCCCAAGAAGTAGGCCTAACTCTGAACAAGGAGAAAAGTAAGTTCAGACAACATGAAGTGAAGTATTGTGGACATATACTGAGTGCTGAAGGTATGAAACCCAGCGCAGACCACATTGACCCCGTGTTGAAAATGGAGGTGCCAACCAAGAAAGAAGAAGTGCGTAGATTTCTTGCACTCGTTGGATATTTGCAGAAATTTCTACCAGCTCTATCAGAAAAGTCGAAACCACTCCGACAACTCCTAGAGAAGGAGGTTGAATTTCATTGGGAGAAACAGCACGAGGACAGCTTCCAACAATTGAAGAAAGACGTCACAGAGGCTCCAGTGTTGAAACTATTCGACCCCAAGAAGACTGTGACATTACAAGTGGATAGCAGCAAATATGGCCTTGGCGCTGCATTATTGCAGGATGAACAGCCAGTTTTGTATGCATCCAGGTCGCTCGACAAAACCCAGCAAAATTATGCAGTGATTGAACGAGAATTATTAGCGATCTGCTTTGCGACACAGAAATTTCACCAATACGTGTATGGGAAAACAATCAAGGTTGAGACTGACCACAAGCCATTATTGGGAATCTTAGCCAAACCAATGCACGCAATCACAGCTCGTATGCAAAGGATGAGACTTCGTCTCCAACGATACGACCTAGATGTGTCCCACAAACCGGGAAAGTTGATGTTCATTGCGGATACTCTCTCGAGAGCCCCAATCAGAAACCTATCGAGAACAGAAGCCATTGAACTGTTCGATGAGGAAATTGAGGTAAATGCCATCAATGCATCGGATGACAAGCTGTGGGAGCTCCGAGAAGCGACCAAGAAAGACGACACTTTACAAGCTGTAAAGCGATTCACTCGGGAAGGATGGCCAACAGATACTAAGATACCTCCTGAAGTGAAACTATATTTTTCTTACCGAGATGACATCTCGGAAGAAGATGGATTACTATTGAAGGGAAACAAATTGATAATCCCCAAGATTCTCCAAAAGGAAATGTTGGACAAAGTACACTCAGCACATTTAGGCATTGTGAAGAGCAAAGCCTTGGCCCGAGAAGCTATTTTCTGGCCCGGTCTATCCAGTCAGCTGGAGGACGTAATCGCACAATGTGCATCGTGCCAAAGCACCAGAAAGAACCAAGCAAAGGAACCACTTCAAACTCAGAAGATCCCAGAGTTACCATGGAACAAAGTGGCAGTCGATCTATTCCACTTTAAGCAGCGCGAATATGTACTTTGCGTGGATTATCACTCGAAATTCCCTGAAATTGCCTATTTGCCAGACACAACTACCAGCACTCTGGTGTCGGCACTGAAAACGATCTTCGCTCGTTTCGGAATTCCAGCTGAAGTAATGAGTGATAACGGCCCACAATTCTCAAGTCGAGAATTTCGATCGTTTTCGAGGAAGTACGAATTCAAACATTCCACTTCCAGCCCTGGATATGCGCAAGCCAACGGTCAAGCTGAACGCCACATCCAGACGATCAAGAATCTGCTAAAGAAAGCTGAATCTAGCAGAGGTGATTTGAACTTATGTTTGTTGGGATATCGAAACACCCCACTTGAAGGCGTTGGATTATCACCCGCACAACTCCTCATGTCTCGCAGGCTGAACAGCCAACTCCCCATCAAACCTGTGTTACTTCGTCCCGTGACATCTCGACCCAAAGAAGTACACAATCGATTGAAAATCCGACAGCAGAAACAGAACAAGAATCCGGGGATTCAAAGGTGGCCATGCCCAGCTTGAAGTATCTTCCAAAAAGCTGATAAATGATAATCTGCATTCGCCGCTCTCCCATGGGCTTCTTCAGTTTACTGACCAGGACCAAGGCTAGGACCTTCCCCCAATTTCTGCACCCTCCTGTCGCATGACTTGACCCTGGGCAGTCATGTGACCCAATGAGCCAATTCAGTAAGCAGAGAAGCTGATAAAGACGGCCTTGATTATTCAAAGAAAATAAATTTTACTAAAACGTGGTACCAACAGCTAAAAACATCAAAATGTGATCTTTTGACACATTTTGCTAATTTCTGAGAAATAGACATTGCCTACTTTGAACTCATTTTGGTAGAGCAGGTCACATATATAAAACATTTGTTTTCTTGTAATTGATCATTTTCTTGCACTGGAATTCACTCTGTTCAAAGTCATCCTCGATCTTGGGGTGAGTTTGAAAAAAATTGCCATATATATGTACATTATGTAGGCTACCTATAGGCTATACATCTCAAAATGCTGATTCACAGTTTAAATACATGCCAGTGGCCAACATCTTGTCCTGTGAAATACTTTGTCGATCCTACACATTTTTAAAGTTAAGAAAATTGAGGTGAAAACTGCTTAAAGTCACCTCATTTTTTAGCACGTAATGAATTTATGCACTAAGTGCACTTGGCAGGCTAATTTAGACAGGAGGAGGCAAAGGATGATTAAACCACCGTCCAACATAGGCCCCTGAGACCCGGCTAGAGCTGGATTCGAGCCCTGTAAATGCACCATTTGCCTCGAGTTATAGGCCATATCCACAAGAGCTCCGTACCTTCTTAAGCATAATTGACTTGCCATAACCAATTATTTGATATGTAGGCCTAATTATCCTGCTCAAATTTTAAAAAATGATATTAACAAAATTAATATATAACCCACTTGACATAAAACTTAAACAGATGAGTGTTTATTAGCAGAGGAAGAGGAACCATACTTACACTATAGTAGCTCTTGTTACCTACTGATCTGTTTAGGCTACTTTCTCTAATGACTTAAAATGAAGCAGTCATCATCTGAGTTAAATTAAGAGAAACAGAAAGAAGGATAAACTAGAAATAAAAAGAAAAAGAAATGACAGAAAAAGAAGAAAAAAATATGAGAAGAAAGAAAGAAGAAAGAAAAAAACATGTCATCATATGGAATTTCTCAGATCAAATGAAGACATCAGTTGCTGCCATACAGTCCGGCGAGGTTGCCTATCATAATGCTGAACAACAAATACGCCTAAATAGAAGAAAATACAACACATCTGGAGAATGGCCTATCACTACTCTATGACTTGAATTTTAAAAATTGACAACTAAAATACATTACAAAAAAGTCTTCAAAAATGATACAAGGGTGATATTTTAATTTATCCATTTAATTCAATTATAAATTTATAGATAGATCACATCACATGAAAATTAGGCCTACAAGTGTTGTTAAGCACTATAAAGTTCAATCAGATCTGACTATTATTTCACGGCAATTAGTGGAACTAAGTTGAAACAAAGCTGGGTCTGATCATACACCTCATTGTGGGAGCTCCTTATACAGGAGGGAAGCCCAAGAAGAAGAAGAAGAAGAAAAGGGCATTTGTTTTAGGAGGCCATCATAATTAAATATAGAAGCATACATTAACGTTAAACTAGTTTTAATCTGGCAGTATATAATAAATGGATTGATTTAAATTTGTTTGCAATTTTTTATCACTGTA
Organism: Platynereis dumerilii; assembly: GCA_026936325.1. NCBI lineage: Eukaryota > Metazoa > Annelida > Polychaeta > Phyllodocida > Nereididae > Platynereis > Platynereis dumerilii. Next base: position 6,221,993 of record JAPTHN010000028.1, read on the forward strand.
ATTTGCGGAGAGAGAAATAATCAAAAAGAGCATCTGCCACAATACTAGTAGGCAATCGCAATGTCGTCCTGCTGCAAGTGAAAAGCATGGGCTCCAATGGAGAAAAATAAAGTTGTTCTACCTACAAAACAAGGCAAGATTAGCTTCTATGCAACGAGAACAACGTAGCTTCTGACTAAACTGATTGATTGAATGCCAGAAAACGTTGTTTAAATTGATCATTGTTGCGAAAATTGACCTTGTGACACCCAAATTTCTGTCATTTAGAAAAGGTGGCCACCCTGTGGCCACCTAAAAAGTACTTTGACCGTCACGCCAGTGTAGACAAGAGAAAGCTAGAAGTCGGAGAGACCGTCCGATTCAAATCACTGCGTGGCCATTGGATCCCTGCTGTCGTGAGAAATGCTGTTGATGGTGTGCCCCGAAGTTACCACCTACAGACAGACCATCAAAATGTGCTGCGCAGGAATCGAAAGCACATTTTCCCCACCAAGGAGAACTTCACACTCAGACCGCCCCCACGTAATTTCGATCCCCCGGTGCCCCAAGTGAATGTGCCCCAAGTGAATGTTCCCCAAGGTCAAGGTCGTGCACCAAATCTCAATGCTACAATTGAGCCCCCGACGGAAATCACTATCCCAAAGTCCCCGTCCCGTGCACCTGACCAAACCGCCCCGAAAATTGTGCCCCCAAAAACATCAAGAAGCGGTCGGCGAATCAACAAGCCAGTAAAACTCGACCTATAATGGTCTATTGACTTTGTAACCTGATTGACTTTCCACTGACACTCATTTCTATGTTGTGAAATTGAAATTGTTTATCATGATAAAAGCAATCTGTTCATAATTGTAAAAGAAATTCCTTACAATTTTAAATCAATAACTGAGTCACATTAATATTACGTTGTAATTAAAAAAAAAAATGTTATGATCAATATATAGTTAAGTGATGTTTATTATTACTTGTCTCTCATGCCTCAGATAAAAATTTAGTAAATATTTGACTAATGATTTGTATTTCAAAATATTGATGTCAATGTATATTGCATGTTTACTGTATTCAGAGATTTAGAATAGAATGGTATTATGGTTTATAAGAGGGAAGAAGTAGATATGATTTATTACCCAATGTGTGAAGATATAGAATAGTATAGAAAGTTACCAGGATAGACAAACTATACTTACATTGTTTTACAGTAGATGATTAAGTCATATTTACACAGATATACTCCCCTGTTTGTATAACCTAGAGCTAAGAAATAATCGTAATTTCTCTATTATAAATGAGTTGATAAAATACTATAAAGATGCTATCATTAGATTAGTAGTTTGATCCTTAAAAATGGATTGAATCATGTTTATTCATGTTATGGTATTAGAGGTTCTTAGCATTAATCAAGTAAACTACTTAATGGTGTTTGGGAATAAGAATTAGATTAGGAAACCAAAAAAAATGTTTGTTCAAGTTACGGTGAAGGTTAGATATAAAATATATCTTGTAAAGGAGGTGTGATGTCTGTATTATACGCTAGATGTCTCTGTTCTGCGCATGCGTAATAAAGACCAGTTGTCAACATCCGCCCAAGCCTATGGTTGCCTCTTCTATCTAACAGACTTTACACCTTTGAGGAAGCCTTAAACCGATGGGCTGGTATGTCAATGGGCATTGTACCGCCATCAATAGGCTTGAGTCCACAATGTATACAATGTACATAACAAAACCAACACACATTATTCCCATTCAACTCACCTTGTGCATGTTGTGTGGGTTATACAATTGATGGCACCAGGACTCCTGCCTACAAAAAGAGTACTGCCATGCCTACATTTACACTGCCTGGCAAAACATATAGCCAAAAAGGCTTTTGCTAAGCAAGCATATTGCCAGGAAAAACATTGCTTTCAGGCTATATCAACAGACCCACAAGCAAAGTCTGGGCTGAACTTGCTAAATGGAGTCAAAACAACATCTAACACCTCAGCACAACCAAATTGCCACCAATGGAAGCAGCAGAGCCTGCAAGGGCTATTAGGATTTGTCTGTATAAGGAAAGCTATTAGACAAGGATCCAAGCTGTTTCATCAGTTGCTAGGTGACCAGGAGTCTGGATTGTTGGTTTCCATGGCAATGGCAGAGTGAGTGGAGAAGAGTAGCCAGTGTCACGGGCAATAGGTGAAAAGGGGAAAGGTAATTACCAGCAACCAACACCATCACAGGAGTTAAGTGAATGAGTGGGAAGATGCTATCTGCACCTGTTTGGGCTGTCTTCTTTATTTAAGGCAACGGCAAGGAAAAACACATGAGTCTGAAAATAAAGTGAAGTCTATTACTCCTGATGTATCTGCTTTCTGAGTTACTATGTCCACAAACTTTATGTAAATTGTTCAGTTCCATCCATTCCATTGTATCCATTAGAAAAACAGATAAACACTGATAAAGGTTTGAAGGGAAGGGTTCAAGAACTTTTTTCATTTCAAATGAAGAATACTAGTACACGGTCAAGACTCTGGACGCAGTTTGTAAATCAAAAAGTATCCGGACAACTTCAGATAATGTCATGTTTCTCAGCTGAAAATTACATCATAATCAGTCATTTCCATTGTACTAAAATAACTCTTTAAGTGTCTGAATACTAGCCAGTTAACCCTTTTTGGTTGTCCCTTGTGACGAATGCACAAGTTACTACAACCGCCACACTCAAACACTTGATGGACAGCAGGCAATTATGGCTACATTGCTAATTATAGTACAGATAGATGAGATTTCCTGTAATAGAAATCTGAGTGACAGTAACATGACACCCCATACATAAAATAATTGGCCTCATAATTACAAAGCAGCCTTACACCTTCCACAGTACACTCTAAGAGAACATTGTACAGGTACAATGGAAGTCAATTAATCCCACAGTGATGGACAAAATGTGTTAAGACATATTACAAGGGCAGGGTTTTGGTTATTGAACAAGAAGGGTTTCTCTGATTGCCTCCCATGGGTGCCAGTAAGTAATGTGACCTTGTTTTATTATTGTCACCAGAGGTTAAAGTGTTTTCAAGCACATCTACTCTGAGGAAGGAAGAGACTGAACTGAACTCAACATTTGCCCTTTCTATATAAACCTGATGAGGCATCAGAATCATTCTGATGAAGTTTATACTATCTGTAATTTGATCTTCAATGTTTGACCATACAGGAGGATAACTTCTAAGACTGAATAGATAATTACATTAGCACATAAGAATTCTTGCTTCAAGAACATTGTTAAAGCAGTACATCAAGCCATTAAAAAATTCAAGGCCACTTCACGGTCTTACAGCATTATACTAAATTATAATAAATGGCAACATTCCACATTCTAGTCCATGGTAGTAGTATATATTAGACCATCAGGCAGCAATGTACATTAACTCATGACTCCAAAGGTGGCAAGTCAGTGACAAGTAAGGATCTTTCATGACTTCCTTAAGAACTCATATGAGAAGTCTACTTATCTAGCCAATGAAAGCCATTGATACTTTTCACCAGTAAATCCTCAGAAAGCTGAGATGTCAAATGAAGCCAGCAGAGTGGAAGGGTTCAGGAACAGTTCTAAAGGTTCTAAAGACCAGCAGAACCATTGAATGGCAAGGATCACCAAGGCTATTAAGCAAGGCACACTGGGGTAAGTGGTACAGAAGATGCCGTTAAGATTGATGAGGGACCTGGGACGGATTCTATATCCACACTATCCGGAGTCGATTGCGGATTACTTCCATATAGCTCAAACCGCGTAATCCTCCTATAATAGCTACTGCTATAATAGCGGGGTATTCGCAAAAGTTGCAAGTAATTGCAAGAAAATTGCACTTCTCTAGATATTTCACAGAACACGACTACCAGTAAAAGGAGTCTAAAAGGAGTGATGGGGAATTATGTGGCATCATCTGGTATTAATGTATCAGTTTTCATCCATTAGTCAAATTCATCATCCCGATTTGCCACAAGAAGAAGCTAAACTTGCTCCAAAAGATGTTTTGGCCAACTGCAGAAATATGTTATTGCCTGACATATTTCGGAATGTTTTAAAGGCTGCATAAATTCAATAAACAACTTCATGTAAGTTATGTACAATTCTAGGACTAGCAAAACTATACAGTGTTAAATGAAATTATGTTCATTTTCCATTTCATTTGTAGTAAGGAGCATTATACAGATTACTAAACTCATCAGAATGTAAAACTGCATTTGCGCAATAATTTTCAACAACAAAAAAGACATAAAACACTCCACGTTGCTGCATAAATGGCTTGTAGCATTGACCTTATGACCTGGCCGCGAGTTAAGTTTTGCTGGAGGAAATGTCCCCAATTTCCTGAGTTGCGCCAAGCAGGAATTGCGGGGTAGATAAAAGCCAGCAGGAAGCTGACCATGGGCAGGTGATGGGAGTAATGCCCGACTCTAGTAGGCGGCTAATGGTGTTGGGCCAACTGTCACTAGGAGTAATGAATGACCCACAAGGACATAGAAATCGCGGGTGCCACCAACAGCAGCTATGGTGTAAATAGAAGTTTCTGCAATGCATGGCTGGGATTCCCAGATAGATATAAAAATAAGGATAGACAGGTTGATAGATTATTTACAGGTACGAGAATTTATGAAGTACAGAAAGTATTCTCTTTCTAGAGTTGACGCTCATCCGTCAACCTTAGCCATTCGATTAGTTGAATAATTCACATTCACATCACGTCCTCGTGCGCACGACCTTTAAAATTTAATCGCATTAAATGTTTAATAAGAAGATATCTACCTGTTATGCTGCTCATGAATGTCAAAATCAAAGATGATCACATTTTTCTTCACAGGAAATAACCCACTAATTAGAGATTTGAGCTGGAATTTATTTTGGTCCTGTACTTTGTATGATACACAACCCAGGCACCTAATGTTAGATTTGATTTTATGCCATGTTGCAAGTTGTCTCATCGCTATGATTTCTGCCTATCTTATTCGTCCACACCGCTGCAAAAATAAATGACAAAAGCTAGATCACCTACTAAATCATTCCAAACATTATCAAAGTTTTGAAATGAAATGCAAGGTTAGGATGGACTATCACGGACAACCCAGAGAAGCAAGACATGACTAAGAGTAGTGTAGATGACCAAGAGAGGACAAACCAAGAGGACAAACCAAGAGGAAAAACCAAGAAGAGCAAACCAAGAAGAGCAAACCAAGAAGAGCAAACCAAGAAGAGCAAACAAGGAGCCAGCAAGGAGCAAGGTGGTGACCAAGAGCATGAGGTGGCATCAACAGCATCAGCACCAGTTGTCCAGCAGCTCCATCCTCATCAGTCTGGCTCTGTGAAGTGTCATCTGGCCATCCATCAATATAAGGTGATGCTGCAGTGGCTTGTTCCTCTTGCATTACTGTCTCATTTCTTCTCCTCTATGCTTCTCCCATCACTAATTAATGGCTTCAGGTCACCCGGACTGCTCACCCTGCGATGACCTTGCACGTAATGTCTTATACATCCAATGGGCAGTATATATATACCTAGCGGCTAGCGCAGTGATGCTGTATTCTATATTGCCTCAGACGCAATATTTTGACAGTGTCATCATATTCCATCTCTCTTTCTCGATCTCTCTATCTATCTATCTTATTATCTGTCAGTCTTTCGATCTATCCGAGAATAAATTTATCGATCTATACATCAATACATAATAGTATTACATATTTTTCTATCTATCCTTTGATACTTCTACAACTATTAATAGACAGGTTTTGCTGCACGTTCACAAGTGACATATAGTCATAAGTGTACAAGTGCTTTCTTATAACAGAAGTAAAGAAGGACGTAAAGCACCGTACATCCATCGAAGCATCCATCAGTCAGCCTCCCACACCAGTGTCCAGTATCCCATGTCCACCAAGCTCTTCCTCTGTAACTCTGACCTTCCCACTGACCTATATCATTCAGGAAACACAGACCCACTGGACGTCCTTGCGGTACTTCCTAACTAACGGTCACCAGGGGACCTGCCCTGTCACCAGCCTTTAGCTCCAAACTCTGACCTTTCTGGCTTGAAGACAATGCCATTCTGCCAAACTAATTGATGAGCTAGTGTCCATGTTAAAAACAGGAGCTCAGCTGAAACTCCATTACTCTCTTCACAGGTTCATGTAGTTAATCGTGAACTGAGTCCATTCATAAATTTAGGTGCTGTGAAAAAGCTTGAAAAGTACAAGTAGGAGCAACTATAAGATGAAAAAGACACTAAACTAACCAATAGTAGCCATCTTTAATCTTTCCATTTTTACAACCATGCAGTCAACTAACTCATAGAAACAATCAAAATACCATAATTTATTGTGCTAAAATGTGCATATATGTAACTCCAATCAAAATAGAAAATTAAGACAATAGATGTAGCTGCCATGTACGCTATGGAAAAAAAAATATTTACACTTACGTCAAGCACTAAAGTTCACTTACATACAAAACCTGTCAGAATTATATGGTACAAGGCAAGACTAAAACTGACTTTGAGAAAACACCATATAAATACTGATATCTCAACTCCGAGAAGCCACACAATACGTTTTTTCTCATCAACAATGCAGATGACAGATCTCCCCGCGTAAAGGTGAGAACGCTTAGCTTAACACAATGCAGTGCGGATAACAATCTGCTTTAAAATTCAGTACATCGCCTTCTCCCTACTATAGTTCTCCAACAACTTCAGTTACCCAGCTCACCAACACTGCATCTCCCTTTTCTACCATAGTTGGAGGAACTTCAGCTCCCCACCATTGAAAGCAAGCAAAAGGATCCCATACATCTTGTGGGCAGGTTGGTAATAAAACCTGGAAGCTGACACTCTTGGAGTTTTATTGACACCACTTGAGCCATTCAGTAAACCTCAGGAGCTTCTCCATTTAGTGGCAGTGGCTTTTCAGTCAGGTCTGCTTAATCGTACACTGTGAAATGTTCACAGTGAAATTTACCACCAGCCGCATTTTCCGGTTTAATCTTCAAAATATGACATATTCACGATATCGTTGACTCAATGATATGCAATCTTTCCCTTTTTCAGGATTCCCACAAAATTTTAATGTTTAAATTCCATTACTTTTCCATGACTTTCCATGACTAAATTTAGGATTTTCCATTACCAAATCATTACACTCGAGATGGCCCCGAAAAAGATTCACGACATGACGCCGGTTTCCATCCAGTGCCATCACCACGAAAATCTGTATAATTTTTTATTGCGAATTAAGGCCAATATTAGAATTTTCAATGAATTTTCCATGGCTTTCCATGACCACAAGTTTTCCATTACATTCACTGAGTTTCCTTGACTGTGGAAATCCTGCTTTCTTTAAACATCCAGATCGTGCAAACAAATACAGTCGAATCATCGCCAAAGAAACACCACATATGTACACTCAAAGACAAACCTCTCTGTGACTGCAGAATAGACAACTGCACGACAAGCAAGAAGTGAAACACATTATTTTATGATAAGTTTTATATTTCATAACAGCCGGACAAACCACTTCACAGCAAAGGTTTACAGTGAATGTTAGTTGGACCATCGATCTCTCTTGCCTCAATCCTTGCTTTTTTGCTTCAGACTGATAGGTGCAACATTGCTTGCTTTAGGCAACACACAAGATTTCACTGATGGAGCCTTATCGCAGAGCAGCAGCGACACCAACTTAGCGGCGAGACAGAAGGGAAAGACTCAACAGCAAGACTTTTCAATACCTAGACTCATGTTAACTTGAATCGAGACCAGTCCACAGAAACACCGACAAGACCAGCCACAAGGTCTCCGAGATACCCCAAGCTTCCAGGGGACCAGCTGACAACTTAGAGCCACCTCAGTGTCGTTCCGACAAAAGACAACTTCACTAAACTCTCGCAGCAATTTCATCACTGACAGTTTGACGATAAATGACTAGAATGAGCGCATGTTTGACAAGCTGGTTGCAGAAGATTCAAATTGCAACAAAATGCAATTTTCATGTAGCTGCCAAATGTCAATCATGATATCTCACAACAGAACAAAATCCACCATTATCTAAGTCTTAGTACATCATTCTCAACTGTTCTGGAAACACATACAATACATCATGAATATGATGATCAATTAATACACAATGTCATTCACATCATAGATATGAGGACATCAATCTATTCACACTGAAAAAGCTCTGGATATACTGTTAGTGAAGATAAACATTTAACATAACCATAGATGTCCATAGATATGTACTGTGTGGGCAAGGTGAACCAATGACATTTTAGGAACTGCATTCACCAGCAGAAATGAGAAGTCAGCGTATTTTTTTGAAAATCTAGTCTCAGAATACAAGAGGAACTTGAGAAATTTGAGAGAATCAGAGTGAACAATGGCTGGCGTTCTCTTTCTGAGGCGGCTCCTAATGTGTCAATCGCTACAAAGGGAGGATTTTTATCGCAATTGATTCATTATTGGCAATCCGACTCACTCCGCAACTCTCATCAGTCATTTCAGATGTCAAAAAACATCCCGCTGCTAGGATTTTTAGCCAAAGGAAATTTCTCATTAGCCGCAAATCTTTAATTACAAAAGACAAAGGGTAATCATGAGCAATAATCGTCCTGCGCAGACATTTCCTCTCTACGTGCTTCGGCTCTTCCTTACAATTGTAGAAATTACTAGAAAATGGCCGCACAACTTGAATGTCTTCCATGAGAGAGATCAGAGCCTGTAGAGGAGCATTCAACGCCAAAAATGTTTCTTCTTACAATTAAAGGAATTTTTCAATGGTCATCCACAAACTGAAGCAAAAGAACAACCACATCTAAAGCAATCCAATCATTTCAAAATGGAAACGTTTAAATTGAACACATGAAACAAAATGAAATTTAATCATTCCAATAATTCAATGTCCACATCATCATTACTGCACAATGTGGTAATTGAAATACGGAAATTAACACCAATGACTTAAAAGCCCTTCTCTTATATGAGCGCACTTAGCACAAGGACAGCTCATTCTGTGTGGTGCTCCTGTCTACTGTGACTGCCTGAACAGGAAGTGCCTGTATTTGCCATAAAAGTGGAGCTAGTAGTTTAGTCAGAGTTTAGTTTGGTAAATAATTAAAATACCTCAAATATCTTCCAAAATAGCTTTAAAATTTCAGTCTTGTCGTATAACAACCTCCAATGACATATTTCACGGATTTAAATCAACATGTGTATCAACATTGGAAATAATTATTTCCATACCCCTGACTGTAAGAAGTGACTGAAAATTAAAAGTCAACACAAAAGTTAATGACTTAAATGGCTCACCAAATAAGAAATCATAACAACACTTAAGGTTACATAATCTTCATTAACTATAAACAAATTATGTAACAGTCTAATAGTAAACAGTCATCTCTGAATAGCTATTATTTTATTGGTCTCAGTTATGTAACATCTACAATTTAACATAAAAGATCCAAATTTATAGATCCAAATTCAACACAGATTTGAATTACACAGCTGTCAGTGTAATCTATTTATCTATCTCTCTGTCTGTCTATCTATATATCTATCTATCTAATCTATCTGATCTATCTATCTATCTATCTATCTAATCTTATCTATAGATCTGATCTTATCTATCTATTCCATCTATCTGCCCATTTGCCCAGTCCTTTAAAAAGATAAATTGGCCTTCTGCATGGAAAGTTGAAGATAATGCAGTAGTTCGATGACAATGCTGCGCGAATTTCATGGAAGTGCCATTTACATATTATTCATTAGTTATTCTCTGGCTGTGTTGCAATCCATCAGTATCTCGAGTCTTGTCTTGTTAGAATTTATCAAAGCCAACAAATGGATAAATACAGTGGGGCTTATACTTTCGCATAAATTATATTTAGCAAATTGCCTCCAGTAAAAGTTTTGCCTTACATGAAACTCTTGATATACATTCACCTACCATGCAAACCATTATACAATTAACTCTAAAAATTAAAAATATTCAAGTGAGATTCTGCTTCTTGCCCATCAAATTCCACAGAAGTTACCATGTCTATAAGAAATGCTTATTGTCTAATCGAGTAATTTGGAGGAACAACAGCAGATATCTACTGCTCCCCAGAACACAGGTTTTCCATCACCATTAGTCAACTACAGTAAACACACAATGACATAACCACCAGGTTGAGCGAGTTAAGCAAGCATTAGTAGCCATGCCAGCAATACCAGTGTGTGTGTTCCCCTTAGCTCTTTTGTACTCATGGTCTGTCTTGTTGTTTATAACAAAGGATGGATTATTGTGGACGAGATCTAGTTGTACATCTCTTTGAGGTTACTTTCACATATTAATTTCAAGCGAGCCTAAATAGTCCTTTTTAAGAAGGAAAAAATCTTCATATCCCAAATAATACTTAAATATCAAAACTTAACATACCTACTTTACATAAACCGTCTCTTTGTTACAAACCTGACGATACGATTAACATTCCCAGAGCTTTACAAGGTTTTGGACATTAGGAGTTTCTTCGGAACACGTTTCCTGAAAGATTCTGAGAATTTATTTAAAAATTACCAATTTAATGAGAAAATGAAAATTATGATCCCTAGAAATTAAATATATATTCGAGGTTTTTTTCTGTGGGAACCAAGGATGCCTACTGTCACTGGGGCCTTTGAAGCATCTTACACAATATTACCCATTAAATGTATGAGGAAACATACTCTAATCACCTTTAAAATGACATCGGATCCATAAAGCACATTCATCATTGTATGAAATCACCAGAACCAAAGACACAAATGACAGCGTAAGAGGATTTCTTGTAAGATTGTCTGATATTGAGATTCAGACAAAAACAGATTGGAGGAAGGAAATGAACATATCTGAGAGGAATTCTTCAGATGATTCAACAGCCTGAGGGCAGTGGGAAATGCTTGTTACAAGAGAGGCAATTGACAAGTATGGCAGCTTCACAGCACCTGGCCATCTTCCCAAGAAACAAGCCAACTTGGCCAAGAGATGCAGGTTGACAAATCTGACAGGCATAAGCAATGGCAGGCAAGGGGACGATGGAGAAGACATATTGATATGAATATGGACAGGTAGGGGTAAATGGATTGGGTGGTGGGAGGGGTAAGAAAGGAATACAGAAAAGCAACGAAAGAAGAAACAGAAGGAAGGCAAGAAGAAAAGGAAAGAAATGAGGAAGAAGGAAGGATATAAGTAAGGCTAAGTAGACAAATGGTACGTTGAAACTTATAAATTCCCAGATACATGAGCACCAATAAAATAGATTGAAAGGTATTTCTTGGAGTTTCTTAGTTAGACATATATAATGTACGTCTAGGCATCTGCATTCTCCAACACTTTGGCAACAGTGCTACAAATCATGTACACTACCAAATTGCTGAGACCAGTTGTTTATTTCCATATGGGAGGTTAAAGCTTATTGGAATAATCAAAATTGCATTAAAATTGTCACGAATGACCTGACAGGTCTTCTAAACAAGCTCATTTGCTTCAGTACAAAATTACATCACGACTTTCGAGTGCCCTTGACATTTAAATCCAATTGCCTTGGTATTGTTGATGTCAGATATAGGAAACTGTATTCCAAAGTATGTTTTAAAGGTGAATTGAATAAGCTGGACATTTTTGTAAAGAAAAGGTCAAGAACTTTCAAAGTAAGGATTAGAGCCAACATTCAGTAGCTCAGCAGTCAACTCCAAACATTCATTCATGGGATAATGCAGATGGTAAAATCCTCATATTAATTGGTTGAAACTAAATGCATTATAAAAGCATTACATGAGGTCATCGATGGTTATCATTGGTTGCTCAATTGATTCTGAATAACATGGAAATTTTTAATCAGCCTTCTTGATTGACATTTTCCAGAAGCCCTTCACAAGCCAAAACCAAGGACACAACAATCTTATTTCACTCAACATTGCTCAACTGGATTTTGTTTAAGAGGAACCTTCATTCTGTGAGTTCTGTCCTTAATTTTCTTGCAATTAATTATTCTCAGCTTGATTCTTCACCTATAGAAATTTGGTCAAGGTAACATGAGTCACAACAGGTGAGGAACACCATGGAGTCAATCTAGAATTAATTAAGTAAGACATCAGACTGTTATATTTTCATACCTCATTACCTGTAAAAGGAAGGTGTCATTACACGGAGTCAACTTCAGATATAAATTTACTTTAAATATGAAAAGACATGTAATTAGCAATTGGAGGTTATTTTCATAAAGTGACTTAAATGAATCAAATAGCGTATCAGCTTCAAGCCAGCTGCCAATGTAATACAAGACCCACAGGTGCAGCATCACCAAGGACGTGAAGCAGAAGGACCATAATTTGAACCCAGCGACAAGACCTTCACAATGAGCAACCGCCTCTTCCTTTCGAATGCACACCAAACGTATATTTTACAATGGAAAAAGACCTGCCGGAGACACCACAAACACATCAAGGTTACAAAGATATAATACAATGATTGACTTCCACAAAAATATGTTTCAATTTCCTTTTATCATTTCCTCCATGGATGGCCACTTAATTTCAGTGACAATATCCACTCACATCACACATTAGTCCTTTGACTATTTTCACCTTTCTTGAGGTCAGATGACTGTTAACATGACAGTCTCAGTCACCACTGTCAGTCAGATGTCAAACAAAGCCAAGGCATTAGACATCACACTGGGATCACACAGACATCAAAGAGGCAACGTGACATCAAAAGACAGATCATGAAGTCACACAAAGGTGTTGATCAAACTCAATGCTTGTCCTGAGGCTGCATTGTAAAAATTTGCAGTACATTTTTAACAACCACAAGTCGTGGCAGAGTGGCAAAACCTCCCAGCTGTGCTTGAGGACATCCAGATAAATACTGCCTTTTACTGCCTTAATGCCTTTTACGCCATATCAACATTTGGCCCATCAACAAACTCAAGAAAGGATTAAATATGACTTGTAATGATTGAAATTACTGATCATTTGTCAGTAGAAATATTATCAATCAAAACTGCATGTACATTTTGCATAATTATGAAACAGGAATATCGTTCGTTTCTTGTTAAATTAAAGCATTGCAATGCAAATATGTGACTTTCGGGCTAAATTAATTTTTTTTTCTTGCAGTCTACGAACAACTTTTCAGCAAGGTAAATATCGGTAAAGACTTTCCGGTAAAACCCACCTTGCCGTAAAGTTTTTAACCCCGGCACGGCCAACGCAAGTACTGAATCTACTGAAACCTACATATGGTTAATAAACAAAGACACATTCCCATCGTATGACTGCCTTAAAATTTACAGCAATTCTTTTGACAGTTATACGAAAGCATATGGCTCCTGGATTTGTCAAAGACAAACTAGTCTACTAGTCCCAGGCTATCATCTTAGTGAGTCATTGTGAGCAGGAAAACTTCAAAGCAAATCCATTGGAGGAAGTCCTTGCATCTTGGGTGATGATAGTATCATCATAGTACAGCAGCTGGGTCACTCTGTTGTCATGGAAACAAAAGATGAATATTATCAATTTTCAGTCCTCATAGCATGCATTTGTTGCACACTTCAGGACATTAAACATGTTCATAGAATCGCTGAATATGAGAGAGAAACTTAGAAAAAATAGAAAATACAGTAAGATGCCATGATATGAATTTGTAAACATGAGAAAATATGAATATTTATACCATTCGACACCTCTGTCACCCAATCACATTACAGTATTTCAGGAGAACAATTCCCATATTCTTTGTTGTCCAGTTATCCTCTCATGTTTGACTGTTTGAGTGTTTGTCTCATGGTATAAGCCGGTTACTCACCATGGGATCAGGAATATGTGTTTATCACACCTCAGCCTAAAGGCCTCGGGTGATAAATCACATATTCCCTCTCCCGTGATGAATAACCTTTACATATCTGATATTTCACACACAGAGCCACAATGCTAAGTCACTCCACAATCGCCATCACTGCCCATAGCCAAGCCTCATTTAGACCAGGATTAAGTGAAGCAAAGAGCAATGGAGAATCCGATTTGTTCCTCCAATTCATTGCTGGGAATTGAACCTGCAACGACAGACAAGCACCTTACCAACTAGGCCACGCCACCTCTAACTGCAGACTGTAAATGGCAGCCTACAGTTTCATCAATCCATCAATCTTCAGGTATTTCATCTTCAATGCAATATTTAATGGAACACTTCATTGCTCATCTCCATAAGAGTTAAATCTTGTGGTGATGACAAAGATCTAATAAATTTGATTGATCAATTATTCATATGACATTTCAAATTTCAGGTGTAAGCTTTGCATTCAACAAAACAGCTCTTAAATATTCAAACCATGATATTAGCTCATTCCAATCATCTTCACAAATTATCTATAGCTGTTGGAATTAACCTGACATTATATTAGAATTATACCTTTATTATGACACCTCCTTGGTTCTGGGACCCATTTTGTTCAATGCCTGTCTCAGGGATGACCAAGAATAGCCTTATTTAGAAAACTCATGAATTGTGAAATGTGATTATTCGATTCACATTGAAGCATGAGCCTCTCTGATCTTCCGAGTTCTTTTTGGCAACATTCGTGATGGTTTCCACCTCCGTGAGTTCCCCGATATCATTTTGAAATTGCCAATTTTGAGCAGTACAGGGATATTGACAGATTTGTGCCTATTCCTGTCTGGATTGGACTGTCAAAAATGATAAATTTCAACCGATGTATTCCTCCTGCAGTTGTGTAACAGCAGAAAGATTGATCGCCCCACATTATATACAGCCACAGTACTGGAAAATTCCTGATATATAAATGACTATGATATCTGACAGACCCATATCAGGACTGTTTTGTTTCATTTGTAGCAATTTGCTTAATCATATTACAGTATTATCATCGATTTATCATATTTTTAGAATGAGCATTGTGTCCATAATTGTGTCATTGATCAGTGGGATGAGGATGCCGAAGAACAATACATTATGAAATAGAAATATTGAAGGTATTTTCATATATTGTCATATCATCTGTAAGTATAGTGTATTATAAAATATTGCTTGGAATACTAAAATAATACGTATAAATAACCAAACAATGGGGAAACTAACACTCCTATAACTTTAAGAGCTTTGTTATCATCATAACAAAACCACATGCCTTAATTAAAACGTCACCACCTCGGTGCTCATAACTTGGGAGTAATTATAAAGATGAAGCCCTGAAGGTGAGATAGGTAAAGTTGGCTACCCGAGTCTGGCTACCCGACAGCTACCCGACAGCTACCCAAAATTATTGTAAAATTGGCTACCCGAACTGGCTACCTGGCAGTTACCCGGCAGCTACCTGAAATGTGGTAAAGTTAACTACCTGACCTGGCTACCTGGCAGCTACCTGTCAGCTACCTGAGTATGCTGAAGCAATGAAAAAGAAAGGGAATTCAATATAATACAGTAAAAAATAAAACTACGTGACATCCAGTTGTGACATCGGGGAGCATTTACCCCCCGTATTGGATCTCTGCCCACCCCCGTCAGCTACTGAACATTGATAAAAATATACAATAAGTATGGTAAGTGCCACTCCAGAGAGTCGTTTACCCCAGTCAATACCACCTACCCCCCCAGACCCCAGTACTTGACTCGATCCTCTCAATTGATACTTAAACATGATATCTATGGAGTCTAGAAAACAACTGATCAAGGAGATATGTCACAAGGACATAGATAAGTTTTCCGGATAGAAACGAGTGGGATGACCTTAAGTTTATTGGGTGAAATTAAGTAATAGATTCAGGTAACTACCGGGTAGCCAGCTTCATTTTCACCGGTCCCGGAAAAAACGGAGTACAGGGAAAGCCCCTTTTTGTGCAAAAACCTCTCTAGGTCAAAATTGTTCCTTCCTACGTAGCTTGCAGAGCTTATCTAAGTGATTTTATAGCAAAACGAGCTAATTAATGGTTACTGCAACCTGTCAAAATTGACTTTTTCACTTCACCGGAAAACTAGGCAACCGGGAAAACCGGTTTTGCTACAAATTATTATTTACCCAGTGGCCTTTTAAAACATATTTTTTTCGGAAATCCAAAAAATTAATTTTTCGAGCAATTATCAAAAAACACATTCTACTGGTGACTCCTGCCATATCTATTCTAGCGAAATAACGGAAAGGTGCATCTGTACCGGCCAGGTAAGAAATGAAATTTCATTCCACAAGGTCTTTACTAAAATTGATTAAAATGTCAGAAATAGCAGTTAAATTGGTGAAAATAAGCAAAAGATTCAGGTAACTGCCGGGTAGCCAGCTTTTGCCAGAAATTTCTTTTCCGTTTTCCCGGATGAACGTAGTACCGGGACATCCCGTTTTGGTGAAAATACATCCGCTTGCTAAAGACTCGAATGTGAATGTCTTTTTCAGAACCGAAATATGTGGAATAGCTGCAAAAGTAGCAAAAAACTGAAAAATTAGGACTTTTACCGGTCTGGGGGTTGAAAAATAACGGAGCCTCACATCTATTCCGGTCAGGCAAAAAAAATTATTTAAATGTGCCGGTTTTCTTTTCAGAACGAAACAGAAGGAATAATTCTTCGTTTATCGGGTGAAATTAAGCAATAGATTCGGGTAACTGACGGGTAGCCAGCTTCATTTTCACCGGTCCCGGAAAAACCGGAGTACCGGGAAAGCCCCTTTTTGTGCAAAAACCTCTCTAGGTCAAATTGTTCCTTCCTACGTAGCTTGCAGAGCTTATCTAAGTGATTTTATAGCAAAACGAGCTAATTAATGGTTACTGCAAGCTGTCAAAATTGACTTTTTCACTTCACCGGAAAACTAGGCAACCGGGAAAACCGGTTTTGCTAGAAATTATTATCTACCCAGTGGCCTTTTAAAACATATTTTTTTCGGAAATCCAAAAAATTTATTTTTCGAGCAATTATCAAAAAACACATTCTACTGGTGACTCCTGCCATATCTATTCTAGCGAAATAACGGAAAGGTGCATCTGTACCGGCCAGGTAAGAAATTAAATTTCATTCCACAAGGTCTTTACTAAAATTGATTAAAATGTCAGAAATAGCAGTTAAATTGGTGAAAATAAGCAAAAGATTCAGGTAACTGCCGGGTAGCCAGCTTTTGCCAGAAATTTCTTTTCCGTTTTCCCGGATGAACGTAGTAGGCCTACCGGGACATCCCATTTTGGTGAAAATACATCCGATTGCCAAAGACTCGAATGTGAATGTCTTTTTCAGAACCGAAATATGTGGAATAGCTGCAAAAGTCGCAAAAAACTGAAAAATGAGGACTTTTACCGGTCTGGGGGTTGAAAAATAACGGAGCCTCACATCTATTCCGGTCATGCAAAAAAAATTATTTAAATATGCCAGTTTTCTTTTTGGAACGAAACAGAAGGAATAATTCTTCGTTTATCGGGTGAAATTAAGCAATAGATTCGGGTAACTCCCAGGTAGCCAGCTTCATTATAAACCGTTCACGGATAAACCGGAGTACCTGGAAAGCCCCTTTTTGTGCAAAAACCTCTCTAGGTCAAAATTGTTCCTTCCTACGTAGCTTTCAGAGCTTATCTAAGTGATTTTATAGCAAAACGAGCTAATTAATGGTTACTGCAAGCTGTCAAAATTGACTTTTTCCCTTCGAAGGAAAACTAGGCAACCAGGAAAACCGGTTTTGCTACAAATTATTATTTACCCAGTGGCCTTTTAAAACATATTTTTTTCGGAAATCCAAAAAATTTATTTTTCGAGCAATTATCAAAAAACACATTCTACTGGTGACTCCTGCCATATCTATTCTAGCGAAATAACGGAAAGGTGCATCTGTATCGGCCAGGTAAGAAATGAAATTTCATTCCACAAGGTCTTTACTAAAATTGATTAAAATGTCAGAAATAGCAGTTAAATTGGTGAAAATAAGCAAAAGATTCAGGTAACTGCCGGGTAGCCAGCTTTTGCAAAAAATTTCTTTTCCGTTTTCCCGGATGAACGTAGTACCGAGACATCCCGTTTTGGTGAAAATACATCCGATTGCCAAAGTCTCGAATGTGAATTTCTTTTTCAGAACCGAAATATGTGGAATAGCTGCAAAAGTAGCAAAAAACTGAAAAATGAGGACTTTTACCGGTCTGGGGGTTGAAAAATAACGGAGCCTCACATCTATTCCGGTCATGCAAAAAAAAAAATTTTAATGTGCCGGTTTTCTTTTCAGAACGAAACAGAAGGAATAATTCTTCGTTTATCGGGTGAAATTAAGCAATAGATTCGGGTAACTGACGGGTAGCCAGCTTCATTTACACAGGTCCCGGAAAAACCAGAGTACCGGGAAAGCCCCTTTTTGTGCAAAAACCTCTCTAGGTCAAAATTGTTCCTTCCTACGTAGCTTGCAGAGCTTATCTAAGTGATTTTATAGCAAAACGAGCTAATTAATGGTTACTGCAAGCTGTCAAAATTGACTTTTTCACTTCACCAGAAAACTAGGCAACCGGGAAAACCGGTTTTGCTACAAATGATTATCTACCCAGTGGCCTTTTAAAACATATTTTTTTCGGAAATCCAAAAAATGTATTTTTCGAGCAATTATCAAAAAACACATTCTACTGGTGACTCCTGCCATATCTATTCTAGCGAAATAACGGAAAGGTGCATCTGTACCGGCCAGGTAAGAAATGAAATTTCATTCCACAAGGTCTTTACTAAAATTGATTAAAATGTCAGAAATAGCAGTTAAATTGGTGAAAATAAGCAAAAGATTCAGGTAACTGCCGGGTAGCCAGCTTTTGCCAGAAATTTCTTTTCCGTTTTCCCGGATGAATGTAGTACCGGGACATCCCGTTTTGGTGAAAATACATCCGCTTGCCAAAGACTCGAATGTGAATGTCTTTTTCAGAACCGAAATATGTGGAATAGCTGCAAAAGTAGCAAAAAACTGAAAAATGAGGACTTTTACCGGTCTGGGGGTTGAAAAATAACGGAGCCTCACATCTATTCCGGTCATGCAAAAAAAATTATTTAAATTTGCCGGTTTTCTTTTCAGAACGAAACAGAAGGAATAATTCTTCGTTTATCGGGTGAAATTAAGCAATAGATTCGGGTAACTGACGGGTAGCCAGCTTCATTTTCACCGGTCCCGGAAAAACCGGAGTACCGGGAAAGCCACTTTTTGTGCAAAAACCTCTCTAGGTCAAATTGTTCCTTCCTACGTAGCTTGCAGAGCTTATCTAAGTGATTTTATAGCAAAACAAGCTAATTAATGGTTACTGCAAGCTGTCAAAATTGACTTTTTCACTTCACCGGAAAACTAGGCAACCGGGAAAACCGGTTTTGCTAGAAATTATTATCTACCCAGTGGCCTTTTAAAACATATTTTTTTCGGAAATCCAAAAAATTTATTTTTCGAGCAATTATCAAAAAACACATTCTACTGGTGACTCCTGCCATATCTATTCTAGCGAAATAACGGAAAGGTGCATCTGTACCGGTCAGGTAAGAAATGAAATTTCATTCCACAAGGTTTTAACTAAAATTGATTAAAATGTCAGAAATAGCAGTTAAATTGGTGAAAATAAGCAAAAGATTCAGGTAACTGCCGGGTAGCCAGCTTTTGCCAGAAATTTCTTTTCTGTTTTCCCAGATGAACGTAGTACCGGGACATTGCGTTTTGGTGAAAATACATCCGCTTGCCAAAGACTCGGATGTGAATGTCTTTTTCAGAACCGAAATATGTGGAATAGCTGCAAAAGTAGCAAAAAACTGAAAAATGAGGACTTTTACCGGTCTGGGGGTTGAAAAATAACGGAGCCTCACATCTTTTCCGGTCAGGCAAAAAAAATTTTTTAAATGTGCCGGTTTTCTTTTCGGAACGAAACAGAAGGAATTATTCTTCGTTTATCGGGTGAAATTAAGCAATAGATTCGGGTAACTGACGGGTAGCCAGCTTCATTTTCACCGGTCCCGGAAAAACCAGAGTACCTGGAAAGCCCCTTTTTGTCCAAAAACCTCTCTAGGTCAAATTTGTTCCTTCCTACATAGCTTTCAGAGCTTATCTAAGTGATTTCATAGCAAAATGAGCTAACTAATGGTTACTGCAAGGTGTCAAAATTGACTTTTTCACTTCACAGGAAAACTAGGCAACCAGGTAAACCGGTTTTGCTACGAATGATTATCTACCCAGTGGCCTTTTAAAACATATTTTTTTCGGAAATCCAAAAAATTTATTTTTCGAGCAATTATAAAAAAACACATTCTACTGGTGACTCCTGCCATATCTATTCTAGCGAAATAACGGAAAGGTGCATCTGTACCGGCCAGGTAAGAAATGAAATTTCATTCCACAAGGTCTTTACTAAAATTGATTAAAATGTCAGAAATAGCAGTTAAATTGGTGATAATAAGCAAAAGATTCAGGTAACTGCCGGGTAGCCAGCTTTTGCCAGAAATTTCTTTTCCGTTTTCCCGGATGAACGTAGTACCGGGACATCCCGTTTTGGTGAAAATACATCTGATTGCCAAAGACTCGAATGTGAATTTCTTTTTCAGAACCGAAATATGTGGAATAGCTGCAAAAGTAGCAAAAAACTGAAAAATGAGGACTTTTACCGGTCTGGGGGTTGAAAAATAACGGAGCCTCACATCTATTCCGGTCATGCAAAAAAAATTATTTAAATGTGCCGGTTTTCTTTTCGGAACGAAACAGAAGGAATTATTCTTCGTTTATCGGGTGAAATTAAGCAATAGATTCGGGTAACTGACGGGTAGCCAGCTTCATTTTCACCGGTCCCGGAAAAACCGGAGTACAGGGAGAGCCCCTTTTTGTGCAAAAACCTCTCTAGGTCAAAATTGTTCCTTCCTACGTAGCTTGCAGAGCTTATCTAAGTGATTTTATAGCAAAACGAGCTAATTAATGGTTACTGCAAGCTGTCAAAATTGACTTTTTCACTTCACCAGAAAACTAGGCAACCGGGAAAACCGGTTTTGCTACAAATGATTATCTACCCAGTGGCCTTTTAAAACATATTTTTTTCGGAAATCCAAAAAATGTATTTTTCGAGCAATTATCAAAAAACACATTCTACTGGTGACTCCTGCCATATCTATTCTAGCGAAATAACGGAAAGGTGCATCTGTACCGGCCAGGTAAGAAATGAAATTTCATTCCACAAGGTCTTTACTAAAATTGATTAAAATGTCAGAAATAGCAGTTAAATTGGTGAAAATAAGCAAAAGATTCAGGTAACTGCCGGGTAGCCAGCTTTTGCCAGAAATTTCTTTTCCGTTTTCCCGGATGAATGTAGTACCGGGACATCCCGTTTTGGTGAAAATACATACGCTTGCCAAAGACTCGAATATGAATGTCTTTTTCAGAACCGAAATATGTGGAATAGCTGCAAAAGTAGCAAAAAACTGAAAAATGAGGACTTTTACCGGTCTGGGGGTTGAAAAATAACGGAGCCTCACATCTATTCCGGTCATGCAAAAAAAATTATTTAAATGTGCCGGTTTTCTTTTCAGAACGAAACAGAAGGAATAATTCTTCGTTTATCGGGTGAAATTAAGCAATAGATTCGGGTAACTGACGGGTAGCCAGCTTCATTTTCACTGGTCCCGGAAAAACCGGAGTACCGGGAAAGCCACTTTTTGTGCAAAAACCTCTCTAGGTCAAAATTGTTCCTTCCTACGTAGCTTGCAGAGCTTATCTAAGTGATTTTATAGCAAAACAAGCTAATTAATGGTTACTGCAAGCTGTCAAAATTGACTTTTTCACTTCACCGGAAAACTAGGCAACCGGGAAAACCGGTTTTGCTAGAAATTATTATCTACCCAGTGGCCTTTTAAAACATATTTTTTTCGGAAATCCAAAAAATTTATTTTTCGAGCAATTATCAAAAAACACATTCTACTGGTGACTTCTGCCATATCTATTCTAGCGAAATAACGGAAAGGTGCATCTGTACCGGTCAGGTAAGAAATGAAATTTCATTCCACAAGGTTTTAACTAAAATTGATTAAAATGTCAGAAATAGCAGTTAAATTGGTGAAAATAAGCAAAAGATTCAGGTAACTGCCGGGTAGCCAGCTTTTGCCAGAAATTTCTTTTCTGTTTTCCCAGATGAACGTAGTACCGGGACATTGCGTTTTGGTGAAAATACATCCGCTTGCCAAAGACTCGGATGTGAATGTCTTTTTCAGAACCGAAATATGTGGAATAGCTGCAAAAGTAGCAAAAAACTGAAAAATGAGGACTTTTACCGGTCTGGGGGTTGAAAAATAACGGAGCCTCACATCTTTTCCGGTCAGGCAAAAAAAATTTTTTAAATGTGCCGGTTTTCTTTTCGGAACGAAACAGAAGGAATTATTCTTCGTTTATCGGGTGAAATTAAGCAATAGATTCGGGTAACTGACGGGTAGCCAGCTTCATTTTCACCGGTCCCGGAAAAACCAGAGTACCTGGAAAGCCCCTTTTTGTCCAAAAACCTCTCTAGGTCAAATTTGTTCCTTCCTACATAGCTTTCAGAGCTTATCTAAGTGATTTCATAGCAAAACGAGCTAACTAATGGTTACTGCAAGGTGTCAAAATTGACTTTATCACTTCACAGGAAAACTAGGCAACCAGGTAAACCGGTTTTGCTACGAATGATTATCTACCCAGTGGCCTTTTAAAACATATTTTTTTCCGAAATCCAAAAAATTTATTTTTCGAGCAATTATAAAAAAACACATTCTACTGGTGACTCCTGCCATATCTATTCTAGCGAAATAACGGAAAGGTGCATCTGTACCGGCCAGGTAAGAAATGAAATTTCATTCCACAAGGTCTTTACTAAAATTGATTAAAATGTCAGAAATAGCAGTCAAATTGGTGATAATAAGCAAAAGATTCAGGTAACTGCCGGGTAGCCAGCTTTTGCCAGAAATTTCTTTTCCGTTTTCCCGGATGAACGTAGTACCGGGACATCCCGTTTTGGTGAAAATACATCTGATTGCCAAAGACTCGAATGTGAATTTCTTTTTCAGAACCGAAATATGTGGAATAGCTGCAAAAGTAGCAAAAAACTGAAAAATGAGGACTTTTACCGGTCTGGGGGTTGAAAAATAACGGAGCCTCACATCTATTCCGGTCATGCAAAAAAAATTATTTAAATGTGCCGGTTTTCTTTTCGGAACGAAACAGAAGGAATTATTCTTCGTTTATCGGGTGAAATTAAGCAATAGATTCGGGTAACTGACGGGTAGCCAGCTTCATTTTCACCGGTCCCGGAAAAACCGGAGTACAGGGAGAGCCCCTTTTTGTCCAAAAACCTCTCTAGGTCAAAATTGTTCCTTCCTACATAGCTTTCAGAGCTTATCTAAGTGATTTCATAGCAAAACGAGCTAACTAATGGTTACTGCAAGCTGTCAAAATTGACTTTTTCACTTCACAGGAAAACTAGGCAACCGGGTAAACCGGTTTTGCTACAAATGATTATCTACCCAGTGGCCTTTTAAAACATATTTTTTTCCGAAATCCAAAAAATTTATTTTTCGAGCAATTATCAAAAAACACATTCTACTGGTGACTCCTGCCATATCTATTCTAGCGAAATAACGGAAAGGTGCATCTGTACCGGTCAGGTAAGAAATGAAATTTCATTCCACAAGGTTTTAACTAAAATTGATTAAAATGTCAGAAATAACCGTTAAATTGGTGAAATTAAGCAAAAGATTCAGGTAACTGCTGGGTAGCCAGCTTTTGTCAGAAATTTCTTTTCCGTTTTCCCGGATGAATGTAAGACTGGGAAAGTCAAGTTTCCCCGTAATATAATATTTTAACAATGTATTTCCCCATGCACATGGCTTAACATCATTCCAATATCATCATCCATTTAGGTTGGAGGCAAGCTTTTCTGAAAAACGTCTCAACTAACCTAGCTGCCTCTCCCCTACTTTGTAGTATTATGAAAGGGGGGGGGGGGTGGGGTGGGGTCAGAAAAGCCTTTAGTGGAGCAGCAGAGGAGAGTATTCTTTGAGTCAAGAGATCACCGGAGTAGAACACAAAGTGTCATACACCAAAATTTTCCCCAGAATTTCTACTTTCAGGAATTGATTTTGAAAATTTATGAAATTTATGGCGAAACCTGAGGGAAGGGGTGAGTGAGAAGGCCTGGACAAACAATTGTTTGTTGTTGTCAGACTTGAACTTAAGTCTTTTTTATGATTTCAAAGGCCTCATGACAGGATCCACCCCCCGCTCCCTTTTGTTATTCCCGTAATATCTGCTAACCCCCATTTTACCCCCGTTTTGCCCCCTGCTTCCCCCTCTTCCCCCACTAACCCCTGGCGTACCCTCAACTTGCCCTCGCTTATCCCCCGTTTGCCCCCACTAACACCCCACTACCCCCTGCTTACCCCCCACTTCCCCTCACTTCCCCCCGCTGCCAACCCCCCCCCCGCTTACCCTCCACTAGCCCCCGCTTTCCCCCCACTCCCCCAAGTTGCCTCCCGCTAGCCCCCGGTTGCCCCAACTTACCCATCTTACACCCCACTTCCCCCACCTTGCCCCCACTTTCCCCGAATAACCTCCTCCTTTCCCCCCAATTCCCCCTAGTTACCCCATAGGGTGGGGGGGGGGTGTATCCTGTCATGAGGTCATAAAATGGCTATAGTTAAGTCTGAAAAATCAATTTGAAAAATTCATCGGAGGGGGGGGTTCACACCCCCTCTTTCAAATGCATCCCCCCCTCCACGCTAGCACCCCCCCCCCCATATCATATTTCACGTACGTGGTGTAGTGGTAGAGCACTTGCTTCACAAACTAAATTCAATTCCCGGTCGGGTTGAAAAAAATTTTTTTCCTCATTTTATTCAAAGACAAGAATTTAAGCCTTCTAAATTAATAAATACATTTCCACTTACCAGTAACACAAAAGTAAAGCTAACAAATAGCCTTTTGTTGGTTTCTTGCTTAATTTTCAGTCATTTAGAACATGCAAAGATGCAAATACGTTTCAGTGGCTCAGTGGTTGTTAAAGGCATAAATTTTCCTAATTCTTGTAATTTCCATGCTACATTTGCAGCCTGCAAGCTTTATTGCATGCAGAAAGCTCATATCTAGCAGAAAGCTCATATCTAGCAGACGACATGGGTTTTATAGGATTAAGGCAGGGAGAAAATAGAAAGCTGTGCTCTGATTGGTTGACTGAATGCAGGTGAACTTCGAAATATAGGCAGTAGGCCAGTAACTACCATGGAAATTGGTTAAAATGGAGTAGATCAACATTACTATGGCCATGCCATGGGCTAAGATTGCGTCGGTGACAGATCATTGCCGAAAAACAGCAGATTTATGGTGGGAAAAGCTAAAACTGCATTTTGCGGGTGCCAGTGGCAGCTTCATGCCTTTCTGGACGCCTTCTTCCTCGAATTGCATAATTACTTATTAACTCTAGAGAGGTTTTTGCACAAAAGGGGCTCTCCCGGTACTCCGGTTTTTCCGGGACCAGTAGAATGTGTTTTTTGATAATTGCTCGAAAAATAAATTTTTTGGATTTCCGAAAAAAATATGTTTTAGAAGGCCACCGGGTAAATAATCAGTTGTAGCAAAACCGGTTTTCCCGGTTGCCTAGTTTTCCGGTGAAGTGAAAAAGTCAATTTTGACAGCTTGCAGTAACCATTAATTAGCTCGTTTTGCTATAAAATCACTTAGATAAGCTCTGAAAGCTACGTAGGAAGGAACAAATTTGACCTAGAGAGGTTTTTGCACAAAAAGGGGCTTTCCCGGTACTCCGGTTTTTCCGGGACCGGTGAAAATGAAGCTGGCTACCCGTCAGTTACCCGAATCTATTGCTTAATTTCACCCAATGAATGTAGAATTATTGCTTCTGTTTCGTTCCGGAAAGAAAACCGGTACATTTAAATAATTTTTTTTGCATGACCGGAAAAGATGTGACGCTCCGTTATTTTTCAACCCCCAGACCGATAAAAGTACTCATTTTTCAGTTTTTTGCTAGTTTTGCAGCTATTCCACATATTTCGGTTCCGAAAAAGACATTCACATCCGAGTCTTTAGCAATCGGACGTATTTTCACCAAAACACAATGTCCCGGTACTACATTCATCCGTGAAAACGGAAAAGAAATTTCTGACAAAAGCTGGCTACCCGGCAGTTACCTGAATCTTTTGCTTATTTACACCAATTTAACTGCTTTTTATGACATTTTAATCAATTTTAGTTAAAACCTTGGGGAATGAAATTTCATTTCTTACCTGACCGGTACAGATGCACCTTTCCGTTATTTCGCTAGAATAGATATGGCAGGAGTCACCAGTAGAATGTGTTTTTTGATAATTGCTCGAAAAATAAATTTTTTGGATTTCCGAAAAAAATATGTTTTAGAAGGCCACCGGGTAAATAATCAGTTGTAGCAAAACCGGTTTTCCCGGTTGCCTAGTTTTCCGGTGAAGTGAAAAAGTCAATTTTGACAGCTTGCAGTAACCATTAATTAGCTCGTTTTGCTATAAAATCACTTAGATAAGCTCTGAAAGCTACGTAGGAAGGAACAAATTTGACCTAGAGAGGTTTTTGCACAAAAAGGGGCTTTCCCGGTACTCCGGTTTTTCCGGGACCGGTGAAAATGAAGCTGGCTACCCGTCAGTTACCCGAATCTATTGCTTAATTTCACCCAATGAATGTAGAATTATTGCTTCTGTTTCGTTCCGGAAAGAAAACCGGTACATTTAAATAATTTTTTTTGCATGACCGGAAAAGGTGTGACGCTCCGTTATTTTTCAACCCCCAGACCGATAAAAGTACTCATTTTTCAGTTTTTTGCTAGTTTTGCAGCTATTCCACATATTTCGGTTCCGAAAAAGACATTCACATCCGAGTCTTTAGCAATCGGACGTATTTTCACCAAAACACAATGTCCCGGTACTACATTCATCCGTGAAAACGGAAAAGAAATTTCTGACAAAAGCTGGCTACCCGGCAGTTACCTGAATCTTTTGCTTATTTACACCAATTTAACTGCTTTTTATGACATTTTAATCAATTTTAGTTAAAACCTTGGGGAATGAAATTTCATTTCTTACCTGACCGGTACAGATGCACCTTTCCGTTATTTCGCTAGAATAGATATGGCAGGAGTCACCAGTAGAATGTGTTTTTTGATAATTGCTCGAAAAATACATTTTTTGGATTTCCGAAAAAAATATGTTTTAGAAGGCCACCGGGTAAATAATCAGTTGTAGCAAAACCGGTTTTCCCGGTTGCCCAGTTTTCCGGTGAAGTGAAAAAGTCAATTTTGACAGCTTGCAGTAACCATTAATTAGCTCGTTTTGCTATAAAATCACTTAGATAAGCTCTGAAAGCTACGTAGGAAGGAACAAATTTGACCTAGAGAGGTTTTTGCACAAAAAGGGGCTTTCCCGGTACTCCGGTTTTTCCGGGACCGGTGAAAATGAAGCTGGCTACCCGTCAGTTACCCGAATCTATTGCTTAATTTCACCCAATGAATGTAGAATTATTGCTTCTGTTTCGTTCCGGAAAGAAAACCGGTACATTTAAATAATTTTTTTTGCATGACCGGAAAAGGTGTGACGCTCCGTTATTTTTCAACCCCCAGACCGATAAAAGTACTCATTTTTCAGTTTTTTGCTAGTTTTGCAGCTATTCCACATATTTCGGTTCCAAAAAAGACATTCACATCCGAGTCTTTAGCAATCGGACGTATTTTCACCAAAACACAATGTCCCGGTACTACTTTCATCCGTGAAAACGGAAAAGAAATTTCTGACAAAAGCTGGCTACCCGGCAGTTACCTGAATCTTTTGCTTATTTACACCAATTTAACTGCTTTTTATGACATTTTAATCAATTTTAGTTAAAACCTTGGGGAATGAAATTTCATTTCTTACCTGACCGGTACCGATGCACCTTTCCGTTATTTCGCTAGAATAGATATGGCAGGAGTCACCAGTAGAATGTGTTTTTTGATAATTGCTCGAAAAATAAATTTTTTGGATTTCCGAAAAAAATATGTTTTAGAAGGCCACCGGGTAAATAATCAGTTGTAGCAAAACCGGTTTTCCCGGTTGCCTAGTTTTCCGGTGAAGTGAAAAAGTCAATTTTGACAGCTTGCAGTAACCATTAATTAGCTCGTTTTGCTATAAAATCACTTAGATAAGCTCTGAAAGCTACGTAGGAAGGAACAAATTTGACCTAGAGAGGTTTTTGCACAAAAAGGGGCTTTCCCGGTACTCCGGTTTTTCCGGGACCGGTGAAAATGAAGCTGGCTACCCGTCCGTTACCCGAATCTATTGCTTAATTTCACCCAATGAATGTAGAATTATTGCTTCTGTTTCGTTCCGGAAAGAAAACCGGTACATTTAAATAATTTTTTTTGCATGACCGGAAAAGGTGTGACGCTCCGTTATTTTTCAACCCCCAGACCGATAAAAGTACTCATTTTTCAGTTTTTTGCTAGTTTTGCAGCTATTCCACATATTTCGGTTCCGAAAAAGACATTCACATCCGAGTCTTTAGCAATCGGACGTATTTTCACCAAAACACAATGTCCCGGTACTACATTCATCCGTGAAAACGGAAAAGAAATTTCTGACAAAAGCTGGCTACCCGGCAGTTACCTGAATCTTTTGCTTATTTACACCAATTTAACTGCTTTTTATGACATTTTAATCAATTTTAGTTAAAACCTTGGGGAATGAAATTTCATTTCTTACCTGACCGGTACAGATGCACCTTTCCGTTATTTCGCTAGAATAGATATGGCAGGAGTCACCAGTAGAATGTGTTTTTTGATAATTGCTCGAAAAATAAATTTTTTGGATTTCCGAAAAAAATATGTTTTAGAAGGCCACCGGGTAAATAATCAGTTGTAGCAAAACCGGTTTTCCCGGTTGCCTAGTTTTCCGGTGAAGTGAAAAAGTCAATTTTGACAGCTTGCAGTAACCATTAATTAGCTCGTTTTGCTATAAAATCACTTAGATAAGCTCTGAAAGCTACGTAGGAAGGAACAAATTTGACCTAGAGAGGTTTTTGCACAAAAAGGGGCTTTCCCGGTACTCCGGTTTTTCCGGGACCGGTGAAAATGAAGCTGGCTACCCGTCAGTTACCCGAATCTATTGCTTAATTTCACCCAATGAATGTAGAATTATTGCTTCTGTTTCGTTCCGGAAAGAAAACCGGTACATTTAAATAATTTTTTTTGCATGACCGGAAAAGGTGTGACGCTCCGTTATTTTTCAACCCCCAGACCGATAAAAGTACTCATTTTTCAGTTTTTTGCTAGTTTTGCAGCTATTCCACATATTTCGGTTCCGAAAAAGACATTCACATCCGAGTCTTTAGCAATCGGACGTATTTTCACCAAAACACAATGTCCCGGTACTACATTCATCCGTGAAAACGGAAAAGAAATTTCTGACAAAAGCTGGCTACCCGGCAGTTACCTGAATCTTTTGCTTATTTACACCAATTTAACTGCTTTTTATGACATTTTAATCAATTTTAGTTAAAACCTTGGGGAATGAAATTTCATTTCTTACCTGACCGGTACAGATGCACCTTTCCGTTATTTCGCTAGAATAGATATGGCAGGAGTCACCAGTAGAATGTGTTTTTTGATAATTGCTCGAAAAATACATTTTTTGGATTTCCGAAAAAAATATGTTTTAGAAGGCCACCGGGTAAATAATCAGTTGTAGCAAAACCGGTTTTCCCGGTTGCCCAGTTTTCCGGTGAAGTGAAAAAGTCAATTTTGACAGCTTGCAGTAACCATTAATTAGCTCGTTTTGCTATAAAATCACTTAGATAAGCTCTGAAAGCTACGTAGGAAGGAACAAATTTGACCTAGAGAGGTTTTTGCACAAAAAGGGGCTTTCCCGGTACTCCGGTTTTTCCGGGACCGGTGAAAATGAAGCTGGCTACCCGTCAGTTACCCGAATCTATTGCTTAATTTCACCCAATGAATGTAGAATTATTGCTTCTGTTTCGTTCCGGAAAGAAAACCGGTACATTTAAATAATTTTTTTTGCATGACCGGAAAAGGTGTGACGCTCCGTTATTTTTCAACCCCCAGACCGATAAAAGTACTCATTTTTCAGTTTTTTGCTAGTTTTGCAGCTATTCCACATATTTCGGTTCCAAAAAAGACATTCACATCCGAGTCTTTAGCAATCGGACGTATTTTCACCAAAACACAATGTCCCGGTACTACATTCATCCGTGAAAACGGAAAAGAAATTTCTGACAAAAGCTGGCTACCCGGCAGTTACCTGAATCTTTTGCTTATTTACACCAATTTAACTGCTTTTTATGACATTTTAATCAATTTTAGTTAAAACCTTGGGGAATGAAATTTCATTTCTTACCTGACCGGTACAGATGCACCTTTCCGTTATTTCGCTAGAATAGATATGGCAGGAGTCACCAGTAGAATGTGTTTTTTGATAATTGCTCGAAAAATACATTTTTTGGATTTCCGAAAAAAATATGTTTTAGAAGGCCACCGGGTAAATAATCAGTTGTAGCAAAACCGGTTTTCCCGGTTGCCTAGTTTTCCGGTGAAGTGAAAAAGTCAATTTTGACAGCTTGCAGTAACCATTAATTAGCTCGTTTTGCTATAAAATCACTTAGATAAGCTCTGAAAGCTACGTAGGAAGGAACAAATTTGACCTAGAGAGGTTTTTGCACAAAAAGGGGCTTTCCCGGTACTCCGGTTTTTTCCGGGACCGGTGAAAATGAAGCTGGCTACCCGTCAGTTACCCGAATCTATTGCTTAATTTCACCCAATGAATGTAGAATTATTGCTTCTGTTTCGTTCCGGAAAGAAAACCGGTACATTTAAATAATTTTTTTTGCATGACCGGAAAAGGTGTGACGCTCCGTTATTTTTCAACCCCCAGACCGATAAAAGTACTCATTTTTCAGTTTTTTGCTAGTTTTGCAGCTATTCCACATATTTCGGTTCCGAAAAAGACATTCACATCCGAGTCTTTAGCAATCGGACGTATTTTCACCAAAACACAATGTCCCGGTACTACATTCATCCGTGAAAACGGAAAAGAAATTTCTGACAAAAGCTGGCTACCCGGCAGTTACCTGAATCTTTTGCTTATTTACACCAATTTAACTGCTTTTTATGACATTTTAATCAATTTTAGTTAAAACCTTGGGGAATGAAATTTCATTTCTTACCTGACCGGTACAGATGCACCTTTCCGTTATTTCGCTAGAATAGATATGGCAGGAGTCACCAGTAGAATGTGTTTTTTGATAATTGCTCGAAAAATAAATTTTTTGGATTTCCGAAAAAAATATGTTTTAGAAGGCCACCGGGTAAATAATCAGTTGTAGCAAAACCGGTTTTCCCGGTTGCCTAGTTTTCCGGTGAAGTGAAAAAGTCAATTTTGACAGCTTGCAGTAACCATTAATTAGCTCGTTTTGCTATAAAATCACTTAGATAAGCTCTGAAAGCTACGTAGGAAGGAACAAATTTGACCTAGAGAGGTTTTTGCACAAAAAGGGGCTTTCCCGGTACTCCGGTTTTTCCGGGACCAGTGAAAATGAAGCTGGCTACCCGTCAGTTACCCGAATCTATTGCTTAATTTCACCCAATGAATGTAGAATTATTGCTTCTGTTTCGTTCCGGAAAGAAAACCGGTACATTTAAATAATTTTTTTTGCATGACCGGAAAAGGTGTGACGCTCCGTTATTTTTCAACCCCCAGACCGATAAAAGTACTCATTTTTCAGTTTTTTGCTAGTTTTGCAGCTATTCCACATATTTCGGTTCCAAAAAAGACATTCACATCCGAGTCTTTAGCAATCGGACGTATTTTCACCAAAACACAATGTCCCGGTACTACATTCATCCGTGAAAACGGAAAAGAAATTTCTGACAAAAGCTGGCTACCCGGCAGTTACCTGAATCTTTTGCTTATTTACACCAATTTAACTGCTTTTTATGACATTTTAATCAATTTTAGTTAAAACCTTGGGGAATGAAATTTCATTTCTTACCTGACCGGTACAGATGCACCTTTCCGTTATTTCGCTAGAATAGATATGGCAGGAGTCACCAGTAGAATGTGTTTTTTGATAATTGCTCGAAAAATAAATTTTTTGGATTTCCGAAAAAAATATGTTTTAGAAGGCCACCGGGTAAATAATCAGTTGTAGCAAAACCGGTTTTCCCGGTTGCCTAGTTTTCCGGTGAAGTGAAAAAGTCAATTTTGACAGCTTGCAGTAACCATTAATTAGCTCGTTTTGCTATAAAATCACTTAGATAAGCTCTGAAAGCTACGTAGGAAGGAACAAATTTGACCTAGAGAGGTTTTTGCACAAAAAGGGGCTTTCCCGGTACTCCGGTTTTTCCGGGACCAGTGAAAATGAAGCTGGCTACCCGTCAGTTACCCGAATCTATTGCTTAATTTCACCCAATGAATGTAGAATTATTGCATCTGTTTCGTTCCGGAAAGAAAACCGGTACATTTAAATAATTTTTTTTGCATGACCGGAAAAGGTGTGACGCTCCGTTATTTTTCAACCCCCAGACCGATAAAAGTACTCATTTTTCAGTTTTTTGCTAGTTTTGCAGCTATTCCACATATTTCGGTTCCAAAAAAGACATTCACATCCGAGTCTTTAGCAATCGGACGTATTTTCACCAAAACACAATGTCCCGGTACTACATTCATCCGTGAAAACGGAAAAGAAATTTCTGACAAAAGCTGGCTACCCGGCAGTTACCTGAATCTTTTGCTTATTTACACCAATTTAACTGCTTTTTATGACATTTTAATCAATTTTAGTTAAAACCTTGGGGAATGAAATTTCATTTCTTACCTGACCGGTACAGATGCACCTTTCCGTTATTTCGCTAGAATAGATATGGCAGGAGTCACCAGTAGAATGTGTTTTTTGATAATTGCTCGAAAAATAAATTTTTTGGATTTCCGAAAAAAATATGTTTTAGAAGGCCACCGGGTAAATAATCAGTTGTAGCAAAACCGGTTTTCCCGGTTGCCTAGTTTTCCGGTGAAGTGAAAAAGTCAATTTTGACAGCTTGCAGTAACCATTAATTAGCTCGTTTTGCTATAAAATCACTTAGATAAGCTCTGAAAGCTACGTAGGAAGGAACAAATTTGACCTAGAGAGGTTTTTGCACAAAAAGGGGCTTTCCCGGTACTCCGGTTTTTCCGGGACCAGTGAAAATGAAGCTGGCTACCCGTCAGTTACCCGAATCTATTGCTTAATTTCACCCAATGAATGTAGAATTATTGCTTCTGTTTCGTTCCGGAAAGAAAACCGGTACATTTAAATAATTTTTTTTGCATGACCGGAAAAGGTGTGACGCTCCGTTATTTTTCAACCCCCAGACCGATAAAAGTACTCATTTTTCAGTTTTTTGCTAGTTTTGCAGCTATTCCACATATTTCGGTTCCAAAAAAGACATTCACATCCGAGTCTTTAGCAATCGGACGTATTTTCACCAAAACACAATGTCCCGGTACTACATTCATCCGTGAAAACGGAAAAGAAATTTCTGACAAAAGCTGGCTACCCGGCAGTTACCTGAATCTTTTGCTTATTTACACCAATTTAACTGCTTTTTATGACATTTTAATCAATTTTAGTTAAAACCTTGGGGAATGAAATTTCATTTCTTACCTGACCGGTACAGATGCACCTTTCCGTTATTTCGCTAGAATAGATATGGCAGGAGTCACCAGTAGAATGTGTTTTTTGATAATTGCTCGAAAAATAAATTTTTTGGATTTCCGAAAAAAATATGTTTTAGAAGGCCACCGGGTAAATAATCAGTTGTAGCAAAACCGGTTTTCCCGGTTGCCTAGTTTTCCGGTGAAGTGAAAAAGTCAATTTTGACAGCTTGCAGTAACCATTAATTAGCTCGTTTTGCTATAAAATCACTTAGATAAGCTCTGAAAGCTACGTAGGAAGGAACAAATTTGACCTAGAGAGGTTTTTGCACAAAAAGGGGCTTTCCCGGTACTCCGGTTTTTCCGGGACCGGTGAAAATGAAGCTGGCTACCCGTCAGTTACCCGAATCTATTGCTTAATTTCACCCAATGAATGTAGAATTATTGCTTCTGTTTCGTTCCGGAAAGAAAACCGGTACATTTAAATAATTTTTTTTGCATGACCGGAAAAGGTGTGACGCTCCGTTATTTTTCAACCCCCAGACCGATAAAAGTACTCATTTTTCAGTTTTTTGCTAGTTTTGCAGCTATTCCACATATTTCGGTTCCAAAAAAGACATTCACATCCGAGTCTTTAGCAATCGGACGTATTTTCACCAAAACACAATGTCCCGGTACTACATTCATCCGTGAAAACGGAAAAGAAATTTCTGACAAAAGCTGGCTACCCGGCAGTTACCTGAATCTTTTGCTTATTTACACCAATTTAACTGCTTTTTATGACATTTTAATCAATTTTAGTTAAAACCTTGGGGAATGAAATTTCATTTCTTACCTGACCGGTACAGATGCACCTTTCCGTTATTTCGCTAGAATAGATATGGCAGGAGTCACCAGTAGAATGTGTTTTTTGATAATTGCTCGAAAAATACATTTTTTGGATTTCCGAAAAAAATATGTTTTAGAAGGCCACCGGGTAAATAATCAGTTGTAGCAAAACCGGTTTTCCCGGTTGCCTAGTTTTCCGGTGAAGTGAAAAAGTCAATTTTGACAGCTTGCAGTAACCATTAATTAGCTCGTTTTGCTATAAAATCACTTAGATAAGCTCTGAAAGCTACGTAGGAAGGAACAAATTTGACCTAGAGAGGTTTTTGCACAAAAAGGGGCTTTCCCGGTACTCCGGTTTTTCCGGGACCGGTGAAAATGAAGCTGGCTACCCGTCAGTTACCCGAATCTATTGCTTAATTTCACCCAATGAATGTAGAATTATTGCTTCTGTTTCGTTCCGGAAAGAAAACCGGTACATTTAAATAATTTTTTTTGCATGACCGGAAAAGGTGTGACGCTCCGTTATTTTTCAACCCCCAGACCGATAAAAGTACTCATTTTTCAGTTTTTTGCTAGTTTTGCAGCTATTCCACATATTTCGGTTCCAAAAAAGACATTCACATCCGAGTCTTTAGCAATCGGACGTATTTTCACCAAAACACAATGTCCCGGTACTACATTCATCCGTGAAAACGGAAAAGAAATTTCTGACAAAAGCTGGCTACCCGGCAGTTACCTGAATCTTTTGCTTATTTACACCAATTTAACTGCTTTTTATGACATTTTAATCAATTTTAGTTAAAACCTTGGGGAATGAAATTTCATTTCTTACCTGACCGGTACAGATGCACCTTTCCGTTATTTCGCTATAATAGATATGGCAGGAGTCACCAGTAGAATGTGTTTTTTGATAATTGCTCGAAAAATAAATTTTTTGGATTTCCGAAAAAAATATGTTTTAAAAGGCCACCGGGTAAATAATCAGTTGTAGCAAAACCGGTTTTCCCGGTTGCCCAGTTTTCCGGTGAAGTGAAAAAGTCAATTTTGACAGCTTGCAGTAACCATTAATTAGCTCGTTTTGCTATAAAATCACTTAGATAAGCTCTGAAAGCTACGTAGGAAGGAACAAATTTGACCTAGAGAGGTTTTTGCACAAAAAGGGGCTTTCCCGGTACTCCGGTTTTTCCGGGACCGGTGAAAATGAAGCTGGCTACCCGTCAGTTACCCGAATCTATTGCTTAATTTCACCCAATAAACGTAGAATTATTGCTTCTGTTTCGTTCCGGAAAGAAAACCGGTACATTTAAATATTTTTTTTTGCATGACCGGAATTGGTGAGACGCTCCGTTATTTTTCAACCCCCAGACCGGTAAAAGTACTCATTTTTCAGTTTTTTGCTAGTTTTGCAGCTATTCCACATATTTGCAGTAACCATTAATTAGCTCGTTTTGCTATAAAATCACTTAGATAAGCTCTGAAAGCTACGTAGGAAGGAACAAATTTGACCTTGAAAGGTTTATGCACAACAAGGGGCTTTCCCGGTATTCCGGTGGACAGGGATTTATGGGGGGGGGGGATACATGCTCCCCAATGCCACCACAGGATGTCACATATTTTCATTTTTTTTATTGTAGTATAGCCTATTGATTTCCCTTTCTTTAATATTTTTCATTGCTTGAGCATATTCAGGTAGCTGACAGGTAGCTGCCAGGTAGCCAGGTCAGGTAGCTAACTTTACCACATTTCAGGTATCTGCCGGGTAACTGCCAGGTAGCCAGTTCGGGTAGCCAATTTTACAAAAATTTCGGGTAGCTATCGGGTAGCTGTCGGGTAGCCAGGCTCGGGTAGCCAACTTTACCTATCTCTGAAGGTGACAATATTGTAATGAGTATTGACAACAACAGACCTGCTGCAGGTATCACACCAGCTCCAGAAACAGAAGCATCAGGCAGCAGCATCAATGAAGTGCATGAGAGTTAGTATGAGAACCTCTCATTGAGAAGTGCGACATTCCGAAAGGGAACTTCCAGAATTCAGATATTCACGGGAGATCCAAGATGCGATGAGAGAGGAGTCCTCAACAAGCCGCAAATTCAACCCGTTGGACATGTGTAGCACTTTTACCAGCTCATAAGAGACACTGATAAAAGAAACCCCAGCTAGCCTAACCATGTCGACAAGTTGACACTTCATGAGTCCCAACTGGAAATCAAACCTGGAACATAAGGTAGAGTAGGACAAGCTTCGCCTTAAGAGTGCCACCATATATCAGCAAGCCCATGTGGTCAGATGTAGGCGCTACATCGGTCCAAGACTGCCGACATCAGGCTGATGGTAGTGATCACGCAATCAGCTGTCCTGTCATTTTATCATCACCTGCTTATACAACGATTATATTCCTGCAGTTGGCATGTATGTTGCTAGATCCTATAGGTAGAACTATGACATTGTCTAGATGAACAATGTCATCTGCAATAAATCGGCAAACTAATAATTTCATTAAAATGTCCAGGCACAATGTACGGGGAATCCATTACCGGACAACCTCATTGGGCATCCATGAACCAGGTAAAGAATCTGCATCCAACTTAAAACTTCAAATCTCAACAACAAAATCAACAGCACCATGGACACAACAGCATCAACATCCACTCAACCTGTCCCAAGCCCATTGCTATGCAAATCACATTCAGGCCATAAGTGCCTTAAACCTCTGTTAGATCCGAAGGACGATTATTAAATTCAAGAAGGCAATATTGATAAGTATTACACAAGCTCCTTGCCATCAATTAAGCATGTCAGGGTGTTTAAATTCACTTATTTAATATCTTCAACATCAGTCAGCTCCTAAAAGATCTGGTTGATTAAGTAAGCCAATTAACCTCTATGTGAATATAGACATAACAATTTAAATTTTCCAATCAGTCAAATCTAACAACACTTTAGGAGGTACCTCTGAAGCAAGTACATGTCCATGCCTCCAAAACCTGAGAGAGGGAAATAAATATGTTACACTTCAAGTCTTCAATCGATCCAAGGATATCAAGAACAATAAAGAACCTTCGAAAAACACAGTTTAGATCATTGGCCCTGGAAGATAAAATCCATTCATCCATTATCTATCCGTTTGCCTGCATCCCTTGGCCTGGCAACCTGAGTCTTAGATTAGTGTCAGCATGCCGGGCTGCTATAACTCTGGATTCTGGTACCAAGTTTGTTAATTTCGATCCCGGACATCGGACAGGATACAAATTTTTCTTCTCGTGCCACAAAATACACCTCGCTTCTTCACCATTATCCCTCAAAGTCCTACTATGCGCAATCAGTGCAAAAATACAAGACGTAAATCCCTATTGCCTACCCACTCACCTTTACTTTAATGCCAACTAACTAAACTGTCAACTAACTTTCCATATACATAGAACGAAAAGGAAAATGCCTGCAGCCTTTGATACTTTTAAAAGCTCTCCAACCTTCTTCAAAAAGTGCTGTCTCCAGGCAGCATCCCTCTGGAATATGGTTAAGGAAGGCAATTTAGACTTCATCACAAATTACTAAGAAGTAAATGAACCCGGATGGGCAATCTTGCTTAAGCCCCAAAAGGGCCACAAAGCAGACATAGTGTCTTATGTATGAGAGGATGAGAGACTCTTGGTACATTCTAGACTATGATTCAGTAATATAATTTATAATTCATAAGTTTTGGTTTATAAGGCAGGCATCATGGACACCACATTCTATTACAACCACCATGAGAATCTCCTGCAGAGATTACAACCAAAGAATTTATCAAAATAAGAATACAGGCAATATGGTCACCATAGTTCCAACCCACTTGTCATCTGGTGGTAAATGTATATATTCACATTTGAACTGGAAATACTATAAGAAGGTCGAAAGCATTATAAGTGGCCTGATAGAGGTGACATGGCCGATTGGAAAAAGTGTCTGGTAACTGAGACATTGCAGGGTCGACTCCAAACGATGGCACAGAGAAACTGAGCAGATCCTCCATAACTCTTTGCTTCACTTCACCCAGGTATAAACGGGTACCTGGCTAAAGGCAGTGATAACGACTGTAGAGTGACTTTGCATTGTGTGCGCTGGAAACGGCTGCCTGGCAGAATACTCCCACGGGAGTTGAGAAAGCCCCATGTTTGTGTTTGAACAGGCCTGCCAAGTGTGTAATTGTTAATTCTACTTTGTTGATGTAATGTACAATAAAAATCCTACGTTTACATCTATATTTACTTAAAATTATTATGAGCAAATAGAATAGAGCCATATGGCATCCAGTGTATTCTCGCCTTGAAGCTGGTTTCCGAAAAAGAAACTTATAAATTTCTTTGGTGGGAGATCACACATACCAGGGACCACAGGAGTGTCTTTAATTCTGACATTCAATGAATGACAAATTGCTATATAAAACATACATAGGGAAACGTATAATTAGACTTTCTTTTACGTCATTGAAGTAACAACATCCACATTTCAGCAACACGTGTCAAATTTCCTATAAACGCCTACGGACTCTTTTGAACCAGAAACAAGAACCCAGGGGTTCAAAATGGAGATGTTGTAGTGTCTTACTTCAATCCCCTGAAAAAGACTTTCCCTGAGTGGCCAGAACCAGGTGTTGTTTATATTGTGTGCTAAATTTCAGGATTTTAAAAATAATCCATTTCAAGCCGCAAAATGTGACATAGGAGATATGGAAAAAAGAATACATTAATGAACTTAGAAAGAGCTTTAAAATGGTGCATGGAAACGTTGTGACCTGCCAGGTAGCTCAACATCCTTTTTGTGGAAGTAGCTGCACATTCATTTGTGTGATTACCATATGAAAATTAGATGAGAAGACTGGGAATCTTAGGCATAGTCTAATCCACTACTAATGGAATTAGTTGTCTCAGTATTGGCCAGAACTGACTGCTTTGGCCCAGGAGGCCTACCCAAGGCAGGCCAGTTTCTTGAAGTTATTTCAAT
Organism: Platynereis dumerilii; assembly: GCA_026936325.1. NCBI lineage: Eukaryota > Metazoa > Annelida > Polychaeta > Phyllodocida > Nereididae > Platynereis > Platynereis dumerilii. The sequence continues at coordinate 6,261,500 of JAPTHN010000028.1, forward strand.
AGGAAACAATGGATACAACAGTTACTGACAACCATCAAAATCCAATGGGCTCTGACAAAATGGGGAGTTCCAACACAAAATTTTACACTAAACTATATAGATATATGGCTACAAAAAAACTTCCTAATATGATTAAGTAAATATTTGTTGAAGTTTACCAATTTTTTGTTTACCATTAATTTTTGAGAAACCAAAATTTGAGAAAAATATCAGAAATCCGTATTTTTCCTAGGTTTTTTCGTTTTTATGAAAATTTCACAAGATTGGCCGGCCAAATGAGTTTAATCATTTAAAGAGGTATAATTTAGGCATCTAAATGCATAATTGCCGCAGTGCGACTCCAAAATTCACGGAATCATGGATCATTGAGAAAATAACATTTTTTCACATTTTCACTGAATTTACTGTTATTAATTTTTGTAAGAGCATACATTTAGACCCCCAAAAGGAACATTAAGGGTATTTAATGCGTACGATGGTAGAATTTCATGCCCATAGGCAAAAAACTGTTTCAGAGTTTTGCTTTGGAAACAAAATTTTTATAATTTTTTTAAATTTTCAATATTTTATAAAAAATCTACCAATTACTTAAATATGAACAACAAAATTTCAAGATTACCCGGTAGTCGGGATTCTTGAAGTGAAATACTTACCTGACCCCCTTTAACAATGAGATCTCCTACCACCTTCGTCCCCTATTCACTGCCCACAAAATAAAATGGACTCTACCAAGCCCATCATCCTGTGGACCCTCTCCCCAAATCGTCAGTTCCGCATTAAGCAAAAACCATTAGTCCTTCGCTCTCCCAGGCTAAATATGGGTGGAAGGGTGGGGAAAGGCTGGGGGTCAGGTAAGTATTTCACTTCAAGAATCCCGACTACCGGGTAATCTTGAATTCTTATTCGTTCATACTTACCTGACCCCCTTTAACAATGAGATAGACTACCAGAGCTATCCTTGTGGTGGGATGGCTACACTAGCCTGGAGAAATGATCAATTCATTAACTCACTTTTAACCCATAATAACACTAATTTTTGTGTTCCTCACCTCAGGGAGGCGGGTGGGTATTACAACTCCCAATACTTATATGGCCCACAACTTGATGGGCTGTCCAAAATTTTTGTGTTCCTCACCTCACTGCTTATTAGGGATATTACACAATTCTTTACCGGTCCAAGCCGGATTCATGTCAGACATGACTCAGTTAACCTGTAAGAGGTCGACTCAAGATCTGGTCGACTCATCCTTCCATACATTGCTAATGTTGCTGTCCTGCACCTAGCCAGGACTGCGTAACCTCTGTATCTTTGTTTCGTATTATGAAACCACGGTCCATGTAAAATGTGGAATCCGTGTATACTCAGTGCATCATATGACATCACGGTCAATGAAAAAGTGTGGAGTGACTCGGTGCACTCCAGTTAAGCCTAGAAACTGCATGAAATAGCCTACTTTAGAGACTATGGTAAGTATGGACACTTAATTGACAGGCACTTTGAACCGTTAGCCACCCCTGGGTACAGAGACTAATAGGGGTGGAATTACATCTGGAGTTGTCATCACATCCTCTGTTGATGACCTTCCTACTCTTTTAAAGTATTAAGCGAGGTTTCACAAGCCTCTAGCCATGATTCTCAGAACTCCCATGCAGAGTTAACAGTTGCTATTTCACAAGACTGCGATCATTCTGGAGACCAGTCAAAACTACTGTGAGCTTGCCTAGATCTATGCCGGCAGTAGGTCTACGATCACTGTACAATATTGCGGATCTAGTCCTATTCCTCTCGAACTATTAGTTCGGGGTTTGTAGCCTGTTCTCATTATCAGCAGGTTTGTTCTCTCCAGCAGAACTCCTCAGCTGCCTTTTATCCGCAATTCATGCGACACAGTTGTGTTGCGCCTCATGGCTCTGCTATGTGGCTAACGAATGTACCATAGGTTAGTACCGAGCCATTTATAGTGATAATACTATATTAATAACTAGCCCCATCTAGGTACCCCACACTACAAGTGGGGAGGTAACAGCTAGCCTATAAGAGATAAATACCCAAGTATACATGAATACATAAAATGGTATCTCATTTCGCATATATATATAACCCAGTTCAGTACGTTTGCTTGGCCAGGATTTCCTCCATCCTGTGCATAACTGGGAGAAATGAGGCTGACATTCACACCAAAGTCCTTTATCGGTTTTTTGGGGTTGTGAAAACTGGTATTACCTGGATTGCAACATACAACTACAGTTCGACAGGTTCGCCCGATAAATGAACGACATATACACCAACTCAATTCCTGGAACTATATTCAAATTATAGTTATCAATCTGAAATTGTTGCGATTTGATGGTTAAAAAGGCAAATACACCCTTCGGGTGTCAGCCTGCCGTAAGTTTAACTTGGTCCAAATAAACTTGAAACTGGACAGTCTATGTGCTACTGAGATATCAAGGGCAGCTTGCTACCTAGTGTGATTCAGCACTTGGCGGATGTTTCTGGCCACTGTTGCCTCCAACAGCAACTTCCAGTCTCCCTCAAAAGGGAATTAAACATCAAAGTCCAATTGGTATAGACCTGGTAGTCAAAAGAACCAGTACTTAGTCTTAGAACAAGTTCTTTGGGAAGGTCACGACAACCCAAGATAGAACTCAAAGGAGAGAATAATGATTTCATAAACTAACAGAAATAATTGAATGGATTTCCCCAAGATATTTTGAACTTTCATTGGCCTCCAGAGCCTATGACAAGTCACTCAACATGAGAATGTACTTAGCTGGTGCTTCGCAGTTCTGACCGGTCAGTTACTGCCCTGCTACCTTCATGGAATCAATATCCACAGGTGCACCAAAGCTGGGTACCCTCATCATCCAAATGAGATGTTTCAGCTGTATGGCTGGGCATCTTACCCTCTGAGAAAAGGTACAGAGGCCACTAGTACAAAATCCGCGGAGTCCTTTATATTATATAACTGTTAGGACGTTGTCACATTCCTTTGCAAGTCAAATGCAATAAGTAACAGCAGTGTCCTACTTTTTCGCAACGGTTTATCCGCCCTATTCCTTGGAATTGTTAAAATGCTCAGCAACTAATTCCTCATCGACCAGAAGGATTACAGTACTTTTAAGACTGCAATACACATGCATGCAGTCATATTGCCATATTCCAATCAATCTTAATGACTTCCGTCTTAACGACCTCCCCCTTCATGGGGTTATCTGGTCAGTACATCTGTAATTTCCTGGCAAACTGGGGGTCTCACTGGACCCCTCTCGCCGGATGTTAACAGTCATCACTCGTACTTTCAACCGAAGCGAGTGGAGACCAAATCACTCTGGAGTGTGCCAACATTGAAAACTGGGTGTCCCAACAGTGGGCAACCGTGCCACTGACGTCAGAAATATAAACCACGGAAGATACAATCTCCAGAAGTTAAAGCTGTTTACTGACTTGTGTGTAGTGGTAACAATCTACAGCACCAAGTGTTCTCTCATAGCTAGATAACTGAGCAGCAGAGTTTCACACAATTGCTACATATCTGCTAAGTACAATGTAGGTATCGGCGTTACATCAAAGAGCCTTTGCTTTGTAGTCAGTCCGTCACCCAAAATACCTTATATGCAAGCTTCCTCTGACAATGTTGTCATCATCCTCGGCTTGCTTGCCAATTACAAATTCTTGACTCATGCCTCATTCGGGCGTCATGCATGAGGGTGTACCTGAATAATTCAATATCATTTTGATCCCATATCCATATTGTGCTAAATTCATTTGAACTTATGCTTATATGGTTAGTATTAAAACATTAAGACCAGAAGCAATTTGTTTTGCTCAGAGACTTGTTAGCTCCGTACTCAGCTTGATACTTTGTCTCAAGGATTAGCTAGATGGATTCTAGACAGGCTTGGCCCGAGCTGTCACACTCATTGAGGCAAGACATAATAATGGGGATAATAGAGAGGCCCTGGTTTACATAGGCCTTGCCTTTCCCATGAGCCCTATTGGGTCTATTGATGCTTTCAACCTCGACTCTACATCAAGGGAGTTGAGTATTAATGTGCAGCTTTGATAGCTCGCAAAAAGAAGTCATGATCACATTGACACTAATCTGAATTGCCATTCAGAAACATGAAATATTGCCTGGTGTCCCAGATGACAGCCACGTCCTTAGTAAGGAATCGATGGTCATTTTCACCAATAGCTCCTGAATTCTATAATTTTATATAACTTTATATATAATGTTTAGTTGTTATTTGCAACTTCGAATCTCCTCTGAGGCTCTTAGTCCTAAGTGAGATTACAGTAGTTCTGCCAAAGATCACAAGTTTGACCTCTCTTGGGAGGACACTAACTCCACATCATTGGCCATACATCGGATCTATGCTATCAGGGATCCATTCCCATTAGCAGGACTTATTAATTTCAGCTTATGTTGCGTAGCCTCCATGGCCCATCGCAGGTCGCCAGTATGCTTAAGCTCAAGTTTAGGCTAACCAGGAACCCTGCTTCAGGGATCTCCAAGCCGCATCTACTATGACTGCCTAACCTGCTGGCATGCCGAAGAGCAGATAATTATAATGTTCAAGGATTAGGTTACAGACTTCCTAGAAGTCCTCCATCCATAGCCCTCTTTCCAAGACCACCAATTTTCAGGGATAGAGAGATTGCACAAATTAAGTGGTGATACTTTAGCCACAGAGTTTCCTACTTCCTGTAGGGTCCTTGTACCATGAGGTAAGCACTATCTAGTTGCACACTAGAAGGGCGACACGGATATATCAATATGTAGCCTTACATACTTGTTAACCATTCTGGGATTCCACAACACTGGTGGACAGTGGAGGTGAATGGTGACCGAACAACTTTGTTAATAATTTAATGGTTACCAAATAAAAAGCCTGAATTAACAACTACCAAAAAAAAAATTTAAAGGCCAAAAGAGGAAGAATTGCCAAAAATTAAACTCTTTTAATGTTTTAAAACATGTTATGTCCTCATGTCTGTGCAGAAGCAGATTACTCTTTATCATGCTTATTTCTTACTCCACAACAGATTCTAGACTCCCTCGCCCTAGGAATAGATCTGTTTCATAAAATTTGATGGCTTCATTATATAAGGCGAGACCCTTATCGGCCCTTTTCAGATTTACCAGATTGCGACCTGTGTCCAGCTTGAGAGTCAATGGGTAATTGAGCCCTTAACCACAGAGCATAACCCTTGACAAACCAAAGAGCTCGCTCCCTACCAGTGGGTAGCAGATTGCTCCAATAACTAGGTCTGTATCCGTACGTCAAAGGGTGACACAGTTCATTCCACAGAACTGGCCCCTAGACATGAGTTCACTCCCTGGCTGATGGGTAGTGACCACTCAATATTCCGGCATGTGTAAAGCTATAGACTTCTCAGAGCCTACTAACACCAGTGCCTACGAATTATACCATACCTGAACTGTTGATAAACATCCCTGTTTAATCATTTATTTGTTCATGAGACAATAAACACCTGTTTATTTATTCATTAATTTAAGAAGTGACAGCTAGCTTTGCACCATGCACTGTAGCTTCATCAGCAGCAGACTTCAGTGGTTCCCCTCAGAACTCAAGTGTCCGCCGTTCATCCTCAGGAAAGTGACACGTTAGGGCTGTTCGTGTTGAGATTCCAACCATGGAAGTGTCAGCCTGTTACTCCTGTGTAGTGTCATATCAGAGCCTGGTCTGGTCTGCCTTGACAGATGACTGCTCTGGCCTCACAGGTGGAACTGCAATACACAAAAGTGAAAACATCACCAAATATTCAAAAAAGTACTTTAGTAAGGGCACCAAACCCTGAAAGTCATTTAAAAATATGGCTCCATTGAAAACATTCACTCCACAAAGTGAAAAATCTCAAAAACCTCCATTATCGCTCGTCGCTATAGCGACTGTTACGACCGATTTCCGACGGTAGACTGTCAAAAACGACTCACCAACGTCGTCAAAACAACCTGATAATTCATAGAAATCAATATATATCGAAAGATTAATGTAGATACGCTTACCCTGTGCGTAATAAGCCATTTAGATGGACCTCGCCGTGAAAATATAGGCGCCCGGCGGCCATGACAGTTGGTGTAAACAACCAGCCTGAGTGGCGCGAAAAACTTTGATGTCAAATTACGTCGTAAAAACGACTCCAGAACGCAATAAGCGTCCATCGGATGTAAATCCAAGGTGTATTCATCGAAATACACTCAATTTCATCCATAATCATCGTCAAAAAGACTGTTAAAATAGTAGACGAAGGCGTAATGCATGCGACCGCGTCGCATGCTTAATAGGAACTGACGATTTGGGGAGAGGGTCCACAGGATGATGGGCTTGGTAGAGTCCATTTTATTTTGTGGGCAGTGAATAGGGGACGAAGGTGGTAGGAGATCTCATTGTTAAAGGGGGTCAGGTAAGTATGAACGAATAAGAAGCACATATATGCTGTAAGACCCATTCATGTGCCAAATATCATATATACAAGTGCAATGGTTTAGGCACAGTGGCCAAAACAAAATGTGTGCAGCCGCCCGCAGTGGATCCAAGCAAGATATAAAAGGAAAACACATCATAATAACAACATGCCTGGTATTCATTCCTATGCCAGATGCATGCTCTATAATCAAGTTATACATATCTCTTGATCCAAACATCTCCAAACAAAATAGCCAAGACAGGGCCCAAAAGACATTCTGAAAAGCTCAAATTTCAAATTTCCCGCCAAAACGGTCCATTTGTCACTGTGACTGCATAAATGGAGATGTGTACACATCTCCATTAAAAAATGGCATAAACATACATAATTCATAAAAGGGAAGTTTATTTCTAGTATTTCAAAGAAATTTTGCAATAAATGTGTCCACACTTCCATTCTTCAAAGAAACTAGAGGAAATTGGTCAAAAGCTAAAAGGTTCCATAGAACTGTTCACTTTCCCAACAGCATGATGGAAAGAATGTATAAGATCAATATGAATTCCCAAAAAGAAACTGGAAATCTACAATTTGCATTGACTTTTATGAGCAACGCTAGTGCAAGATTGCTGAATGTACAGAAATATTCAGAAATTACCAGTTGTCTCCTTTAAGCATCTATGCAAACGTCAAAATCTAAACGAGACGACCAACAAAAAATACAAACGTCCATTGCATTGTGGTCAGTCAGTTTACCCTAATTAATATATTTCGAAAGGAAGTTGGGCACAATGTTTTCAAATACAGGTATACAGATATTTGTACTTCTGTATCAAAAGCCAGTGATACAGAGCGGTGAGCCTTTTCTTCAACTGTTTTGTGATGCCTATACAACAATCTTCCAATTGAGGGCAATGAGAGAGGAAGTTATTTACAAAAATTCCAATAAATTATCACTCTTTGAAGTTGTAGATATTCACACAACACTGAATCAACCTCACCATGAAGTGTTGCTTGATCAATAGCTCTAATACATAGTTGACACCTTTTTGAACCAAAACATTTCGATAGGATGGTAAAAATGAATAATTTATGGGAAAAGGTCATAATTACTGAAATGACAAGTTGACAAGATGACAGGCAGACAAAATTGATAATTACAGCATTGATTTCAGGAGGCTGATGCTCACATCATCACAATGTGTATGTAAATATTCAAGGCAAACAACAGAAATATGCAGATATCTCAAAAAGTATACATTTCCATGCAAATGGATATAACAAAAGAAGTAACAAGGCCACAATCTTCAGTAAAATATAAATGAATCCAAAAATACATTGTAATTTTGGATAATGTAAGATTATTTCTCAAATAAATAAGCTGAAACTGAATCTGAGATCTGTTTAACAGATCTACCAAATCCAAAACGTCATATATGTGATAATAATTGTAATACCCCTATCAATGGCAAGAGACTTATAGATGCCTGAAGAGTATGCAATCACTCAACTTGAATAATCTATCATTTTTGGAAATATTTTTAAATATACATCATGTAAATGGTACTCGCTGCTCATACAGTGGTATGTGTGTGATAAGTCCCTTGTTATACGACCAACTTTCCATCTGTGCGACTTTCCATCTGTGTGACTTTCCATCTGAGTGACTCTCCATCTGTGTGACTTTCCATCTGTGTGACTTTCCATCTGAGTGACTTTCCATCTGAGTGACTTTCCATCTGCATGACTTTCCATCTGTGTGACTGTCTTCCTTCACTGCCTACATTTATAGTATTTTTCAACATTTTGCACCCAGTGATGAGACTGTTTCCCACGAGAGACATCATTACTGCATGTCTTATCATTTTCACTTATCTAAAATCAAGAGGCCTACCTGTTACCATTGAGCTCTCCAGGTGACAGATCGGACCCAGGATCCGCAACTGGAGAGAGTGCCATCTGCTTGTAAATTCCAAAATTGTGAAGGTTTACGCTTATACTATTAATAAATAGTAAAAGTTGAATGCTACAATTTACTACCGTAGCAGTGATGAGTTAGTTGGTTGAAGCCTACCAACTCACTGATGCTGGGCAGAACAGCAGAGCAAAGCATCTGGTTTTATAACAAAGAGACATCTTGATTCTGCATTGACTGTCATTGTCAGCATAATTTTTGAACGTGTACAATTTTAATACCAGTATACCAGAGGATCAGCTGTTCATAAATCACATATCAAGCATAAACACCTTATTTAACACCAGAAAAAGCCACTTTCTAATAAATCATTACAAATGTACCAATGGTGTACACTGTACAAGCTATAAATCTGTCAATCTAATTTCACACTTGTCAGTTTTTTCACCCAACAATTTTTCAATCAATCTATCACATGCAGCTGTGTGGGGCATAATAGTCAATAAGACATCTATTAAAAATAATCAGTCAAGAAAGACTGTATCTGACTGTTATAAACGGCATCACTCTAAAAATATTTAATTTGAAATCTATAAATGTACAGTCATTCCATAAAATGCTGATGCAGTAGGCCTATATACTTTTTTCGTGAAGGGTGAATCAAAGTATGGCCAAACGATACTATTTATAAAAAAGAAGATTTTCCTTGAAGTTCATAAAATTTAAGTATTAAAGCAACAAAACATTTGTCCACATGTCCTCTAACTTATGCAAAAAATAACAATCATCAGTGCCCAATAGCCCACTTCAAATGGGGATATCCCATCAATCAACACATCTATCAATCAATCTCAACCACATTTCTCATGCATAACTTATCAAATCCCACTTTATCATATCATATCATATATATATGTGTACGCAACTGTCACTTTTCACAAAAAGTGTACAAATAATTTTATCATTTTATCTTACCTAAAATTTATCAAAAATCAAAAGAGACCTACCTGTTACCATTGAGCTCTCCAGGTGACAGATCGGACCCAGGACCCGCAACTGGAGAGAGTGCCATCTGCTTGTAAATTCCAAACTTGTGAAGGTTTATACACTTACTATTAACAAATAGTAAAAGTTAAATGCTACAATTTACTACCGTAGCAGTGATGAGTTAGTTGGTTGAACGCCTACCAACTCACTGATGCTGGGCAGAAACAGCAGAGCAAAGCATCTGTAGCAGTGGTAGCCAGCAGCAGCAGCAGCAGCAGCTCAACAAGATGGAGCAGCAGCAGTAGCCAGCAGCAGCAGCCACTCAGCAGCAGGTCTACTCCAATCATAATCAATGGCCCTTGTGATGAGCTATGGGTTATCTTATATAAGTTACATGTTGTCACAACTTGTCAACATGGGAGATGGATGGATTCTAAAGGATGGATGACTAGGGCCCTGCATCCTACATTTATGCCATCTGATAGCAAATGAGGACAGGAGAAGGATACGAAATGCAATCTGGACAATGAGGCTAAAGATGCTCGGAACTGTCATATAACATTGGTCCCAATAAATTTGTAACCCGACCAAAACTGTCCGCAATCAAACCAGGGACCAAGGAATTGGAAATCAAGCGTACACAAAATGATCTGTTGTCTCTTTCATCAACAACGGAGGAATAGACAGAAGGTAGACAGTCAGAAAAAAGAAAAAACCACAAACTCACGCATACCATAAGCGGTATATTGATGAGGTGGAGAGACACTAAACTAAACTAAACTGAACTGACTGAAGTCATCGATGCCATGAAATTGTTGAAATGGAAATGAGCAGAGCTTTTGATACTCCAATCTGTAATATTGTTCCAAAACCATTTCGCCTTCAACTTTAAAAATTATAAATAATCAGCAAATTGTGCCGAAAAAAAAAAAGAAACTAATTTTTTTGCACAGTCGCAGTTTTTGAAGATGTATCAACCACTTCTTAGGCCTAATCAAAATCAAATAGGCTGGATTAAGTTAAAAAGTGCGTCAATAAATTTTCCAGGAGGCAACACCGAACACATCACCGTGGCACCAACATTCATTGTTAAAAGCATTCATCAAGTTAAGTTGCATCAAACAATTCCATGCAACATTAGCTTTAAAACATGACCCAGCGAATTGGGTGCATACCATTTTCTGCTCAACTAAAAAATCAATTCTCTGAGTTCAGAAGCACTGTGATGTGCACTAAAGGGAAATAGTTTTGCACCAAGTTTACTTTCTCTTTTCCTTATTTTTCTTTTATGTCTTTACTTATTTTTCACTATTGTTTCTATTTTATTCTGTCCAAGAACTCATGCAATGGACTCATGCAAGGATACCTTCAGTCTATGTTGCGCCAAAGAAGCAATTCAATTATAATCTCCTATTTTTTAGCAGTCCTTCTTTACTTCCTGTGAATACAAAAACTTTTAAAATAAAATCTTCTGCTTCTTAGACAATACTGCCGCTTCAGAATGATACATCCATCCATCTATGTATCTATGCATCATTAATTGAATCAATTTATCTATCTACCTATCCAACAAACCACTGTTCTATCCATCTATCCGACAGCCTGAATATTAACAAAGTTCAGATTGCAAAGTTGCAGGATGTCAACTCGCAACAGCTAGTTCAGGACACCGGACAACTGCTATGCATTGTAGTACGAAATGAAATTTTTGTTGCTCCCCACAAAGGGTTTTCGGTACTAACATTGACATTGGACTTTCAGTTTATCATAATTCCAACATGTACAGTACTCAAAGTATAGCCATAACTTAAGTGTATGTACAAGACTTACCCCACTGAACCCTACCACCCACCCCAACCTACAAATTCAAAGTTTCTACTAAATCACATCAAATCACTGGAGTCCCCTCCAACATGTACACAGGTGTGCCATAAATCTTATGAAACATCCCTGACCCATCCAAAATTCATGGCATCTCCTATGACTCTTCAGTGCAGAGTCTGCACAGCTTCCACATTTTCCAGAACTTCCTGCTCTGTTATGATTCACCCAGAGTTATGACAGGTGAATAGCAATTAACCTGGATTATTCAACATCCTTAATTAATTCTCCTGGTAGACACCTGCACTCCATTCTTCCATTAGGCAAATGAATAGCCTGGATGATTAGGCAAGGGCGAGTGGAAACTGGGAATGGGCCCTCTACTCCTTGCACCAGTTTGATTCACCAAAATCTTTCAGGTATTTTGCAATTCAAAACGAAAAAAAGTGAGCTCAGGCAATGTGATTCGTTTCTGTCTAGCAAAATAGAAATAAGGAGTAGTGTCTGTTGGACATACATCATTAATTTTGGATTTCTCAAATAAACTGTTGGGAGACCCATGTGCATGAAAGTACAGTGCTGCCTGTAAGTAAGTGAAACGCATGATATTGTGCCATTGCATCAATGCTAAACATCCTCGACCGAACTGCTTGTGGAAGCATGAATTCTCATCCGATGAGAGGAATACATATTGGGTCATAAAGGCAATATTTGAGGCATGTAGGATAACAATGGAAGCCAACGTTCGTTGCTGTAATCAGAGTTAGGTATGGGTCACAGTCTTTGATAAGTAAGTGAACCACCCTTCCCTATGAAATAACATTGGGCCTGTGTTTCACTTACCTATCAAAGACTTTGACCCATACCTAACCCTGACTACAGCAAAGAACATCGTTGGCTGCCATTGTTATCCTACATGCCTCAAATATTGGCCTTAATGACCCAATATGTATATTCCCCTTATCGGATGAGAATTCATGCTTCCACAAGGAGTTTGGTTGAGGATTCAGGATATTTACCATTGATGCAATGACAATATCATGCGTTTCACTTATTTACAGGCGGCACTGTAGTCCATCCATGCACAATTTTTGTGGACAATCCTCACCGTCTTTGGATTTGCTTCACCCATCAACTTTCCTATATTTGTGTGTTGCTTTGTAATGTTTTACTTTCATTACTGTACTCATTACTTAACTTCTCTTATGTATTTTTGTTAAACCTTTCACCAATTCATAGATATATCTCTGTTCATTTACTTCTGTTTGCTGCATTAAATATCATTTTTGTTTGGTTTCACCTATCATTCGCAGTTAAACTAATGCTACAGTACAATTGACTGAACCAAATAATTTTTTTTCTTGTACAAAGCTATATATAGGCAATTTATATGTGCATTTATTAAATCGAAAATTCTCATTATTGTAAAGGTCAGGTTTAGTTGGATGAGGTTCTTCATTTTCTTTGTTTAATACTTTTTAGTACTTCTATTTTTCGACCATTTCACTTTTATTTTAACAGTCACCCAATCTATCAAACTATAATGACATATCAATTACCCTCAGTCCAGATTCAGTTTATTGTGGCAGTTGTCAAACATCAACAACATAAATCAATAGCATTTCATCATGTTCGAATTAAGGGCAATAAATCACTTCAGTGAAATGTAAATGACAATCAAATATTGAATAAAATATCAAGTCACTCCGTCAAATCACAGATTTATATGTTTTTAAGCTTTTTTGCTTTTGACAGCTCACTTCCATGAAATCTCATACATTATTATCAGAGTAAAGTCAAAAATTTCAGTCTAATCATAAGACAAATTAAACTTTTAAAGGACTATTTTTGAGGGGAATAGAAATAAAATGTACCTTTCCCTGCTCTGGTACCTTCCTCTACAAAATGAATGTCCCTACCAATTACACAGTGTTTCAACCCTTCATATCTCTCACATCTCAACATTTCCATCATGTCATGAAATGAACAAATTCAGAGTCAAAAAGACCTTATTAATCATAGGACTGTGAAACTTTTCAGTCGATGACTTTTGAGAGCAGCACCAGATATGAAATGATAATTGCATGATAGTCTGTCAACATGAAGCCCATGAGATCTATCATTTTAGAATAAAAAGGCAAAAGCTGATTATGGCTGAAGCAAATGTCAGACCAGCATTATTGCAAAATATTACAAATGCTAAATAGCACACACAAAAATGGCGTTCATTGTGATCCATGCTGCTACATTTGTTTCAGCCATTTATTATACTGATGAAAAATGACAAGCATCCAGACAATATACCACAAACATGGAACATGGAACAAATATAAGTGTGTTGCTGTATAGTAAAATGACAAAAGATTGCATCACATGAATACAGAATGCAAATTAATATACTGGTAGCATATTGCTATTTGCTTCAAGTAGATCCTTCAGATTTTAAATTACGTTTATTTCCTCACATGCTCAAAAGGAACTGCTTTTTACATTGTATCAAGATATGAAAACGTTGCACTGAATTTTGATTTTCCATAATAGTAACATATTGCAGCTCAAGGCATACATTTACAGTAGACGAACATCGAGTGCTTACAGAATTGGACTGAAATGTTGCTTGTGAGCTCATAGCCTATCCATGCCATGTTATTCCTATGAGACATAAGAAATGTATGAGGTCATAGCCTATACTTGCAATAGTATGAAAACGTGTCATCAGCTGAGTATCAATGAAGTCACAAGCTACTCAATGACAAATTGACAGTTCATTTCAATGCAATGTATAGGGCTTGTTATGAGGTCATTAGCAGCTAAATGTAAGTACTTGTCATTTGTCTACTGTAAAACCCCCATTTTTACCACCATTTTTTTCTGCAACTCTCACAGACATCAGAAATTTGCAGAGCTCTATATCATCATCATCATCATCCGCAGCAACAGCTGGTCAAGCAGAGACTCCGAGTGACCTCAGCTGGGATGTTTCTTATCAGGTCATAAGGTCCAGCAGCTGCAATGCTATCAAACTGCATTACTTGTCATACTAATATACATCATTCCGGAGTTCAACTTCACATCATACTAATACTGTAACATACTCTAGATTCAAACTGGTATTTTCCTTTTAATTCTTGAAGTACAAACTAGAATCATGCAATTGTAAAAAAAAAAAAAGATATCATGAACTCTCTGGTTCAGGGTCTTTCAACAGCAATAATATGTTCTAAGAGCGTTACTGCAGTTACGCTCCTAATTGACTTTCGGTTGGGTACAGTGAATCTGTAAAGGAGAGTAGATGACACGACAGAATCTATCTTGACAACAAGTCATGTTATATTTACTACATCTCAAAACATAATCAAGGACATCCTCATTTGACACACAGAATTCTGAGACATACATCGGCCAAATTTCTTTACTTTGTAAAAATATTCATGGACAATTTATATGCATACAGAACAACCAAATTAACTTTAAAAGTCCTGGTACCAGGCCAGCAGTCCTTAAGGGCTATAACACACCAAATTTGTGACACAAATGGCGCAAATGAGCTTTATTCCACACCCTTCTTCACAATTCTGTCATGAAACAAACAAATCAGCTTTCAACAACAAAGAAATTCAAACGCTAAAGATCCAGAAAATCTGAAGAATTTTGACATTAACTGTCTTTGCCACAGGCTGATAGACTTCTCAACCAGTTCTCATGTAACCACTTCATAGTTCTATGAGTTACAGTGGAAATATAGCGGGCTCCACAACAGCTCCCTGAAGTATAGAATTTGCAGCAGAGGTTAAATGGGTGGTGGAGCAAGACTGAGTCCTCAAGACCTCTTCATCATAAAGCCAAGTTTAAAGGAGATGATAAAAAAAACATTAGACAAAGATAATCAAAGGGAATTTAAAGTACTTTATCTGACAGAAGCTTGAAGTATGTATTGTCATCATCAAATGACATTCCAAAATTTTAAAAGTATTGTCAGGCCTGACTAGAAATTGAGCAAATCATGACCAAAGAACTGCAAAGATGGAAGTTGAGCAAATGAAACTCAAATAGTGTGTAGAACACAATACAAATGGGAAGAGGGTTGAGGGAAACACAGTTGCACCAACAATGACTCCCAGGGATACAAGTAACTTGTGGAAGGGTGGCAGTGCAAGGCTGAGTCCTCCATATAACAAGGGAGATGATATGAAGAAAATACTAAACAAAGAAAATCACTTGATGAGAATCTGACGTCAGGACTGACCAAGGATGTTTCAACAACTCAAATTTTCAGAAACCATTAATTTTCATGTTGTAGAGTTTCAAAAACGCAGACAAGTTGGTCAGGATAGCCACCCATAAGTGTGCGGTACTTAACGAATATTGACATCCGAAGTTGTTGGACAACATATTGGACTGGGACTGTGGTCTGAGGCAATCGGAATACCATGTACCATAAAAGTATAGAGAAGATTCACTATGGGCTCAAACCAGTGCAGTGCGACTTTAACATGGCATTCAGATATACCTCAAGAGTAGTCTAGACCAAAATAGATCAGAGCACAATAGAACGTACCACACATTCCAGAGAGTCCAAACACAAACAGTGAAGGGAATCAAAAGAATTCACACACTGAAGCCAGACTGAAGGTTGAATAGGCCCTTTTGAGAGGACTGTCATACTATTGCTTAGTGCAGAAAGGTCTGGTGGTCTGAAGGAATCAGCTTATAAATTGACAAAGAGTAGAGAAGACCCAGACCTAAAAGACAAAGTTAGAAAGACGTTATTGAGAGAAGGTAAAACTTTTTATACCCTCTGGACGAGAACAAGATTGAAAAGAACAGTCTTCCTGGGAGAACATCTTAAAGTTCAAAGGACAAAAAGACAGAAGCCACCTAATTTTTTAGTTGATTTGTTAAAAAAAAAAGAGTTAGCTCAACAGTCCAACAACCGTGCCTTAAAAGCAAAGTTTTGTGACCTACACTATGCACAAACAAAAACAAAAGCAGTTGTATAGTAGCTATAGTCAAGACATTTTATTTTGGCAGTAAGTTTTTAGCCAATGAAACAATCCATGGTCAAGTCTGATGTTAAATTTTTGGTTTATTAGACTGAGTACACCATGACCAAGCATGATTTGGATTAAATATGTTTCTTCTAATCCCCCAGCTTCAACATACAGGCACTTACAATGTTAAATTTCTGCTGCTCTTCAACACATTTAGAGCTATTTTTAGCCTTCTGTTGTGACGTCATCAGCATTGTTGGCTCTATGACATCACTGAAACAATGGTGACGTCACAACAGCAGCAATGGAAGCAGTAGAAGAAAATGGCTTCTTGAGCTGTTTTGACAGCAATGTTAATCTAATGGGACTACCTCAAAACCAGGACTACAACATGCCAATACTTCCAAATGTTTATGAAACTGTTTGGTCAAGGTGTCAGGAACAGGAGGGGACAAGTATTTTTGTCAAGAGTAAGGTATGTTTTTAATTATCAGCCAAAAACTTACTGCCACAAAAAAATGACTTGACTTATAACATAAACTAGAATAGGGCTATAGAAATTCAGGCGCATTTTTTCCGTTCACTGAAGTTAGTGGAGCAACAATACCCTCTACCGGACATCATTGGAGTAAAAACTATATCTACATTTTGTATGTCAACAAGTCAGACAGACTACCTTTACCGGCATGTTGTGCCTCAGGGAGCTGGCGCAGCACCCACCCTACCAATGCCTTTTGAATGTGCCAAATATCATAGTCAGATCTCCTCCCTGACACAGTAGAAGCTTAGAGCTGATAATAACAGCCTGACACAGGATAGTTCACCCAGTAGAAGTCTGCTCAATATTCTGCAGTAATCTACCAAGAACTGCGATTTATCACCTGGTTGGCTGTGAATATCACTGTTAACGGTCAAAATATCAGGGCCTATGATATTGTAAAAAATACCACCCTTCAAGGGCGATATTTCTTAACAATGGTTATGACATCACCAGCATTTCAGCTGCCTGATGATGTCACAAACCAAACAAGGGCCAGAATAATGGGATTGTGACGTCATGTCCATTGTTGCTCCATGGTGACGTCACATTTTTGTAATGGCAGAAAATAGTCCCGCTTTATAACAGAAAATTTGAGGTAAAACCAGGTGATAAAAACAAAACAACCACGCGTCAGGGCACTGAGTAACAATATCACGAGCTGTTGTGTGAATTAATATCACTCTCGCCCTGCGGGCTCGAGTGATATTAATTCACACAACAGCTCGTGATATTGTTACTCAGTGACCCTGACTTGGGTTGTTTTGTTATAATATCACACCCAGACTAACACAGGCCTTATCAAGTAAGCTACTTATCAAAACTCTAGTAGGGGAGAGTCCCCACGATCGGAACACCTAACTTCAGGGGCTTGGGGTTCAAAGGGTAACAATGGTATGATGTTAAAACTAGCCACAAAGGTGGAGGTTGAGTTGAAATACATTGAGTGTAAATATTGAGGGTAAAGCTCGATTTTTATGGACACTAGGCCATTGTCAAAAAAATGTCTTGATATTCTCAGATCACTGATTTGGTACCCTCGATCGGACCACCAAGTTGCCTCGATTGGTCCACTACAAAAATCATGTTTTATGCAATCCAAACCCTTGATATCATCCGGGATTACTCTAAAACAGCAGTCCTCGAGTGTCATTATTAATTTTTGACACCATAAAAGTTGGCAATTAGGCTGGTTTTCTTTTTTTTTTAATCCATCAATATTATTCCTAAAACTGCCTGTAGGGGGCATACTAGCATGGGAGTGAATTTCACATAAGGGTTTTGACTTAACCCTGGATGAGAATTTAATTTTTTTATGGATTAATATTCATTACAAAGCTTCGATTGTCATATATGCATGCTGTATTATCAATATCAGTGCCCCCATGATGTGGTCCAATCGAGGACACACTGGTGTTCCAATCAAGGAAATAACTGTCATTTGCAAAACTTAAGTCAGAGCTTTAATATCTTATAGATTAGTACATTTTTCTTATTTGTGTTTGGAGACAATAAGTTGAGGGTCACTGGAACAGATTTTGAAAAATTTTCCACAAGGAGATCAGTTCTGAGGGTCTGAAATTTGCACCCCCATGCTAGTTCAGAGACTATCATTTTAAACTTGTGATTTGGATTTCAAGCATGGATATATTTTCAAGTCAATTATTCATGACCCTGTCCAAATTACCAATAAACAACCACCTAAGATAGGTCTGGCCCTCATAGGGTTCATAGTTATGTAATAATTAAAGTGTTCCGATCGAGGCACCGGTCCGATCGTGGGGACTCTCCCCTAGCTTCCACTCTATCTGCATATACATAGCTGTCTGTAGATGGTACATTTGTAGAAGGATCTTGTGCAGCATAGATGCAGACATGATAGGGCCATGTCCCAAGGCCTAAGAGTAAAGCTAAATGGCATTAATCTATGACTTGTGCCTGAGGAGAATACACTGTATAGATCCTAAGACATTTTTGGGCAAAATCTATTACCTCGGTTGTGCGTAGATGAGTGACTAGGACTGCGTGATCTCTAAGGCAATATTTATATATAAGTACAGTACGACTGATTTAGTGACGATGCATTTGATGCAGATCAATAGAGGAAATATATCATATTGGCTGGAGGTAAATTCTTACTTGTAAGCCTGTGAGGACTACCATTTTGCCCTGGATATTAGACACCTCAAACAAAGAGTGTGAATCTGGACAATTCAACATCATATATCACATCATCCAAGAGATGATCAGGCAGTACCTTTGTAAAATTGAAACCTTACAATTATTTAATTTTCATAATTTCCAACTTAAAAAGACAGGGCATTTTTGACAGAAAAAAAATCAAGCTGTCTGACTTCACAACTAGTCTAGTCTAGATGACCTTACGCATGTACAATGTCCATGACACCAACTTATAATGCAATACAGATGGAATATTCAAGAATGGTTCCAAGACAAAATGCAAGAAGTGTGGCATTCATTCACTAAAATTAAGACATATGTCACACCAATGTGTAGAGCGGTGTCCAGCGAAATTCACAAATATTGCTTATACCGAACTACATATTGCATCTAACCAATATCGCACATATATTTTGTGTACCAAGGCCAGTGCAGCATATGTATCTTGTATACGAAAGGATGTAAACGAGATAGGATAGCTGTTTGGAGTGAGATACGAGGCCCACCCAGACCTCTGTAGTAAATCTCTGTCTGCCTGGAGCAACACACTGCTTCTTCATTGCTTATTCTCTCCATGGGATACTAACGGAGATCTAATGCTTTCTCTAGTTTGACAGTGATGTTTGGAGGAGATTGAAGGAAGGCAGGCAGACATTATGGATATATGTTGAAAAAAGAAATTAACATCTTTTTAATTCACAGAAAAGAAATACTACTACCTCTTCTGCAATACAAGAATATCCTAGACTGATTGAGAGAGTAAACTGGCCTTGAAAAATCTAATTAAGTCATCAAACAAACAGACGTAAAATTGTAAAAGGTTTGAAGCAAAGTAGAAAAAATCTTGGACAAGATCCAAATGTCTGAGATGTTCAACTTCAAGAAAAACAAATTCTTGAAACTTTACAGAGTAGTACTCAATACACTGCAGGAGCTTTTTTTCTGTGTAAGTTCCTGAAATTGTGAGGTACAATTTCAGACAAACACTCCATAATCATGCCAATAAACAGCTGCCTGTGGTTTTTGAAATAGTTCAGTCTTTTCAGAGTCATAAGATCACATGAAACTGTTCACTAAGAAATTGGTACTAAACTGATTTATCATAGGATGCTGAAATTATCTTCGTCACAATTTTGTTCTGTATTCAGGAAAGTCAAATTGATCTTTACTTAAATTCCTACTCCTATCATGTATGGAAACAGTTTTCAAGAACCAAGACTTTTTGCTTCATGCCCTTCTGAGGTCCTCCAAGCCTTTAATTTCCCAAAATACTCAGCAGTAACCAAGGAAGAAAGGCTCATCCAAAAATACTATTTTACCTTATTGAAACATCAGGAACCGAATATGTACACCAATTCCAAGTTTCAGTGACCACAAGCTGATAACATAGTAGCCATAGGGGCCCTTAAGCATATGTGAAAACATTTATATCTATTAATAACTTAAGTATATATGTATATTATGAGTGAGATCATTGACTTAAAACCCCCTATGATTCTTACGCATCAGTATTCCTGATCAACGAGACGAAGACCGTGGCCATTGCTCAAGAATCATAAAAAAGGTTTACACCAGATGGTGATTGCCTGATTGGACATCCTTACAGCAATAAAAACAATAGCTATAAGTGTCTTGCAGGCCATTGAAGATCACCATTTTGTATTCATTGAGAACTTTGAGCGGTTGAGAAATCTTTACTTCTATAATTAAGAGAGCCAGTTCAATTCACTTTTGTCACATATACAGATGAACTATCCGTATGAGGCTGTGACTACCAACATAAACGTACCAGTTCTGGACTAGGCTAGCAGTCAAAAAGGACTATAACACACCACGATGTGACACAAATGGCGCAAATGAACTTTATTACACACCCGTCGTAACAATGCTGTCATGAAACAAACAAATCAGCTTTCGACAGCAAAGAACTTCAAACACTAAAGTTCCTGAAGATCTGAAGAATTTTGACATTAACTGTCTTTGCCACAGGCTGATAGACTTCTCAACCAGTTCTCATGTAACCACTACATAGTTCTATGAGTTTCACTGGAAATATGGCTGGCTCCACAACAGCTCCCTGAAGTATAGAATTTGCAGCATAGGCTAAATTGGCAGTGGAGCAAGACTGAGTCCTCAAGACCTCTTCATCCTGAAGCCAAGTTGAAGGAGATGATAAAAAATACTTTAGACAATACTTAGACAAAGAGAATCAAAGGGAATTTAAAGTACTTTATCTGACAGAAGCCTGAAGTATGTATTGTCATCACCAAATGCTATTCCAAAATTTGAAAAGGCTTGTCAGACAGAACTGAGTGTATTCTACGTGGATATATAAACAGAAAAAAGAAATTCTGGTAATCTTTAGCAGAGTGATAATTTCCTGGGTCCGGGTAGAAATGGAAGTTCATAGGTGAACTGACAGACGAAAAGAGGAGGCCCAGGAGGAGTCCACAACATGTTGCAAATCTATCAGACATGTGGTTTCGTTTACTTACCAAGCATACAAATGTGCATGGTGAATAATTTTGACACTTTGTACAAGCGAACACAGATATTAAAACATCTCTATTGTTCGCAAATAAGGAAATTATCAAAATTTTCCAGCACAAAAGTATGTTTTAGGGCTGTCTAGAAATTGAGCAAATCATGACCAAAGAACTGCAAAGATGGAAGTTGAGCAAATGACACTAAAATAGTGTGTAGAACACAATACAAATGGGAACAGGTTTAAAGGTATTACAGTTGCACCAACAATGACTCCAGGGGTACAAAGGAACTCATGGAAAGGTGGCAATGCAAAGCTGAGTCCTCCATGCAACAAAAGAGATGATATGAAGAAGAAAGTACTAAATGAAGAAAATCACTTGATTAGTCTTATGTCAGGACTGACCTGGGATGTTCCGACAACTCAAATTTTCAGACACCATTAATTTTCATATTGCTAAGTTTTCAAAAATGCAGACTAGATGTCTGGATAGCCACCCATAACTTGCATAAGTGTGCAATACTTAACAAATATGAACGTCTGAAGTTGCTGGACCACATATATGGATGGGACTGCGATTCGAGACAATGCGAATACAATGTACCATAAAAGTATAGAGAAGATTCACTATGGGCTCAAACCAGTGCAGTGTGACTTTAACTTGACATTCACATTTACCTAAGAGTTGTCTAGGCCAAAATAGATCAGACCGTTCACCAATTCACAGATCTATCTCTGTTCGTTTACTTCTGTTGCCTGTGTGGCGGGAAGGCGGCGGAGACGCACGAGTGATCCCGGACGCAGCCGAAGTAGGATCGAGGCGGCGCATGCGCACCGGGCGCTCTCTCTCTTACTACGACGAATTCAAGAAGACAAGACGTGTTTCCAGGTATCTAAATATTTGTTTCTCGACACCCCACTCAGTGTAACAGTGGTGGCAGCGGATAAACAGGATGCCTTCACGTTTAGGATTCGTTTCCAGTGTATTTTAAACGCTTTTCGGCGTTATTTTTTACCTTTTTGGAGGAATTTCCGAATTTGACAGCTCGCACGCTTACCTCGACGTAATGATTTAGGCTTAGTCTAGGACGTCCTATAGGCAAAATATCACTTGTCAGTTGATTTTCTTGCTATATTTCGTTACCTAGCTATATTATACACCATATTCAGTCAGTTTTTGTACTTTTCACTTCGAAATTTGACAGTTTTCGTCGTATTTCGTCCGCACGTTTTGCGCATATTTAATTAGCCATGTGGTTTTGTTTACTGTGCTAGTTTAGAATAGGACTGTTCTTTTATTGACGACGTTTGTGTGTAGTTATTTGAATTTTTGCACTGTTTTGAAAAAAAAAAAAATCGAAAAAAAAAAAATTAATTGGAAAGAGTGCACTTGTGTATTGTGTAAATACACTATTTCAGTTAAAGTTCACAACAAACTACTGTCAAATTTGAATTTGGTGTAAATATTTTTACTGTACAAGTTAATAGAGCTTGTTCAGATATTTCGAGTTGACAAGTCGGGAACAGCCCGGTGTGCAATTGTGCATTCGAAGTTCAATAATTCAATAATCTAGCTTTCCAAATTGCTCCTCATTTATTTATTTTTGAAAGTCAGATAATTCCAGCATCTTAAATGTAAATTATAAGTGTTTTGTGACAGCACTTAGTTTTACAGCACTTAAATCAAAGTTTTGGTCAAATTAATCAAAATTATCAGTCAGGACTTGGTCCCAGGTTCAAATCTGTTGAGAGTGTAAATATTCACTTCTGTTGAGAGTGTCTTCATGATTTTGTAGAGAGTGTACAATATTGTTGAGAGTGTTTATACCAATTGAAAGATATTGGTTTTCTGACTGCCGTAAAAGCGCAGACGGAAAGGACTTTGTGACTTAGCAAGCTCTCCTAGTGGATTCTTGCAGATACAATTGTCCGCTTGACTAATTAATCACATCGGTCATTTATTGAATTTATTCAAATTACTTGTGCATTTGAAACTTTAATTTTGATAATTTGGCTGATTTTGCCAATATTTTAAAGTACATTTGATTTAACAATATTCAAACAATTGCACTTGTTTCATTGGTGATTTGTGTCACGCAGTAGTGTACTAATTACAAATTGTGACAGTTTATGTCATTTGACACTGATGTGATTGATTGATCTGAATTTCAACGTTTATGTGACTGATACTTGTTGATACTGAACTGTGTTGAGATATCATCACAGAATTTGATTATTTGAGATACACTTAGTAACTCAAGGTTTCTTAATTGAGTGTTGTGCTGAATTGTGAGTTTAGACTCTGTGATCTGATACTGTAAGCACGGAGTTCTGCGATTTGTGATAGTAGGGCCTGAGCCCAAGGTGACGACACAGTGATCTGATTCCACATTAACTTGTGATTTGCTGTGAATTCCTGATACTTTTGACACCCTATGATATGATACCGTAAAATTTAGCACTGATAGTTGTTTAGACTTGAGATGCTGTTCGGCATATCAATAAAATAGGGATTAGGAGTAGGATTAGTCATGATAATCAATATCCATACCGCAACCGAGTCTCAACTTCGGAAACTTGATCAAGTTGGTGTGTCTCGAGCGCGTGAGGTTATTAAACTCCGGCAAAATGCACGTTTGACACCGGAACTTTTAGGACAACATTTGAGGACGGGGGCAGAATTTTGGCGCAAGTTTGTCAGAACTGGTCAATTGACTTTTGAAGAAGGTGGTGCAACAGGAGGAGAATTGCCTAACCCCATTGGACATGGACGACCACTGACTGGCCGCGGAACTTCCCAGAACACCCCAGCTACTGGATAAATTCCTCCAGGACTAGGACAAGACCCCACTCAGGAAGGTGACCATTCTGTTTCTTTTAATGTACCCAACATGGCAGATGTAAATCTCATCAGAGCTGAGGCTGTCCATAATCAATGGCGAGACTTTGTTACTCAGCTGGAACCTGAAATTAATAAACTTGAAATTGCCATTAAGAATGCGCCCTCGGAGAGTGCACGGGTACCATTAATGCTTCAACAGGAGGAGCAGCGAAAACGGCTTGCTCACTTAGTAAGAATGGAGGGTAATTCTAGAGCTTATTTGGCCTATTTATCTGGTGAGTCACATCCGGATTATGCTGTAAATCAGTTTCAAGATGGAGGCCATGAATTTATAGCTAGTGGGGAACAGCCGGGACAACCGGATGGTGTTATTAATCAACAGGGAAGACATGAATTCTGGTCCATGCAACAATCTTCTCCGACAACTACGCAGTATATTGACATAATGCATCAGCAAGTCCACCAGGAGCAGAATGACCTAAATTTGCATCGGGAAAGTATGGGACAAGGGGGCAACTTCAACCATGATTCACAGACTCAAGTGAAACAAGTTAAGACATTTGACAATGTGCATATTCCTGTTTCTTCTACTCCTGTTTTGCAGCGCCTCAATGCGGCTACAGTCCAGCCTGAAGATATTGCTGCAGTTGTGTCTTCAATGCCCCAAGGAGGAGTTTTTGTGAATTCAAGAAGTGGTGACCACGGAAGTCAAGCCCAGACAACTAGCGATGGACAAACTACTGTGAAGCAACCTATGTCTGTCCCTCAGGGACAGTCCTTCACCGGAAATTTGTATCCCAGTCAAGCTAGTCTTCATTTCACAGACGCTAGCACGTATCTGCCAAGTGTAAGAGAGCATGACGTTCAAGCAAATTATCAACAACGTCCAGTTGATGCAGGAGGTCCAACTCTAACTGGAAGAAGTGGACATCGCCGAAATGTTGACACAGAGGGAATACCTTTAATCAACCCTGCACCATATTTAAGTCAGCAACCAAGTTCCGATCCCCCTCCCAGAGTGGATGTATTCCAAGCCAGGCAACGTCGATTTCAACAGCCTGCGGATACTGCTTCGCAACGAGCTCCCTCGCAGGATGCGAGGCAAGAGCGACCAGAGCCTCGACCCACCGAGACTACAAGAAGAAATGATGATCCCGCAGGAGCGAGGCCCCGGACCGAGTCCCGCTACCAAGGACACAGGATCCACAATATGACAATGAAGATTATGGAAATCCAGGAGCCACATATGTTCAGGATGATTACAGACGAGAAGAATATGGCTACCCACGAGACGTCCCCGAGGAGAGGCAGAGATACTGCGAGAAGCAGCGCGGACTCAATCGCCCCAATGACCATTTTGATGAATACCCAGGGAGCCGGGATCAACGACCGTATCAAGATGACGGACCCAGACGGCAATCCGGGGATTTCCGAGATGAATCCAGACGTCAATCCAGGGATTTCCGAGAAGAATCCAGACGTCAATCCAGGGATTTCCGGGATGAATCTAGACGCCAATCTAGGGATTTGCGTGACTCTACTCATCATAACCGTTGGGATGAAAGGTCCAGACAGAGCTACAGAGATTCTTTTTCAAATTCTCGTTTTGATGATAGAGATAATTGTAGCCGTTATGATAACGCCAATTGTAGTAGATATGATAGGCAAGATAAGAGTCGTGAGTGTGATAATAAATTTGAAAATTCCTTACATGTTGGTTATTCTTCTGGCGGTTTCCGTCAGGATGATAGAGTTTCTTCCAAGTATGACAAAGAGAGACACTCAGATGCAGTGCGCTCAGGGCGTGAGTCTGATTCCCTACCCGTCTTGAATGATCAACTGAGAGACAGAAGAAAATCCAGGAAGCATAGGTCACCATCATCTTCATCTGATTCAAGTTCAAGTGATTCTGATTCTTCTGATTCTGATTCTGAGAGTTCCAGTGAAGATGACGAGCGCTCTTCAAGATCCCGAAGACGTGGGAAAAATTCCAGACGAAAGAAGAGCCCTTCAGCACCCCAGCTACAGATGTTCAAAGGAGAAGTGAATGAATGGGAGAATTTCTTCTTTTATTTCAAGAACACTGCCAAGCAGTACAATAGAAGTAGAAATAGAAGTAGAAGTAGAAGCAGTACAAGTGGAAGAAGAAGATGAAACTTACTAGATTAAAAGAGTGTCTGCAAGGTAAGGCGGTGGAGTATGTTCGTACTTTGCCGAGTTCCACCGTCTACAGCTACAGGAAGTTGGTAAAAGCTCTGCAGAAGAGGTTTGGAAGTGATGACCAACCCCATGTCTACCGCAAAATGCTTCTAGATTTGAGACAGGAGACTAGTGAGTCTCTTGATGACTTTGCGGACCGCACTCAACAAATTGTTCAGAAGGCTTACAGGAAGAGTGGCAAGAAGATCCTTGGCCCCATTGGAGCAGAATCATTTTTGAAAGGGGCGAGGGATAAGAACTCTACAAGACAAGCTGCTCATCGAAAACCCCGAGATGTTCGGGAAGCCTTGGAATTTGTGAAGGAAGCAGCAGCTATTGATAATTTCCTCGGTAGACCTTCCTCGTCTACTCGGTACGTAACTTTTGATGATGATATACCTGTTCGGCAGACTTGTTTGTCTGATTTCAATAATAGGCAGAATTTTCAGCAACGTCCAGTTTCACCCAACAGGAATTATGACTCCCGTCGTCCTTCGCCATACCCGTGGCAACGTGACAGACAGGGGGAGCACCAGTCCAGAGGAAATTTCAGTTATTCACCAAATAGGCAACGTCCATTTTCACCTGCCCGGCGGTTTGGGGATTCATCCCAATCTTCAAGATCCTATGACAGATCCCCAACACCCTCGCGGGATAGAAATTTCAGTAGGTATGGTGATCACTGCTTCAATTGTCAAGAAAGAGGACACTTTCAGCATGAGTGCCCACATCCACCATTCCTCAGGACACTGCCATCTGTAACTTCATCTCCAGGACCGAGACGGGATGATGGAGAAATTCCCAGGGATGACAGACGAGGAGATCCTCAGGATGAGCGACGAGAAGTTTCCAGAGACAACCAGCGAGATGATCGACGTGAAACTTTTCAGAACCAACAAGGAACCCGGAGGAGTGGCCAACGAGAAGCTACAACTAGTCCATTTAGACCACGGACCACTAGATCGCCCCTACCTGGAGGCGGACCTGCTAGCCCTGGAAAAGGAACCCAGACGTATCCCCAGCCTCATGACAAGCGGGTATATCAGGGATCCATATTAAATACTCCAGGATGGACTATGACTGCACCAATTCTCATTAATGGTCACCCCATTGAAGCTGTGATTGACACGGCATCCCAAGTCACATTGATAGGACAGAAAGTAGCAGAGAACATGAAGCTCATTCCAGAAGAAGGCTCATCCATTAAGATACATGGAATTGGAGATAACATGGAGATGCAAGCAAAAATTGTGCGGAATGTCCAATTGACAGTTGGCCGGGAAGTTTTCCCTTGGGACCTTATTGTTGGACCAGCACGAGAATTGTGTATTCTGGGAATAGACTTTCTTAACCATGTTCAGGCTATTATTAATTTCCAGAAGCCGTACATCCGGATCCGTGATTCTGTCATTCCGGCTGATGTGCGAGCCAACGGCCAACCGGCTGAATCTAGTTCTGTCGCTACCATGGAGGAGTGTGATCTACAACCCTTTTCTGGAAGGATTGTCCAATGTCGACTTTCACAAGTCATGAAACAGGATTTCCTTGTGGAACCCATTATGCAGTCCAATTTGAAGTCACAACTTATCATCCCTGAAGTTCTCATGAGTGAAGGAGAGACTGCCGATTTACATATTTTCAACGCTTCTGATACGACTGTTACATTACCTAAGGACACCAGGATTGCCTCCGCTTGTGCAGTAAGTGATGTCATCACCCTCGAAGATTGGATGGAGGATCCTGATGCCACGCCTGTCACGGAGCTGTCCGGCTCCTCCCCCGGTCTCCATGGTGAAGTTGCACCTGGGGACCCACTTTCTGTTTTATCTTGTACAAATTCCGTTCCAGAAGGGAGCCCAGATGACAGAAATCCTGACAATGTTACCTGTGTCGTTCCAGAGCATTTGCAGAAATTATTTGAAGAATCAGGCATTCATCTTAAACAGGATGAGAGAGAAGAACTTAAGAAGTTGCTTGTGGAATATCAAGATGTCTTCGCCAAGAATGATTATGACCTCGGTGAATTCCATGAAATCATGCACACTATAGATACTGGGACTGCCATGCCCGTAAAATGTGGCCTTCGGAGAACGCCACTTGGATTCCAAGACAAGGAAGAAGAGCACTTGAAGAAGATGCTGGATGCAGGAGTCATCCAACCTTCCATCAGCGAATGGGCAGCCGCTCCAGTTATTGTGAAGAAAAAGTGTGGCAGCTACAGGTATTGTTTGGATTATTGTGGTCTTAACGGAGTTACCAGAAAGGACAATTTTCCGTTACCATTGATAGAAGAATGTCTTGATACTTTGGCAGACAATTTCTACTTTAGCACTCTTGATATGGCTTCTGGCTATTGGCAATTGCTTAGCGACCCAGCCGATCGCCATAAGACTGCATTTCTGACTCGTTATGGCCTATTTGAGCATGTCAGGCTCGCCATGGGCCTGTGCAACAGTCCAGCAACGTATCAACGCGCTATGACCTTAGTCTTGAAGGATCTTCTATGGAAGGATGTTTTAGCGTACTTGGATGATCTGATAATCTTAGGACGGGACTTTCAGTCCCACCTTGAAAATCTTAGACAAGTTTTCATCCGTTTCAGGAAATACAATCTTAAGTTTAAGCCAAAGAAATGTGTGCTTTTTGGCACTGAAGTTGATTTCCTTGGAAGACGGGTTAGCAGGGATGGCGTCAGCATTCCAGAGAGCAAGGTGAAGACCGTTGTGGATTGGGCTCGCCCAGAGAAGAAGACTCAGCTTGAAGCTTTCTTAGGCTTCATTAATTATCACAGGGATTTTATTCCTCATCTAGCGGAAGAAGCTGCTGTTCTGTACGACCTGGTGAAGACGTCACAACCTGAACGACCCTTGGAAAGGAGTGAGCGACTGTGAGCCACATGAAGAAGCTTTCTTGAGACTGAAGCAAGCAATGGTTACAGCACCAGTCTTAGGCTACCCCAGATCCGATGATGTCTTTATTCTGGACACCGATGCTAGTGACCACTCTATCGGAGCTGAGCTCTCTCAAATTCAAGATGGGAAGGAGGTAGTCATTGCTTATGGAAGTATGTCCTTGAATGCTCAACAGCGAAAATACTGCACGACCCGCAAGGAACTGCTTGCTTTGGTTACATTTTTGAATCATTTTCGCTTTTACCTTCTAGGCCGTTCCTTTTTGGTCCGGACGGACCACAATAGCCTTACTTGGCTGATGAGATTTCGCAATATTGAAGGTCAGTTAGCACGATGGATTGAAGCTGTGTCTCAATTCGATTTCAAGATCACCCATCGAGCCGGTAAGAACCATGGTAATGCAGATGGGCTTAGCCGGATCCCTCCGGAATGTAATTGCTATGATGCAGGACGAGATCCTAATGATTTGCCATGCAATGGCTGTAAGCATTGCCTCACTAAGCATCAACAATGGCAGCGGTTCGAGGATCACATTGATGATGTTGTTCCGTTGGCAGTTCGGATTGCTACGGCAGAAGATGATCCACCTCCAGGAGATGGAATGAAGTTTGAAACAGAGATTGATTGGGCAGAGGAACAAGCCAAAGACAAGGAGATTGAAGTTCTTCGCCAATGGCTGAAAGATGGGATTGAGCCAACTCATGACGTCTTATATCTTCAGGGATCCACAACCAAGAGAATTTGGGCTTTACGGTCCCAGCTTGAACTAATCAATGATGTCTTGTATTACAAGTGGCTCAATCTTGCCAATCTTCCCCCAAGGAAATTGATTGTTGTTCCTTTCCAGCACAGGAAAGTCATCCTGGAGACTGCTCATGATATGAAAGCTGCAGGCCACCCAGGCCAATTGCGGACCAAATTGAATGTTTTACTCCGGTTCTTTTGGCCCGGCATCACCAGTGATGTTAGACAGTTCGTTGAGTCCTGCAAGATCTGCAACATGCAAAAGAAGGGAAACCGGACAAGGAAGGCTAGTCTGAAGATCCATCATGCAGGAGCACCAATGGAACGTGTCCATGTTGATATTCTTGGACCCTTTGTGGAGAGTGGATTGGGAAATCGATATGTACTGGTCATGATCGACCAATTCACGAAATGGATTGAGATAGCTCCTCTTGCTGACCAGACAGCACATGTTGTTGCCGAAGTTTTAGTCAAACAGTTTTTGTGTCGCATGGGTTGCGCTCAAGAGGTCTTCACGGACCAAGGGCGTAATTTCGAAAGTGCTCTTTTCAAGGAAGTTTGCTCTCTTCTAGACATGGCCAAGTTGCGGACCACTCCGTACCACCCATCATCCAATGGCCAAGTGGAAAGAATGAATCGAGAAATTCTATTCAAGATCAGGGCCTACCTCAACAACCGACAGCGAGATTGGGATCTTCACTTGCCCTTCATCGGGATGGCTCTTCGGGCCACTGTAAATGAGTCAACAGGCTACACCCCAAATATGATGATGCTCGGATGGGAAGTAGATGTGCCAATTGACTTGCTGGCCGGCAAGCCCCCCGAAAATGTAGATGACGACCAAGTTACTCCTAGTGATTTCACCCAGAAACTGAGAGAGACTTTGCATGATGTGCATGGCTTTGCTCGCGAAAAGCTCGGAGTCAGTCTCCACCGTCGGAAGAAGTATTACGACAAGAAGCAGTACAAGACTAGCTATGAAGTTGGTGATCTTGTGCATGGCTTGAACGGCGCATCCAAAAAAGGCCACAGCCGTAAACTTCAACCTATCTACTGTGGACCATATTTGGTCACTCACAAGATCTCCGAAATTCTCTACCAAGTGCAAGGACGGAAGGGGAGAGACCGGCGAGTACTTCATCATGATCGGCTGAAGCCATGCCATGACAGGAACATTCCACTTTGGCTCCGTCGGGAGCGGGCTAATCTCCTAGGATCGGATGTCGTCGAAGGACCAGCTGAAGAAACTCCTGAACTGCAGAATCTTTGGCCCGAAGATGATAGTGACACCACAGCCAATTTTAATGTCTCTGCTACAGATGATCCAGAGTTTTATGATCCTGTTCCAGATGTTTTAGATGATTTAGCTACCGGTGATGTTTCGTCACCTCCCGGTGATGTTTCGTCACCCCCCCGGTAGGTCGCCGGATGATTCGACCTCGACGCCAGAAAGGGACCTTTTTTCCACTGCCTGGCGCTCGCCGTAATACACAGGAACCGGCAGGACCGCGATGGATGACCAGGCCCAGCCGTCCACCTGCTTATTTATCTGATTACCAAATTTACGGAATTGTTATTTTGTAAATATTTGTGGTAGCTATGTTGTAATACATTGTAAATAGTGTAGTGTAGATATTTTGGTGTCTTGGTGTAAAGTAGTTGTTTCTTCAATTTCATTTTTCTAAAGTTTTAGAATTGTTCCGTAGTTCTGTGTTGGTAGTTCTGGCATTTCCGGGTTGTGTTTCGTGCTTTACTTGTGTTGTATTCAATTTTGTGCTTGGCTTTTGTGGTGCTTTGTGTTTTGTTGTGATGTTGCTTTCTGTGTTCTCATTGGCTCCATAGGAATTGTTAGAGTGATGGATAACCGAATTGGGATCACCCGATATACCTACCGGGAGGAGGTCATCGAGGTGTACCGGGAATACTTGAACCACCGCGGGGAGAAAGTCGTCGAGGTGGAGACGAGAACCAGGACAGATACAACGAACAACGGACCATTGCCAACGCCCCTCATCGAGATTGACCAACGGACCGGATTTGATGACCCTGCCTCTAGGGAGATCCAGGACCTAATGGGCGCGGATGTCCTGGAACCTGCCCCATCCGCCGATGGATCCATGGATCTGATGAGGTTCCCTGAAGACGGAGACATGGATCAGATGGATCTCATCATCCTTGATGAAGCACCTGCTGACGACGACAACCCGGAAGATGCCCCACCGACACCCCTTCAGAACCCGGACTGGATGGATTACAATTTCTTCGTCGTGGACGAGTATGCGGCAGACGTTGACGACCAGGAGGAAGGCGATGAGGAGGATGCTGCCAGCATCATCACTGTGGTGGAGGCTGGCAGCATGGATCAGTACCTGGAGGCTTCGATCGTTGATCCTGATCAGGAAGGACCCCCGGAGTTGGAGCTCGACTTCCAGGGCAGCGACCTGGAGTTGGACGACTCCGACACCCTGGTTGTCGGCTCCAACCAAGAAGCGACGCCGCCCCCGGAGGAAGTCAAGGGACCAGAGGAGGAGAAACCCGCGGATAAGTACTGAGTATTGTGCGACGCCTACATATCCCGACGACTAAGACATCACATCGAGGAAACGCATGTGCCATGGTGGTTGTCACCCAACCGGGCATGCTGGACCTGTGGAGGGACTTCCCAGTCCGCCACCTTCGCTCAATACTCGCATCGTGACTGTGGACAAATTGGTATGGAAGACAAGGACATCCCTGACTTCGTCAGACTCGCCAACGGCCTCCTCGAGGTCCTGATGGAGGCCCTGGGATGTTCGTCCCTTGAGTCTTTGCTGGACCTCGTGGTGGCCAACGGATGGTTTCCGACCAGTGCGATGAGGGCACATCTCTCCTTTCAGCAGAAATTGTTCACGTGGCTGTGGGAGAAGGAGCGCAGGCTTCCCCAGACTCCCTTCAAGGACCTAGCCATCTCACCCCCCCGAAGTGTGTCCTGTCTTCTGCACTTTAAGGTGCTAACATCCATCCTCCCCCATGTCGGAGAAGACGTCCGGGCAGAAGTGGCCAGGGGAGAGCGCCGAGGGTATCCGAACGTCAGAAGGAGTCTCCGCCGCATCGCTTACACGGCCGATGCCCACTGCCATCTTGATCAGAGTGATCTGACATCCTTCGAGGGGACGAATTGGGACGCACCTTTGCGGATTTCAACACTCATTGCCAATTTTGTGTTCCCTTGCCACTGGGACAAGTTTGAGCGGAAGGTCAACGTGGATCCTCGCATCTACGCGACTGCCGGAATTCACCCCACCCAACTCACGATCGCTGACGGAAACATTCGACGTCTGAGGGAGATTTTGAGGCATCCACGTTGTGTCGGTCTCGGGGAGGTGGGTTTGGACTATGTCCGTGGGCCAGCCCCCTCTCAGAGGCTGGCACAACAGAACAACCTGGCATCCCTGATGGAATGTCGGCCCGCTGAGATGCCAATCATCCTCCATTGTCGGAGTTGCAGAGGCAACAGTGCCTTCTTGGATGCCCTGGACATCCTAAGGGCCACCGTGCTACCCACAACCCCAGTGATGCTTCACTGCTTCATGGGAACGGCCGAGGAACGAGACGAGTTCCGTGACCACTTTCCAACCATCGTCTTCAGCATCAGTCCCAAGACCCTCAAGCTCCCGGAGGAAGCCAGAGACGCACTCCATGCTGCGGTAAGAGGCCTGCGTCTGGATCAGGAGACAGATTTCCCATTTCTGTCCCGGTCCCCATGCCAAGATCTTCAACGGATTGCCGAGTGGGTGGGGACCGCCAAAGGAGTGTGTCCAGCGATGGTTTTGGAAGCGAATCGTCGAAATGTCAATCGATTCTTCGGACTCCCGGAAACGGACCTGTGAAGAGGGGGAAGAGGCTGTAGTATAGGATAGGGGAGAATTATTTTTATGTCATAGTTTAGCCATTCTGGTGGTAGATGAAAGTAGGGTTAGTCAATGTCAATTTTCAGTCACCATGTCAGTATTAAAGTTACACACACTTCTGGTGGTAGTTTTATAGTAGTTCTTACATACCTCCAGTATAGTTATCTACTTTGGTGGTAGTTTTATAGTAGTTCTTACATACCTCCAGTATAGTCACCTACTTTGGTGGTAGTTTTATAGTAGTTCTTACATACCTCCAGTATAGTCACCTACTTTGGTGGTAGTTTCGTAGTAGTTCTTATATACTCTTATCAACTTTGGACCACTCTGGTGGCACTATTATAGTAGTTCTTATGTTCTGTACATATACGAGTGGTAGGGAACCACTTTTGTGGGAATTATGTATATAGTCGGTAGTTGCTTCAGGTGCCTGAGTTGTGCTCATTGTATTTGTCTTATTTAGAACTATTGTGGATGAGCATGTCCGTGGCTCCCTGCAAAGTTCATTGTGTGTCATCGAGTCGACATTATTGTCATTCATTCGTCATGTTATCATTAATGTCATGTTATCATTGTCTGTTGGAATGTTCCAACCACCTCTGTAATATAATTAAGTAATGTACCATTATGTCTATTATCATGCATCCCTGTCATCATGCTGTTAGTCGGAAGGATTCGAGGATTCATTCGTCCGGACTATTGTCAAATTTATAGCGTTTTCCTTAGTTGCTATTTCAATAGCTCTCCAAAGTAGGCCTACTTCCATCTGTGTCAATATTATTCAGTGTCAAAGTCTAACTTGAATGTGATAGTGTACAGTAATGTGTCTATGTGATGTGTGGTTATCACCAACCCCGGTGCTTTACGGCACCAGGGACAATGGTGAATCTCGTGAGAATGTACATGTATGTATGTCTGTCTGTCTCACTTCTTGTCAGACCATTACCGAAGTCGAGTGAGGAAGTCACCTGGCCGACCTGCGAAGTTCCACATCAAGTCATCTGGCCAACCTGTGGAGTTCCATTCAAGTCATCTGGCCGACCTGTGAAGTTCCATTCAAGTCATCTGGCCAACCCGTGAAGTTTCACCCCGGTGACCCGGTCAACCCATGACGTTCCAGACAAGTCATCTGGTGTGCCCGTGAAGTTCGAAGTCCATCATCCGGATCCCGGGACAGCGACCCAAAAATAAGAAAGGGAAGAGTGTGGCGGGAAGGCAGCGGAGACGCACGAGTGATCCCGGACGCAGCCGAAGTAGGATCGAGGCGGAGCATGCGCACCGGGCGCTCTCTCTCTTACTACGACGAATTCAAGAAGACAAGACGTGTTTCCCGGTATCTAAATATTTGTTTCTCGACACCCCACTCAGTGTAACACCTGTATTACATATTATTTTTGTTTGGTGTCACCTATCATTTGCAGTTAAACTGATGCTACAGTACAATTGACAATTTGACAGATCAGATCACTTAATTTCTTGTATAAGGCAATCAATATATGCCTTTATTAAATAAAAAATTATCATTACAGTGAAGGTCAGGTTTAGTTGGATGAGGTTCTTCATTTTCTTTGTTTAATACTTTTTAGTACTTTTATTTTTTGTCCATTTTCATTTTCATTTCAACAGTCACCCGATTCATCAAACTATAATTATATATTAATTATCCTCAGTCCAGATTCAGTTTATCGTGGTAGTTGTCAAACATCAACAACATAAATCAATAGCATTTCATCATGTTTGAATTAAGCGCAATAAATCACTTTAGTGAAATGTAAATGACAATCAAATATTGAATAAAATATCAGGTCACTCAGACAAATCGAGATTTATATGTTTTTATCATTTTTTTTCTCTTTTGACATCTCACTTCCATGAAATCTCATAAATTATTATTAGAGTAAAGTAAAAATTTCAATTTAATCATAGGACAAATGAAACTTTTAAAGGACTATTTTTGAGGGGGAATAGAAATAAAATGTACCTTTGCCTGCTCTGGTACCTTCCTCTAAATGAATATCCCTACCAATTACACAATGTTTCAACCCTTCATATCTCTCACATCTCAACATTTCTGCATCATGTCATGAAATGAACAAATTCGAAGTCAAAAAGTCCTTATTCATAGGGCAGAAAAACTTTTGAGTCGATGACTTTTGAGCAGCTCTAGATATGAAATGATAATTGCATGATAATCTGTCAACATGAAGCCCATGAGATCTATCATTTTAGAATAAAAAGGCAAAAGCTGATTATGGCTGAAGCAAATGTCAAACCAGCATTATTGCAAAATATTACAAATGCTAAATAGCACACACAAAAATGGCATTCATTGTGGTCCATGCTGCTACATTTGTTTCAGCCATTTATTATAACGATGAAAAATGACAAGCATCCAGACAATATACTACAAACATGGAAAAATATCACATTGTGTTGCTGTATACTAAACAAATGACATACGATTGCATGACATGAATACAGCATGCAAATTAATATTGGTAGCATATTGCTATTTGCTTCAAGTAGATCCTTCAGATTTTAAATTACGTATATTTCCTCGCATGCCCAAACGGAACTGCTTTTTACATTGTATCAAGTTATGAAAACATTGCACTGAATTTTGATTTTCCATATTAGTGACATATTGCAGCTATAATGGCATATATTTAAAACCCCCATTTTTACCACCATTTTTTTCTGCAACTCTCACATCTCACAGACATCAGAAATTTGCAGAGCTCTAAATTGTCATCATCACCATCATCATCTGCAGCAGCAGCTGGTCAAGCAGAGACTCCAAGTGACCTCAGCTGGGATGTTTCTTATCAGGTCATAAGATCCAGCAGCTGCAATGCCATCAAACTGCATTACTTGTCATACTAATATACATCATTCCGGAGTTCAAATTCATATCATACTAATACTGTAACATACTCTTTAGATTTAAACTGGTATTTTCCTTTTAATTCTTGATGTACAAACTAGAATCATGCAATTGTAAATAAAAAATTAAAAAAAGTTATCATGAACTCTCTGGTTCAAGAGCGTTACTGCAGTTACGCTCCTAATTGACTTCCGGTTGGGTAAAGTGAATCTGTAAAGGAGAGTAGATGACACGACAGAATCTATCTTGACAACAAGTCATGTTATTCTTACTACATCTCAAAACATAATCAAGGAAATCCTCATTTGACATTCAGCATTCTGAGACATACATCAGGGAAATTTCTTTATTTGTAAAGATATTCATGGACAATTTTTATGCATATAGAATACTCACATTAACTTCAAAAGTCCTGGTACCAGGCTAACAGTCCTAAAGGGCTATAACACACCGTGACAAGACACAAATTAGCTTTATTCCACACCCTTCGTCACAATTCTCTCATGAAACAAACACATCAGCTTTCGATAAAAAAGAACTTTAAACGCTAGTGTTCCCGAAGATCTGAAGAATTTTGACATTGACTGTCTTTGCCACAGGCTGATAGACTTCTCAACCAGTTCTCATGTAACCACTTCATAGTTCTATGAGTTTCACTGTGAATATGGCTGGCTCCACAACAGCTCCCTGAAGTATAGAATTTGCAGCATAGGCTAAATTGACAGTGGAGCAAGACTGAGTCCTCAAGACCTCTTCATCTTGAAACCAAGTTGAACTAGATGATAAAAAATACTTTAGACAAAGAGAATCAAAGGGAATTTAAAGTACTTTATCTGACAGAAGCTTGAAGTATGTATTGTCGTCATCAAATGCTATTCCAAAATTTGAAAAGGCTTGTCAGACAGAACTTATTGTACTCTACGTTGATATATAAACAGATAAAAATATTCTAGTAATCTTTAGCAGAGTGATATTTAATGGAAGTTCATTGGTGAACTGACAGACGAAAAGAGGAGTCCCAGGAAGAGTCCACAACATGTTGCAAACCTATCAGACATGTGGTTTCGTTTCCTTGCCAAGCTTACAAACATGCATGGTGAACACTTTGTACAAGAGAACACAGAATTTTAAAACATCTCTATTGTTTGCAAATAAGATAAGGAAGTTATCAAAATTTGCCAACACAAGAGTATTTTCCAGGCCTGACTAGAAATTGAGCAAATCATGACCGAAGAACTGCAAAGATGGAAGTTGGGCAAATGAAGCAAAAATACATAGTGCGTAGAACACAATACAAATGGGAACAGGGTTGAGGGGAACGCAGTAGCACCAACAATGACTCCCAGGGGTACAAAGGAACTTGTGGAAAGGTGGCAGTGCAAGGCTGAGTCCTCCATATAACAAGAGAGATGATATGAAGAAAATACTAAACAAAGAAAATCACTTAAACAGACTGACCAAGAATGTTCCAACAACTCAAATTTTCAGACACCATTAATTTTCATGTTGTTAATTTTCAAAAATGTAGACAAGATGGTCCGGATAGCCACCTATAAGTGTGCGGTGCTTAACAAATATTGCCATTCGAAGTTGTTGGACAACATATTGGACTGGGACTGCGGTCTGAGGCAATCGGAATACAATGTACCATAAAAGTGTAGAGAAGATTCACTATGGGCACAAACCAGTGCAGTGCGACTTTAACTTGGCATTCAGATATACCTCAAGAGTTGTCTAGACCAAAATAGATCAAAGCACAATAGAACGTACCACACATTCCAGAGACTCCAAACACAAACAGTGAAGGGAATCAAAAGAATTCACACACTGAAGCCAGACTGAAGGGTGAACAGGCCCTTTTGAGAGGACTGTCATACTATTGCTTAGTGCAGAAAGGTCTGGTGGTCTGAAGGAATCAGCTTATAAATTGACAAAGAGTAGAGAAGACCCAGACCTAAAAACAAAGTTAGAAAGACGTCATTCAGAGAAGATAGGTAAAACTTTTTATACCCTCTGGACGAGAACAAGATTGAAAAGAACAGTCTTCCGGGGAGAACATCTTAAAGTTCAAAGGACAAAAAAAGACAGAAGCCACCCAATTTTTTAGTTGATTTGTCAAAAAAAAGAGTTAGCTCAACAGTCCAACACCCGTGCCTTAAAAGCAAAGTTTTGTGACCTACACTATGCGCAAACAAAAATAAAAGCAGTTGTATAGTAGCTAACATAAACTAGAACAGGGCTTTAGAAATTCAGGCGCATTTATAAAATTTTTTCCGTTCACTGAAGTTAATTCATTCCTTTATTTGTGGAGCAACAATACTTTCTACTGGATGTCATTGGAGTAAAAACTATATCTACATTTTGTACGTCAACAAGTCAAACAGACTACCTTTACTGGCATGTTGTGCCTCAGGGAGCTGGCGTAGCACCAACCCTACCAATGCCTTTTCAATGTGCCAAATATCATAGTAAGATCTCCTCCCAGACACAGTAGAAGCTTAGAGCTGATAATAACAGCCTGACGCATGATAGTTCACCCAGCAGAAGTCTGCTCAATAGTCTGCAGTAATCTACCAAGAACTATGCAATATATCTTACCCAGACTAACACAGGCCTTATCAAGTAAGCTATTGATCAAAACTCTAGTACCTTCCACTCTATCTGCATATACATTGCTGTCTGTAGATGGTAAATTTGTAGAAGGATCTTGTACTGCATAGATGCAGACATGATAGGGCCATGTCCCAAGGCCTAAGAGTAAAACTAAATGGCATTAATCTATGACTTATGCCTGAGGGGAATACACTGTACAGATCCTAAGACATTTTTGGCCAAAATCTATTACCTTGGTTGTGCGTAGATGAGTGACTAGGACTGCGTGATCTCTAAGGCAATATCTATATAAATACAGTACGACTGATTTAGTGACGATGCATGTGCTGCAGATCAATAAAGGAAATATATCATATTGGGCCATTATTGGCTGGAGGTGAATTCTTACTTGTAAGCCTGTGAGGACTACCATTTTGCCTAGACCGAATCTCAGTCTCTTCGCTCGTGCGTTTCCGTGAGGGGGCGTGGCATGTGATATATGAAGTCGTTGTTATTACTTATTACTTATTAGATTGTGATTCAAATGCAAATAAGCCTAAAAATGATTATATATTCAAGTCAAGTTAATGATGATACCATCTGGGTGACACATATTTTAGTAGAGATACCAACCAGGCTACAGATCACTTGCAATTGTATTCAAGCAGGAAGTGCATTGTCACCTACCCAGTAATTGGATGTAGTTCGTGAACTTGCGTCACCTAGTTGGAAGTGCTGTGTGAATGTGTGTCACCTAGCTGGAACTGTTTGTCACCTAGTTGGTTCTGGTATCTAATTCCCAAATTTCTTGTCACCTAGTTAGAAGTGATTGGTGTCGCCTGTTTGGTTTGTCGCCTAGATGACCGTACACCGTCCAGGCTTATGCTTATGATGAAAAAAAAAAGTTTGTAATTAATATCTCATTATTTAGATATTTTTGAAGCTTGTCAAGGCCAAAATCAATTGTACTCACCAAATTTTAAAGAGAACAGCTGAATTTTTTAAGAGATCTCACAAAGTTGTTGAAGAATTGCAAAGATGGGTGATAATAGAAAATTGTGAGATAACAATTGATAATTTTGAGAAGTACTAAAAAAATTCCAAGTTAGATTTTCATTCTTGCATTCCCGAAGGGTCAGATGATCACAAAAAACAACCTTTAAAAATTTAGCCTCGAAAATATTTTCACAAAAATTTTTGCAGTTTTTCGCATATTTTTTGCAAGGGGAGGGAATCTTGAATGATTACGAGAGAAATGTAGTATTTTTGCAATTATCTTACATATATATATTATACTACTCCCTTAGAAATTTCTGGAGTTTGATTTATATTACATTTTGGCCCTGGAGGCGTTTGATGGATATTTGATCTTATGCGATCCAATTACATAATATGTTTGGCTATAATCTGTTTTATTAAAAGAGAAATTGTATATCTTATTTTGAAATATACATTTGCGCCATATTCTAAAATTTAATTGTTAAATTCGCAATATAACGGTACATAGATTTCTTTCTATATTGTTTCCTTATTTTGTAACTTTAAATATTTAATTAATACAATACATTTCACATATTTTCTTGCCGTGCACTTCTAATTGCAATCCGCATGTGGGTGTGTCCTCGCCTTTTTTCTCACAGGAGTCTGCGCTGGTCTCGTAATTTTGCTATTCTGCCTTTGTATTTTTATTATATTCCGGTTTCAAGAGTATGAAGTACATTAAGATTCTGATTTATTAATGTTAGGAAACCGCTTTGTTTATATTAGTACAGGCAGTCTCTCCCTCTTTCAGATATTTCAGTCTCTCTGGCACTGCATGTCATCGCTTGTATATTACAAGAGGATTATGTGGGAAGAGACACACATGCCTTTTGCATGATATAGCTCCCGACCAACTGAAAAAGAGTGCTCGACCAAAAAATGCTGCAAAAAAAGACAACGGAAAAAATTTTGAAATTGCTTGGCGTAGGGCTTCGGAGTCAGGTAGTAAGTGAACTGACTCCAACTCCTTTGGCTTTCTGAAAACTGACTCCGACTCCTCAGGTCTCCTGAATTATGACTCCGGCTCTTGACTCCTGACTGCGCTTATCGGCATTATTCCTCACGAATATGAAGTGTTTAACAGGGGTGAAAATTAATTTTTAAACTTTCATAGGATTTTGTACACGAAAGCTTGTTTAGGACGTTTTGCGTAAAATTTGGCATACATTTCACATTATTTTTGTAACATTTGTAATAGGGTTTTTGAAAAATTGCATTAGTTATTTTTGGAGTCATCAATTTAATTTTGACTCCAACTCCGGCTCCACCTGAAAAGCAAAGTCCAACTCCACCCAAAACCTCCGACACCATGACTCAAACTGCAAAGCCTTGGAGCCTTGGCGGATAATTCTTATTTGGCTAAGTCTATATAATCGCACTGTTTATTCCTAAGTTTTGTGCATGGACTAATTTGTTTCGGCGCCGCACCGGTCAGTGTCAGCGCACTAAAAATATTCAAGTGACGTGGTCCAAACAGTACCATTTTTGGAAATCGCCAACCACAAGGTACACACAATGCACAAATAGTTGGAACTGAAATACATCATTTCCAGCCTTCAAGAATTTTGCACAGATATTTGGATAATCTGACAATTTTGTTCTCATGGGATTTAAAAGTCAGCAAAAAAAATTGACCTGCATTGGTGACAGTGAACGAGTCCGTACAACCAAGCAATGAGTCAACACTAGCGTATAAATGTTCTTGTTCATGAACTGACAAGTGGTCACTAGAATTGTTCTTCTTAACAATAATATCAACTGGTAAATTGTATGCATACACAACTTGTAGGCCTATTATAAATAAAAATATTTACGCAAACAGATTTGTTAGCTTTTTGTTTCACTAAATTTGTAATAAGGAGAAACGCCACCAATATTTGGGCCTGTCTACATTTAGTAAGTTCTAAATTTGGTTTCAGTTCTAAATTTGGTTTCAGTGGCTTCTTTAATTTCTTGTCTATAGGCAGATGGTTGACTGAGTGGTTACAGTCCAAGCCTGCTCTGCTGAAAGTTATTACCTGCATGGGTTCAAACCCCTGTTCCTGGAAACCGAAGATATTTTAAAACATGGGACCTTAACGAGCAAAATCCCAGGTGGATGTCGTTTGGATGAAGTGAAATTGGTGGCCCCTTGTCTCAGAGTCTGCGCTGGGGCAGCTGGGCAAATAGGCCTAATATTAAGGCCTGGGTGACATGCGGTAATTTTTCAACACGTTGAAGACTCCTGCAGTCCCGCTGTCTATCCTATCTAAATCCTTGACAATAGACACCCATGACCACCTAGAATATTGGGTTTATAGAGTTGCAGTGGCGGATCGAGAAATCATGGTCCTTGGGGCGTTCCAGGTGTGTTGAATGGGCATAATTTCTTATTCCCCCCCCCCGAGACCTCAGAGATGTCATCCGCAACTGACTACCCTTGATCATGTCCATCTATAAATCTTGCCCTGCTAATTGAATTCTGTTTATTGCAACTTATAAAAACAGTTGTTGTAGTGATAATTAAATAACTCAAGGAAAATTTGCCAATTATATTGAGTTTTTCTCAAACCCCACTTATAAATAATACATTTTTTGGTGTAGGCCTAAATATTATATTAGAAATTGAAGGAAATTCTTCCAGATGTCTGACTTTGGTTAATGATCATAGGGATTAATGTTCTGCAGGGGGATCATGCAAGAAATCACTCAGAATAGGGGAAGTAGGAGTTCGGCCTGAGGGGGTACTAACTTTTCACAAGTGCCTATAATTTTTTACGACCTGTCTAAGGGGGTATGAAATTTGGATGTAAGAAAAAAAGTCATAAAACGTGCAAACCAAGTTCAAAATTCCAAAAATCTGTATGCAATCGTCAAAGGTGGGCATATTACAATTTGTGTGTGTATTGTAGTGCAGGTCTGGGGAGGGGGTATTAACAATCTGCATTGATTCTAAGGGGATGAGGGTAAAAAAATCCACATTCATGAAACCTAAGGGATTTTACTCCTCAAAGGATTTTACATTAGTTTAATTTTATCCTTACTCGGATGTTCGCCTGATAAACAGGCGAAATATCAAATAGAAGAAAGAAGAAGAAGGGGGTATACACTTTTTTAACAGCTTTTTGCAAGAAAACCCCCTCAAGCATAAATTCTGAACGGTCCCTAAGTAGCGTAAGAGTAAGACTGACTCAATTTAATTTATTTTATTTCATGGGGAAGGGGGGTTAAACTAAAATATGTTGTTATGCACTGAAAATTGGTGGGGGGGGGCTTAAATTAATAATTAATACATTCTGTTAAAATAAGTGATAGATAACTGAGCAGGTACCCATTATAAGGAAACTTGAGGGAATACAGATTTTTTTTTTTTTTATAGACTGACCAAATCACCCCCCCCCCCTCTACAGATTGACAGGCCCAATAGAGTCCTTATTAAATAGTAGGCATAGTTTTTGTTCTAGTGCCTTTTTTACTACAATTTGCCTCATGCTTCAATACTGCTCATTGCAGTTTTTAATTTTTTTAATTACATTTATGTTAATGAGTAGCAATTTTTGCAAGTGCACTAGCTGTCATTCTTGTTATTTTTTGAGGACCCAGCAGTACACATCTCAGACTCAGTCAGACAGCTGCCAAAGGCTTTGTTCCATTCCATGATATGATAAAATAATAAATAAATACCTTTTAAAAATATTTATCTAGCGTTTAGATTTTTAGAAGTGCTTTAACACTGCCAACAGCAGTCAAACACCTGAGACTGGTTTTGTAGTGATCGTGCTGTTTTGCCTCTGGCGGCCATGTTTGTTTTGGTTCACCAGGAGAGGCAGGATCAGTGCATTTTCTCAGAAAATGTCGTTTTTCATTGGATTACCATCGGGACAAGCCATAAACTTGATGGAATCTTGGTAAATATATTGTTGTGAGTTGAAATGACTTGTTTTGTGGGTTGTGAGTGGCGTATTTTGGACGAGAGGGGCGAATTCAGGCTGTGGGATGTCTTGGCAATCTCAGACAGTACTTTGCTGTCTATCTAACTCATGGGCTGTCGCCCACTCGCCCGCCCCCAGACCATGAAGTTAGATAGACTTGTCGATCTACATTTTGCCCTGGATATTAGACACCTCAAACAAAAAGTGTGAATCTGGACAATTCAACATCATTATTACATCATCCCAGAGATGATCAGGCAGTACCTTTGTAAAATTGAAACCATACAATTATTTCATTTTCATAATTTAAAAAGACAAAGCATTTTTGACAGAAAAAAAAATCAAGCTCTCTGACTTCACAACTAGTCTAGTCTAGAAGACCTTACGCATGTACAATGTCCATGACACCAACTTATAATGCAATACAGATGGAATATTCAAGAATGGTTCTAAGACAAAATGC
The DNA here is from genome assembly GCA_026936325.1 of Platynereis dumerilii. Taxonomy (NCBI): domain Eukaryota; kingdom Metazoa; phylum Annelida; class Polychaeta; order Phyllodocida; family Nereididae; genus Platynereis; species Platynereis dumerilii. The sequence continues at coordinate 6,306,329 of JAPTHN010000028.1, forward strand.
AAGAAGTGTGGCATTCATTCACTAAAATTAAGACATATGTCACACCAATGTGTAGAGCGGTGTCCAGCGAAATTCACAAATATTGCTTATACCGAACTACATATTGCATCTAACCAATATCGCACATATATTTTGTGTACCAAGGCCAGTGCAGCATATGTATCTTGTATACGAAAGGATGTAACCGAGATAGGATAGCTGTTTGGAGCGAGATACGAGGCCCACCCAGCCCTCTGTAGTAAATCTCTGTCAGCCTGGAGCAACACACTGCTTCTTCATTGCTTATTCTCTCCATGGGATACTAACGGAGATCTAATGCTTTCTCTAATTTGACAGTGATGTTAGGAGGAGATTGAAGGAAGGCAGGCATACACATATAAAAACAGGGACCTTTTTTGGGTCCTTACTGACACTACTGACGTCAGAAAGGTCATATTTTTAGTTTGTTGCTGACGTCAGGATGAGGCAAAAAATCTATCCTTGCTGACTGCTTGTCAGAAGTGGGGAATTTTGAGACTCTTACTGACAGGACCCCAAATGGCTGTGGATATCAGTTTAAATATTCTGACGTCAGGATGGTGAAAAAAACTATTATCAGTTGTGTCAGTAAGACTGTCAGGATGACCCAATTTTATGATCCAGACTGACAGTCAGGAAGAACACAAAATATTTCTATCCTGATGTCAGTACAGCTTAATAAATTAATCCCTCCTGACGTCAGCAGTGTCAGTAAGACCTCTTTTTTGCTGTCAGTATTCTTGGCAAATGACCGTCTTCCTGACCCTGGAATCATTACAAATATGATGGCAGTAGACGTCAGGATGACACATTTTTATGATCCAGACTGACCGTCAGGAAGAACACAAAATATTGCTATCCTGACGTCAGTACAGCTTAATAAATGAACCCATCCTGACGTCAGTAGCGTCAGTAAGACCCTACTTTTGGTCCCTGTTTTTAGCTGGGCATACATTACGGATATATGTTGAAAAAAGAAATTAACATCTTTTTAATTCACAGAAAAGAAATACGACTACCTCTGCTGCAAAACAAAAATATCCTAGACTGATTGAGAGAGTACACTGGCCCTTGAAAAATCTAATTTAGTCATCAAACAAACAGACGTAAGTTTTGCAGCAAAGAAGAAAAAGTCTGGGACCAGTTCAAAATGTCTGAGATGTTCAACTTCAAGAAAAACTAATTCTTGAAACTTCACAAAGTAGTACTGAATACAGGAGCTTTTTTTCTGTGTAAGTTCCAGAAATTGTGAGGTACAATTTCAGGCAAACACTCCATAATCATGCCAATAAACAGCTGCCTGTGGTTTTTGAAATAGTTCAGTCTTTTCACAGTCATAAGATCAAATCAAACTGTTCACTAAGAAACTTTTGGTGCTAAACTAATTTAACATAGGATGCTGAAATTAATTTTGACAATTTTTTTCTGTACTCAGGAAACTCAAATTGATCTTTACTTAAATTCCTACTGCTGTCATGTATGGAAACAGTTTCAAGCAACAAGATTTTTTGCTTCATGGCCTTCTGAGGTCCCCTAAGCCTTTTCCCAAGATACTCAGCAGCAACCAAGGAGGAAAGGCTCATCCCAAAATACTATTTTACCTTATTGAAACATCAGGAGCCCAATACGGACACCAATTCCAAGTTTCAGTGACCACAAGCTGATAAAGTAGCAGCGAGGGAGTAATTCTTACACATGAGTATTCCTGACCAACGAGGCGAAAACCCTGGCCATTGCTCAAGAATCACCAAAATGTCTTCACCAGATTGTGATTGGTCATCTTTATAGCAATAAAAGCAATAGATATAAGTGTTTGGCGGGCCATTGAAGGCCATTGTGCATCACCATTTTGTATTCATTGGGAACTTTGAGCGGTTGAGAAATCTTTACTTCTATAATTGAGAGAGCAAGTTCAATTCACTTTTGTCACATATACAGATGAACTATCCGTATGAGGCTGTGACAACCGACATAAACTTACCAGTTCTGGACCAGGCTAGCAGTCAAAAAGGACTATAACACACCACGATGTGACACAAATGGGCAAATGAGCTTTATTCCACACCTGCCATCACAGTTCTGTCATGAAATAAACAAATCAGCTTTCGACGACAAAGAACTTCAAACACTAAAGTTCCTGAAGATCTGAAGAATTTTGACATTAACTGTCTTTGCCACAGGCTGATAGGCTTCTCAACCAGTTCTCACGTAACCACTACATAGTACTATGAGTTTCACTGGGAATATGGCTGGCTCCACAACAGCTCCCTGAAGTATAGAATTTGCAGCATAGGCTAAATTGGCAGTGGAGCAAGACTGAGTCCTCAAGACCTCTTCATCTTGAAGCCAAGTTGAAGGGGATGACATAAAGTGCATCTAAAAGACAAAGAGAAAGTAAGAGAATCAAAGAGTATTTAAAACATTTAATCTGACAGAAGGTTGAATGGTGCATTGTCATCATCACATGCTATTCCAAAATTTGGAAAGGCCTGTCAGATAGAGCTTGGCTGCTTGGTTCCTCCATGGCTATACAGAAAACAAAAAAAAATTCCTGCAATCTTTACCAGAGTGATATTTCCTCGGTTTGAGCGAAAATGGAAGGAAAATACCCTCTATGATAAACTATTATTTTAGTTTAAAAAAAACAAAACCAAGAAGGACAAAATGGAAAGTAGAGTACACAAATAAGGTGAGACAAAATATGCCTTGGAGTACAGTCTAGACCAAAATAGATCAGAGTACAATAGAACGTACCACACATTCCCGAGGCTTCAAACACAAACAGTAAAACTAAAAGGGAATCAAAAGATTTCAGCCGGACTGAAGCCAGACTGAAGGTTGAAGGGGCCCTTTTGAGAGGACTGTCATACCAAGCCTAGTACAAGAAGGTCTGGTGGTCTGAAAGGATCAGCTTAAATTGACAAAGAGAACAGAAGACTAAGACGTAAAAGCAAAAAGTTAGAACGACCTCATTCAGACAAGATCGGTAAAACTTTTAATACTGGGTGGACAAGAACAAGAGTGAAAAGAACAGCCTTTCGAAAAGAACATATTAAAGTTCAAAGGACAGTGAAAGAAGGAAGCTCCACCTCATTTTTTCAGTTGATTGTTAAAAAAGATAGCTCAATAGTCCAACACCAATGCTTTAAAAGCAAAGTTTCGGGACCTACAAAATGCGCAAACACAAACAAAAGCAGTTTTGCATATACTAGAATGGGGCTACAGAAATGCACGCTGTTTCATGGCACTGAAGTTAATTTAATCTTTTATAATTATGTGGAGCAACAATACTTGTCGATGGATGTCATAGAGTTAAAAATAGTGTGCACAAGGCACTTTAAAGGGCATTATTCACATCAGCTAACTGCTGTGTTTTGTCCTAATTGCTGACCTCTTGTTGTTTTGACAATTCTCTGTGAGCTATAAATAGATCTGGGTGGGGAAGCCCCTCAATGACATCACAGGACTCCCTCTTTCCAGATTTTCTAGGATGGTTTTCCTGGGACTCTAAAATGGTATTTAAACAATGTGCATGTTCCTGTAAAGTTGATCAACACAATCTTTGCCAAATTAAACCACATGTGCAAAATTTGAATGAAATTGGTGCAAAACTTTGTCTCAAATTAGTCCACAAGATTCCAGAGAAGACCAATGACAATAGGGCAAAATTCCCTAATAAAAACTATATCTACATTTTGTTCCTAAGCAAAAAAAAAACAGTAGGCCTCCTTCTGATATTTTTTTGACCTTAGGGAGCTGTTGTGGCACCAACCCTAACGATGCTTTTTTATGAAAAATTTACCCTCGCCAAACTATAAACGAAGCAAAATAAGTGTTAACTCAAATTATTCATGAGGAATGTGCCACAGATTATGGTTACATCTCCTCTTGGACATAAAGGAAACAGATAGCAGATAGTACCAGCCTACTATGCAGAGCATAGTCCACTTAGTAAGTGGTGTGCTCAATATGCTAGTCGACACTAATCCAGCAAGAACTATGCAATATATCTTACCCAGACTAACACAGGCCTTATCAAGTAAGCTATTGATCAAAACTCCAGTAGTTTCCACTCCATCTGTATATATATTGCTGTCTGTAGATGGTACATTTGTAGAAGGATCTTGTGCAGTATAGATGCAGACATGATAGGACCATGTCCCAAGGCCCAAGAGTACACTAAATGGCATTAATCTATGACTTGTGTCTGAGGAGAATACACTGTATAGATGCTGAGACATTTCTGGGCAAAATCTATTACCCTGGTAGTCCGTAGTTAAGTGACTTGAGCTGTGTGATCTCTCTAAGGCAATATTTATATAAATACAGTATGACTGATTCAGGGATGATGCATTCGATGCAGACCGCAGAGGAAATACATCATAATTGGCTGGAAGTAAATCGTGCAAGGAGAGCTGCTTTAGCTCAGAAGCCTTAGATATAAGAAATCTCAAGCAAAGACCAATAATCTGGACAATTCAACATCACATATCACACCATCTTCGAGATCATAAAGCAGCTCCTTCGTTATGTTGAAACTTACATACAATTTTGTTATTTCATTTTCATAATTTCTATACTGGAAACAAATTTTTTTGACAAAAATAAAACAACCTAATGACTCTAGTCTAGATGACCTTGTACCTGTTCAACATTGATGACACTGACAGATAATGCAATATAGAAGAAATACATTGCTTCTGGGACAAAAGCAAGAATGGCATTCATATATCACTGAAATAAAGACATACGTCACATACCGCCCCATAATTATGTAAACCATGCAGTGTCCAACGAAATTCAGAAATATTGCTTATACCAAACTACATATTGCACCTAATCAATATCGCATATATATATACATTTTGTGTACCAAGGCCAGTGCGGCATATATGTATCTTGTATTTGAAAGGATGTAAACGAGATAGGATAGCTGTTGGGAGTGAGATACGAGGCCCACCCAGACCTCTATAGTAAATCTCTGTCAGCCTGGAGCAGCACACTGCTTCTTCATTGCTTATTCTCTCCATGGGATACTAACTGTGATCTAATGCTTTCTCTAATTTGACAGTGATGTTTGGAGGAACTGGAAGAAGGCAGGCAGACATTATGGATGTAGGTTGAAAAAAAAAACACCCTGTTAATTCACAGAAAAGAAATATTTCTGATATCTCCTGTCTCAACTGCAATGAAAGGGTGTACAAAAATAATCTAGACTGACTGGGTGAGTAAACTGGCCCTTGAAAAATTTAATTAAGTATGGAAAACAAAGTTGTACTGAATACATCACTGAAGTTTTTTTGTGTGTTCGTTCCAGAAATTATAGAGAAACATTTCAGGCAAACACTACCCAGTACCCAATCATCAAAGACTAAATAAGCAGCTAGCCGCATGTGTGGTTTCACAGATAGTTACGTTTCTTTAACAGTCATCAGATCAAATGAAATTGTTCACAAATGAAGTTCTGTTCTGGTGCAAAACTAAATTAACAAAGTCACCTCGTTACAAGTATCATGCTGAAATAATAGATATCTATACATGAATGTGTCTAAGAGGTCACAATTTCATTCAGTATTATAAAGGAACTCAAATTTATATTATTCTAAAATCCTTTCACTTTGACAATTTCAGTAAATTTTTACTATCATAGCCATATTCATAGCGAACAGTTTCAAGATACAGACTGAGACTTTTGTTTAAGGACCTTCTGGGGTCCTTTTTGACTTCCTCTAAATATATAGCAACTGGGCCTTTGAGCCTTTTCCCAAAAGGAGCCATATATGGATACCAATTCCAAGTTTCAGTGACCAAAGCTGATAAAGTAGTAGCGAGGGAGTAATTCTTACGCATGACTATTCCTGACCAATGAGGCGGAGTTGCTGCCCATTGGTCAAGGATTTGGTCAAGGCATTGGTCTAGTAATAGATACCATTACCAAACAAGAACCCGCGGGTTGCATAATGCAGGTGGAATTTTCTACTGTAGGGTTGCGTTTGACACAATATTTTCAAAACTTGGATTTTCATATGCATGAGTTCTGAAACTTCAGGCCTTGGTAAAAAACAACTGTTTCTGGTCTTATTTTTCAGCTGTCAGAAGGGCATCATTTTGTTAATATCAATAAATGAGAAAATCCTGTCTCTTAATACCCTATACACATCCCATAATGCTCATACACGCCATTGCAGATGTTCTCCATCAGTGAAAATCTGAAAATGTCATTCAAATGGCAAGATCAAGGTGCTCCGTCCAATCCACAAACTCATCTACGAAAACAATCTGTAACCAGATATGGAGCACTGAACACGTTTGTAAGCAAAAACAGGTATATAGAATGTCTGAAGTACATCTCAAATGTATTTTTATTTATTTATTACACATAAGGAAAACAGGAAAAAAGAAATCTTACTTTTTCCGGACCATCATAAAAAAACTTTTGTAATTTTGGCTATAAATGAGAACATCTGTCTCTTAATACCCTATTTATAATCCAAAATGCTCCTAAACACCACTGTAGATGTTCTCCATATGTGAAAATGTGACTTTCCAATAAGAAAATGCTATTTAGATGGCAAGATCATGGAGTTCGTCGCAATCCACAAAACCCATTTTTCTACAGAAACAATCTGTCAACAGGCCTAGAGCAATAACCACTGGATTTTTTAAAGCGAAAATTAGTATATAGATTGCCTGATATATATTCCACATACGTTTTTCTTGATTCTTAGATTCGGGGATTAGAAAAAATTATATATAACTTTTTTGATGGGCAGAAATGCATCATTTTACCCCATATTGTCACAAATATGATTTTCTTTATAAAAATAACCCATACATAATCCAAAATGCTTCTGCGCACAAAACTAGGGGTTCTCCACTAACGGAAAATCTGATTTTCGAACACGAAAATTCACTATTTGATAGCAATATCGGGGTGCATGTTCTAATCCACAAAACCCATTATATGGTAAGTGACTGGTATAATGCAGTTGCGCATGCGCACCTGCATTAAACAGTGGTTGGAAATCTTCATAGCAACAAAAGCAATGGCTATTGGTTCTCCAACGAAATAAAACAATGATATCGCTAAGAGAACCTTCAGTGTTTGAGAAATTTTACTTCCATAGTTTAACAAGGAATTAGAAAGAAAGAGTTCTCAAATAATCATGACAAATTGCCTTGAGAAAGTCCATATATGTATGCATTTTTAGGAAGTGGAGTCCCTGGACTCTCTACATGGTTTCAAAACAACTCAAGTACATTAGAAGAGGTGCTTTTCACATAATTCATCATAAGTTCTATACATTAATTTTGGAAAATTCAAATAGATCTCAAAAGTCACACTATGACATGAATCAACACATTATTCATGAAAAAGAGAAGTAAAAAAAAACAACATCAAGTGCATAACACACAAATATACAGAAGACATAATCATCAACTTTGAAGAAAACTTCTATTGCACAGAAGGATGAATCATACACAGGACAACACAAAAGTACTCATCTTCTAGTTTACTGATTCACATGTTATCATCAGATGCCAGTACTACTTTTTTTCTCATCCTAATCAATGGAATCACATTCTAGCATGTTTGGGCACAATCTGACAGAATGAGATCCGAAAATACTGTGTTACATCAGCTACATGTTGCTCAAAACATAACTATGGCAAAGGATTGTATAATATATACAGTGGTCCCTACCAGTGATGGAAATGGGGGGGGAGCTCGGGGGAGCTGAGCTCCCTTGACCAAAAAATAGGGGGAGCTGTACCCTGCTACAGCTCCCCCAATGATCAGTGGTGAAATTGGAATTATCATGTTACTTTTTCAGTCCTCATGGTATTTTAAGCCAAAATTATGCTCTAGTGGCAGATTTCTTCCATTTTAAAAATTTGGAATGACGAGCTGCTGCCGCAAGAGCCGAGAGCTCCCCCGACGAAAATTTTCCATTTCCATCACTGGTCCCTGCATATAGTGAGAAGGACCATTTTTCAATCCAAATATATGAAAACAGCAAGTGCGTGCAAATATGAAACAACAAAGCAGCTTCCAAATTTTGGCAAACACATAAGAATCAAAATATACAGGGAGTCATATTTAATTCGAAAATTTAGTGAGACTTTGAGACACTTTAAGAAAAAGATGGTCCTTATATTAGAACATAACAGGGTGGTCTTACTGAGGAGGTTACACTGTACATTTTAGTCCTTTGTATTAATAACATTCTCTTACTTACCGAAGATGATTAAGGCATCTTCTCTTCCTCAGTCAAAGTAATGTTACCTTCATAATTCTTCAGATTCACTCCATTATGGCATTATGTCAGCTTCCCCTTACATCTCAATCTGAAAGGGAGTCATCTTCATTAGTAAAGACTTAGACAGACATTAGGGACTTATTAGAAGTTATGACAGGTTGAGAGGAATAGGAGATTCTTCAGACAGTAATATACTAGAAACATGACATATCCGCAGACATGCCAGGTCTTTTATGGTTCTTGCAGAGATTATTTCTAAGACATCACTGCCATGAAGATTATAATATGTCTCTTTTAACCCTCAGCGGTAGATATATTGATATATATTTAAAACATCGGCCTACATAGATAAGGAGAGTGATGAGAACTTTAACGGCAAAATAAGTTGTCTTTAAATTGATATTAAACTATTTCTGAAAGAGACAACTAAATGAGAAGTTTTCATTTCGAAATCTGTCATCACTGACTTGGCTATTCACAAAGTAAAGACAATCCGGCAAAATTATTAAATGTTCATACTGTACTCCAGACTATTTCATCTTCAGACGTTGTTTAAATTGAGTCAAAGTATTACCACATCCCCCTGGCTAAAGTTGTGACTGTGACATTTAAAAATAAAGCATATTTTTTTAAATCATTTATAATCCAACTCTCAAGATCCAAACAGTTTTAACCGACCAGTTTGTCAAAAAAATATAACTGTACTAACCACTAACCTTTAGACTTTTAACACACTTGAACATTGATTTTCCACAAATCCAATAAATAAGAATTGTCAAACACTCGGTAATGACAAATCGAACAATTTGACAAATTCCGAAAACGTCAAACCACAGCCGATGAAATATATGGATGCCTTAAAGTCCACAAATGATTTCCTCAGAGTAGCAAATAGCAAATGGCTTTTGCTTTGGCTTTTCCTGCCAAGCTCTGGTGGAGGCCAAGCCTTAAAACAAGACCTTGGTGAGGCTAATGGGATTTCCAAGGACACAGCTGAATCCTCAGACAACAATGTTCTTGCAGCTCTGTGGGATTTTCACAAGGATTTTTAGTCGTCATATCTCAAAGAGAAAATTGTAAGTAAAATAATTTTTAAGAGCACATAAAGTTAATTCACCAAATGATGCATAGCAGTCATTGCTTTTCGTAAATAAATGTGTGGTCCCACGGATTGAACTATTCCTTGCTAACTTATAAGAGGTCCCAGGTTCCATTACCAGTTAACAGTCAGGGAAATAACCGTATCGCCAGGACTGTCGGTGTCCTTAACCCCACAGGACTCTCACCCCAGCACTGTCTTCACCCTCACATGACCCTGTAAAGTTTCTTGGCCCAAACATAATTACCAACCAACGCTGTAGCACAGTCTAATTTTGCATTGAGATCTATCAGGGTCTCAGCTATCTCTGTGAATTTTGATAAGCTTCTCCATTACATTACAATGAAAAGAACACGATGGTTCTAGAAAAATTAAGGGAACGTCATCAGCAGCTGCCGATGACTTTGTGGTATTTCGCAAAATGGGATAGAATAAGTCTGGCTACTGTCATGCTGCTGTGCGGTGAGGATGGCTGCACTGTGTACAGAGATCAGACTTTCTTCTGAGTTCTGATATCCAGCTGATCAACCCCACGCACTCAATCATCCTGTCAGGACCTGGATTCAGCTGGAATTGCAATAGTCCTCATGTGATAGTTATTCCCCAGAGTGGTTAGTATCAAGTCTGCAGACTTCAAATTCAATGTTAAAATATATTCTGTCGCAATGTTACTGGCTCTGAACCTGCTTCAGTTTATACATAAGCAGCTGTCATGGGCAGTCATCACAATAAGATGACAAGGCTGTGAGTCCACATAAATTAACATACTCCCATTTCTTAATGGTGGAATCTTCTACTTGCTTCAAGCCCTAAACATAAAGCACTGGTGCAACTACAAGTCACTGTAAAGTTGACATCACATGAAAACAGACAGAATTGAATTCCAGGAATTTGATCTAAACCTCAGATTAGGGATGAGTACACAGTCCTAGATTTTTGGATGGACTCCTTTGTTTTAAGGAGTATTTCCTGACTCAAAAAACAGTTCAGCCAATCTATTACACGAACCCATAGGTCTACATAAATTTGCAGAGAAACTTGAAAACATAAAATCATAATATCCAAAAGGCAATTGGATGATACAATTGTAAATTCATTCATCTAGAACTTTGTTGATCCCCTCTCCGTGTCAGTGATCATTCATTCCTGGTCATCAAAAACAGAAATGTTATCAGGAGAGCCTCACTTTATTCCCATGACACCAGAACAAAAGCAGAAAAGGGAAAGGTCATAAGTCATAACTCGTAAAAGTTGCAAGACGGATGAGGCAGGAGTCAAGTTGAAAAAATATCTGGTGTCACCAAAGACCTTCTGAACTTCTGAACTGCAACAAGCAGTTACCTGACATTATCAGAGCTGAAGTACCTTGCAAAAATATCCAAAGAGGTATAGACACTTGAGTAAGTAATATCCAGGCCATGATAGCAATTTAACAGACTCCCTCGACTCTAAAATCCGACTCCCAACTATTTGACTCCAAAATCCTTTGACTCCCCGAAAACAGACCACTGACTCCTCAAGGTCTCACGATTTAAAAAAAAAACTCTTATTTTGGAATCATTGAACACCAATATCACATGGTTGCTGGTTGGTAAAAAAATATTATTTCACAATGTTTTCATAGCATTTTGTACATGTATCAACACTTCACATTATTCCAAAAGGAATGAACCCTGTCTACTCATGTACGTCTCTTAATGACAAATCCAATCATATCAATAAAACAAGAATCTGAGGATTCCAACACTGGGTTTAGCAATCTTTGTATGGTCATATTGTTAGTAAGATTTTCAAAGTTTGGATGTCTTTATTGCTCAATGACCTGCTGATGATGAAACTCATAATACATGAAGTTCTTTTACGCCTTTTAAACATTAATTTTGAACTAAAAAATCATATGCAAATACTTCCAAGTATTAAATGAACTTCCTGATTTGTACAAAATGCTATGGAAACATTGTGAAATAATATTTTTTGTATTGTAAATGGATTATGTTATCATTATAGTTATCTAGAGTTAGTAGTTTTACTAATCAAGTTTGTTCTCAGTTTTTATTTGAGAATTATTTTTTGCTTTTTGAGATAGATAGTTTTTTAAGTCGTACAGAAGCTTAATGCTTGCTTTGATCACAGGCAATGTTCACATGCTTCGCCCTTATTCTGTTATATTATACCAAGGTGTATTGCTCAAGCTCCCCCTATGGGAAAACGACAGTCGTCGTGTGCGGTCATAGTTGCGGAAGTTGCCATAAATAGTATTCTTGGGATATCCCATGGCCACCAGGCCTGTTTTGTGGTGGCTGGGAAACAGGCTATGGTATGCTCACCAAAGGGCAGACTGAGGTTCCAATTTAATCAAGAGATGGCTCTGTGGTCTCCTAAATTCTGATTGGTTGTCAAAGGGAATTCCCTTGTGATGTATGCTGATATGGGTGCACACATAGGTAAGATTGGCCAAACAAGGTTTAATGCGAGTCTAAATGCAGTGTAGTGGGTGAAAATCATCTCTAAGTGTAGCTGAGAGACTATTATCTCACAGAATCAACAAGAATGTTGTGAAAGGCTGCTCCTTGAGCAATTTTAATCAATTTTCTATATTTGCACTCCACCAGATGGCACTTGAGCCATACACCTTCCTCTCTATCTCTAGAACTGCTAAGCCATTGTGATCATTCCGCCTGTGCTTTGATCATGTGATTGCTTGTTTTGTGTTGAAGAGTAATTACTAAATTTTGTGAACAGAGATACAACTTACATAATTTGTGAAACCAAATTGCTCCTATATTGCAAGCCAGAATTTGCTTGATTTTGGCTAATATGAAGGTATGCAGTGACATAGACGTTTTCACAAGTGAAATATTAAGGTCACGGTGGACAATTCAATAATGGCCAATTGGCCATTCGATGGTGGCCATTTTGGAAGCTATCTTGGATTTCTTGATGCGTACCCTCGAACAAATCCAACGGAAAAATTACTACTAAGCTCACAGCAGACAAATCAAGAATGGTGGCAATTGGATTCTGAAATGTGTGCTGTATGTGCGGCAGTTATTGGGAATTTAGCAAAATCCCAAACCTTTTTCCTCATTCACACACTTTTGGTCCCCACTTGGTTTGTAAGCAAACCTCTTAATTTGCCTCCACAATTTTTGACAGAACAGCCTAGCATTTTGACCCATTATCGCTGTTACACCGGGGGAACTCAGTGTAAAAATACAGGTAAAGCAGAGTGCAACTGACAGGACTCAAATTCTCAAACAGCTGAACGGATTGAATCACCGCTTAATTTTACATGTACCCCCAGATGCAGGTACTGAGGTATGCTATACATAAATCAGTGTACATGTGTATTGCATTTGCTATGAAAGTAAATGCATGCAATCAATGAATAACAATAATGTCCATTGAAGTATGTTCATGAGCCTATAAAGTTCTTTAAATTCAAAACCATACAATGACAACTGGTGTCAGAGCACCAACTGATACTAAACTTGGCATAAAAACAATCTAGACACCCATTTGATTACCATTTAGACGTATAAAGCTGGAATAACGAATTCTTTCTCTGCAAACTGGGCCATTGTGTCCAATCATAAACTTTCACCGAAAAACATTAACAGAAGGTGGCAGCACTTGCTAATTTGATATCACAAGATGTCGCCACCATCTAACTCCTTCAGTACAAGAAGCTGCTGAAGGCAGCTCTGCTCATCTGCTGAAGACCACAAAGTAACTTTCATCAGCCTCAGTTCCCATTAGACTCACAAGACACCATGAAGACAGCAGATTAATTTGCGTATGAAAAGGATTTCGAACAGAAGAGCCCAAAAGATTCAGGGAAGATTTCTCACAAGCAGAGCCTCACCCCAATTTCATAACTGCTGACAAATGGTGCTCTGGCTTGGTCTACCTCCAGCATTTTTTCTACGCAAGACTGCAGAACGGGCCAATGTGCAGACTTAGGCCGATCACATCAACGGAAGGAGTGTCGTCAGCAACTCCGTAGAACCATTTAACCAATTCAATATAGAGTAGACATTCAATAGCTGGAGAATGAAAGCCCCAAACGCTTCAAGCATCAACGCCGAACCTTCAATCCACTGAAGTTCTGGCCATTACAAATTAAGAACTTAATCTTTAAAGAAGTGGCTCTGCAGCTAAAACATGAACAGATTTGTTTGAAAGACGATGTTATAGAGCAAGCATATGCAGAAACAACCCAAGAACTCGGCGTCAAATAAAGCAGTCAAGTACTAATTTGAGACCTTATTTTTCAAAATACAAGGACACCAAATTTCTTCTCATAACAGTTTATTTCTGCCCTTTTATTGTAATAAATTACTTCTTCTTGGGAGCAGCCTTCTTGCCCTTGGCAGCCTTTCCAGTCTTGGGCTTGCCAGTGGCGATGGTCTGCCTTGGCCTAGCCTTGCCTGGAACCTGCTCCTCAGAAACAGCAATCTGAAAATAGAGAAATAGAAATATACAAATATTTGTATACAAATTGGTGAAATTCTTAGTTTTATGTTTGCAAAATCTGTCATTTCTATGTATTAAAGGCATATAATAGAATTCAAAGATAAAATACTGTCAGCTTTATAGAAATCAATATTTCACTATTTTCCAAAGAACCAAAAATGTCAGAATAGAATCTCTTCAGGCCATCAGAACCCATACATGTGTAATCCAAGTGCCACAGTAAAAAGCACAGCCACTAAAGAGTTGTTTTGAAAAGAAGATTTCACCAGAAATTTTCAATGGTGTATGCATGCTACAGATCACACATGGATGGTATATCTTACTGTACATCAATTAAGGAAAAGGTAAATTTACATGGATAAATCTTATCTTTTAAGTTGACAATAAGCTACATGAAATGCAATTGTCAACAATACTACTTTCGACAGGGTTTGTAAATTTTGGTCGACTCTTAGATCTGTCAGAAAATCTGATTTGATGTTTATCTCAGACACCCAAGTGCGAACATGCAGCTTACACACAGAAACCACACGAATATTCAAAACCTGTGATCAGAAATAAACAGTAGGGAGGATCAGGGAAACTTGTATGAAAACTAAAACAAGCTAGGCTCACATTATAGTTGTTAAAACACAGCTGATGCTAAAAATATGTGCTGCTTACTTACGTTAATTTTGATTTAAGAGACAATTCACAATTTCTTAGAATCCCAAGTAATTCATAAGCTTTGCGGTATCACAAAGAGCAGCAAACAACTTGTTAGAGTTACTTCTCATTCTATTAAGGATTCCAGTTCGCAAATTTAGCATATGCCGTAGAGGCACTTGGGAGCAACATAATGTGAGCCTAGACACCCCAACACTACTGAGAAAATAGGCAGTCCAAAATATCCCATTTCATAGAAATTGTTGATAGTAGCATACATCAACTATCTGGTAGTATCCAGGTTTAAACTTTAATCGGGACTTGTCGATTTCAGCCACGGAACCACGTGTGGCGAGCTGAAATTTGTTAAGCCATGTTAGAACAGCATCAATTTCAAATAAATTTTGTCGTTTGTCAATTCATCTAAAGTATTCTGAATGAAATCTAAAATAAATTGTTACAACTTATTAACTTAAGGAGTTAAAATCAATACATAACTACAGTCATTTCTCGGATCTGTGCAAAAAAAAAACCAAAACTGAACAATTTGACATTTAATTTACCTGCTGAAAATGAAAGAGTGGAGAAACACTGCTTAAAAAAATAAAGCGGTGTGAACAATGCGAAGGACAAGACAGCGAAGCAGAGAAACGACTGTAGCCAAACTTTCAAACTTTTCACAATGAAATATCGGTGAGAAGCATGCACAACATAGGACAATCACAATCTATACTTACTCCTCTGCGCGAGTCACGGAGACGCTGGCGAGCCTGCTTCTGCCTCTCCTCGGTCAGTATAGCGTTTTTCTTTTGCACAGGGGCAAATGGATTGAGACGGGTCATAATCCTGGTGTTCTTAAGAGGATTCTTCTTGAGCACGTGCCTAAACCTAGTTTTGCTGTAAGGACAAGAATCAAAGTGTCATTAGAGCATACACCAATCAAAATATTACACAAAACAATACATTTATTTAATTATATTGGAAGATTTTGATAGTTTCACTCTGAACAAAAAAATAATGGTAAAACGGCTTTCAAAGTGCAACTAACTACATTACTTCTAGTATTTAAACTGTTGAGCAGTCAAGACCCATAGATATAATACTTCGAAAGTGAGGAAACTGCTAGTATCATCGCTGCGGCTTCATCTGACAATATGTTTCTTCTCTTTACTCCCAATTATACAATGTACTCATGTACATGGCATTTGCCACCTAAGATTTTTACAAACTTGATCAAAATATCTCATTACATTTGGCATACTTACTTGGGTGCTCTAATAACTTTTTGGATCTCGTCACTCTTGAGAAGCCTGGCCAGATCATTATTAGTCATCTTATTCATGGGGAGGTTATAGTTATTCTTGGTGGCGGACTTCTTTCTCCATGTGCCGTAGATGTTGTCCAACTGGCCAAATGCGGACTCGGTCCAGATACAGAATCTTCCGACGTGGCCACCAGGGGCTACTTTGAGAAGGTTCAATCGGTCAACGCTCAAGAGGGTGATACCAGGGATGTTACGGAAAGCTCTGGTGATACCGCTGTCTTGGTTGTAAATGATGAGTGGGCCACGACGTTGGATTCTACGACGGTTCCTCATCTTACCCTTACCGGCACGGAATCGACGGGAGTTCTTGACCTGGAAATAAAAAATCACAGATGGTAAGTTCAAATACCCTCACAATATAGGCTTAGGCTAATACAAATCATTTTTTCCATACAAATCGTACTGCAGCTCAGTGCCCAATCCACTACTAGGGCCAGTATTAACAAGAAATATCAGACTGTTGAGAATGCAAAGAACAAATCAGGTTGAGCAATCACCTTTTCGATATCAACCCAGGCCTTGAATTTCTTCAAAATACCCATGGCTTCCTTGGTCTTCTTAATCTCTTCTACTTTATCGGAGATAACAAGGGGGATCTCTGGGACCTGCTCAATTCTGTGTCCTGAAAAAGGTCATACAATCAATCATTAAATGACGTAAATATGCATAATCCAAAATCCCTCAAATCCGGCACCAGCGAGTCCGACCAAAAGATTAGTAGAAATTAAGAGCTTCAGAGCCATGTCAAAACTATTATATTCAAATCGTTGTGAATGTCAGGTTTTGGAAAGTCAAAGAAAATGCACCTGATTCATTTTAATATGAAGTTTGCCAGGTTCTACTAGAACTTAAATACTTATAGAATGGCAATGCATAATGCAGCCATATACTTACCCTTGGACATGATCAGAGCGGGGATTCCAGTGGCAGCAATAGCAGAGCAAAGAGCATAACGCCTCTGGTTGGTGTTGATCTTGCGGTGCCAGCGCCTCCAGGTTTTGGTTGGGGCGAACATTCGTCCTCCACGACACATGTTACCGAAGGCACCCTGACCGGATCGGTGGGTACCACCTCCACGCACACGTGGAATACGAGCAACGGCACGACCAGTTCCCCAGGACTCGGCACTAGTCTGGTGACCTGTGAGGATATGAAGAATATATTGTCATTTGTGCATACAGAAAAATCTATTACAAAGGGACAATTTAAACTGGTAAGCCTTTCAGAGCCAGCTCAGGAAGCTGGATATAAGGATTATACAAATACAGAAGTGACCAGTGCCGGTAATACTAACACTAGGTCAAACATCTTATAGGGCAGATGTTTTCTGACTTGGTAAGTTGGTACACTAGTATTACCAAAATTATTACCATGTGTCTTCATAGAAATATTCACTCAAAATACTTCAGTTAATTTAACGGCACCCAAAACCCGGGTTTTATGTTGTGAACATTTTTTGAGATCAGTTGGTAAAGATAAAACTTTTGAAGGGTATGGCGAGTATATTATCAAGCCACCTTAATCTCTATTAGGCCTTTAGGACTGAAAGGGTCAATATCTTACCAGCTTTCTCTGACACGGCATAGGGCTGTCTCGAGTTCTTCATCATTTCAGAGTGGACAAATGTGACAATGTCTGGTCTGATGGGAGCACGGTACACCGCTGGAAGAACAATGTTCTTCTCAGTGGGTTCTCCCTTCTCACTGTAAACGGTAATCAAAGGTCGGGAAGCCTGAAAAATAATAAGACAATCAGATAATGCACAATTATAATACGACCGCACAACAATCTCATGATGAGCACATATTTTCTGTTGTAACTGAGCATTGGATAGCTACCAAGTAAACATGACTGATTACGAGTTATTTTTACTTTAGAGCGATTGTGGACAATTTTCTACCCAAGGTTTTTAAGCAGGCCTTTAAAAGTTTGCAGCCTATTACAGTGGTACAGGGAAATGCACAACACTTGCCACGTGTACAGGGCAAAGTTCCCGTTAAATGTATATTAATTAAAGCTAGCCTCAAAGATTTGCAGGCAAATGGCAAGAGTAAAAGCAAACAAATATTAAGGGAATGTTCTATGTATCACTAGTAGTTGAGTGAATGCAAGGGGAATTCTCTGGGGCCATGCCACCTGACATTTTTGACAGCTGTCAAAATCATGACTTTTGACAGGTAGTCACTGGTAGTGAACATGTGAATGTCAAAATCATTAGCACATCTCGACCAAATGAACAGAAGACATTATCAACAAAAGGAAATTGAATCATTGCGAAGGAACTTCAAATGCAATTGGAAGTTTTTGGAAAGCAGGACTTGTGTGTTGTGGGATGTGGATTGGACCGGCCATGAGGCGAACTTGTCAAAATGACAAGAGTCTGATCATGCACATGTGGGAAGGAAAAAGTTTCAAAACTCCAACAAATATTGCAGCGAACCCCATCTTTTCATGGTATGTAGAGTCTCTGGTTGTTCATTAACAATTATACACCAAATTTGACTCACGATAAACCCAATTTATAAGTTATTTTACCATTTTTAGAGTTGGTCTTCGCCGGCCGCACACGTGTCGACGATGGTTTGTTGGAAAAAGGAAGAATATAGATCGGCGCAGTGCGTCATCACCTAAGCCGCGTATGAATATGTCAATATCACCTATTGAAATAATTTGATATTTTTGATTAAATATTGCTATTCTAGATGTTCTGTCTAGTCGATATATCAATCTATATTGATGTTTGCAGCTCAATTACGTAATTAATGAGGTTTTGAGTATTGCACTATTTTTCCTATTTCGGAATTCCCTTGGCCTCGTTTTGGCACAGGAAAGAAGATCGGGGAATTCCTTGGCGGGTTTTCTCAAATAACTGATTTCTTGTTGAGAAGGATGGATCTTTTGGCTGCCCTCACCAGGTTAATTGTTTTACAGTGAAATAAGGTGGTGGGAGAGTAGGTTACTTTGTGTGTGCTCACTATTCAAGTTGTGTTGGAGTGTCAGGTTGATCTGTACAGATATTTGCTGTTGATCATGCATGAGGCTGAGATGAGTACTAAAAAAAATCAAATGAAAACAGTGTATTTTTCTGGTGTATTCAGAGTATGATCCACTGGCACTGTGACTGTCTGCTGGCTGATTGACCAGCTGACTGACAGTTGCCTTTTAATATGACATTTTTGACAGTTCAGTTGTGGTGGTTTGTCATTGGGCCACTGTTCATGTCACATGTCTAAAATTGCTGTAAGTCAGCAAAAATATTGCTGAAACACAGCAAAAGTTTGACAAACAGTTATAAACATCCTCAAGATCATTTAAGTGAGATTTGGAGCTTCTAGTACGCCTGATTGCCGTGAGATTGGCAAAAAACGTAACAAAAACTTGTTTTTTGTGTGTGTATTTTTTAACTAAAAACTTCTAACCCTCTTCCCTCCCCCCCTGCCCAGGTACCATTTGGTCTGCCACTAAAGAAGGCTAACTAGTTTAAGAAGCCATGCATGTTAATTCTGTAAAGTTTTGCACAGCAGTTGAAAAAGAGAAGTGTTGTCAAACAAAGTGAAGCAACCATCCTTTTGATTTTGGCAAATTGATATCGAAAATTAGGTATTTATTGAATGAAGAAGCGTTCTCAAAATGTTTTTTGAAAAAAAATTTAGTGTTGCCAGTTATTGGCCGTCATTTTTTTGTTTCAATATATATTAAAATTCTGTTTTGTTTTGCAGCCTAGTTGCAGATGGCAATGAAGAGGTTGATTACCAGGTATACAATTTTGCAACTTCAGTCTCCATCAATAATATGATTACTCGATTTATTTATTGATAGTTTTTTAAACTCTATGTGACATTATACAATATGACATTATTGTCACTTTGATTAGTAAATTCTTGAATATTGATTCTACTGTAATTTTTTTTTTTCAGGGTTTTTCCATGAGACTGGTGAACAAAGACCATCCACTTTCAGAAGTTCTCCCTGAAACCAGATGTATTTTTCCAGTTATAGTTGTGTCCAAGCATTGTTACGTAAGTGCATTGGTAGAAGATACTGAAATAGTTGTCTTCACAATATATCATCTGAGTCATATCTCTTAGTTGCATGTACTACAAATTACAATCAGCCACATTCCATGTGAGTCCTGGGTTCGAATCCTGTTGCTGGGTCTCCTGGGTCTCCTGGGCCTATGTTGGACGGCAGTTTCAATCATCCTTCATATCATTGCTGTGTCCTGCTGTCCTATTTAGCCTACCAAGTGCATAAATACAGGACGTAATGCCCCAAACATTCATCCATCAAAATAACACCCTTAATTTCTGTAAATGGCAATGTTCCTTTAAAAAGATATTACTCATGATCATGGGTCAAATTGCCTTGCATTTTCTGAAAATGAGTTTTGACCCCTCAAGAAAAAAAATAAGTGTGGGTTTAGAGCGTATTTAAAAGCAAGATTGTAAAACAATTTTCTCGGAATGATACTCTTCTGTTTGGGACATAATCATACCATGCTTTTCTGACTATTGCGCTGACGAAGCAATTAATACAGGTATTATTCATTTTGCAGGAACAAATAGTTGAGGTGATAGAAAGCCCAACAGTAAAAGAAGACCCCAATGAATCGAATGTCACATCAGCCAGCTACGATGGGTCCCCCCTTAAAATGGAAAAATTCACAAGTGTCGGGATGAGTGACAAGGTCATTACAACCAGTACAGGAAAATTGGTTGTGCCTTTAACTGCTGATGAAGCCAGGTACAGAGTCTACTACAGGCTGAATAAGGCTGTTGTTAATGTGTTGTTAAACCTGTTTTATTGAATGAGTTGCCAAGGTCTAACTAAAAAAGTTTTATTATGATAGACATGCTTGACTGCTTGCTTATATTTTTGTTGCAACTCGTCTTGATTGAGAATTTCCCAAATTTTACTGTCTTGACGTGTCATTCAATTGAAAATTTTCCAATAAATAGTACTTTCTTATGACTTGGTCAGTTACATGGGAATCTCCCTACTCAAAAGTTTTTGGATAATTATGCTCATGAAAGGCATCATGACAGTGATAGGCTATATGCTGTGACTGTGGAGTACTTTGTGAAAGCTGAATGGGACTTCATCAATGATTTAACTTCCTATACAAACTTTTTTTGCAGATCTATTTTGTCAAAGTTCCATTCAATATGTGAAACTTTGTTGAAAGAGAAGACGGACGTTCCTCCCTTGTGGATTTTGTGTGATGCTAAGGACAATGAACACCTTGCTTGTTTGGGAACTCAGTTGCTGCCTGCTGGTCAGGAGGAGGTGCAGGGCGATGCCATTGTTGACACTGTTGTAACATCTTTAGGTATGTGAATTATTTTGAATATTGTTGATTTATTTGTGCAAGACATTTATATTGGACATGATTCAAGATGGCAGATGAACTCCATCGGGCTTTGCCTGATCGTGAATTAATCATTACTTGTATCTGTCACTGTAACATAAATATTAATCAATATCTTTCTATTTCTGAGGAATTCCAAAATAACTTCTCTCTTATTATTTTTCTGTCAAGACATTGATGTTACGACGTCGTGGGGAAATTTCATTAGCTCAGTTAGAAGCGCTCTGGGTCTTTAATTCCTATTCTCTGACTAAGCTTTATCTTGTTTCAGGACATTTACGGAAAGCAGAACTTCCAAAATCATCCTATCTTATCAACGATCATCTGTGGAGAACTGCAAAGAAAAATGTACGGTTCATTTAAATTATTTCATGCAGGATTTTGAACATCGTATACATGTTGTAATATGTTATGGCAATTATGCATCAGTAACTTCATGTTTCAAGTAAATGTTCCACACGGATTTGGAGGGGGGAGGGTTGGTTTAGTGGTAGCGTGCTGGACTGCCAATCGCTGGGTCCCGTGTTCGAACCCAGCTCTTGCCGGGTCAACTGGGCCTATGTTGGACGGCGGTTTCAATCATCCTTCACCTCATTGCCGTGTCTTAATTAATAAGCCTGCCAAGCGCATAAATACAGGGCGTAAAGCCCCAATAATCCATCCTTCCACACAGTATTTGTATGATGGTTTATCAGACTCAGTGTCTATGGTGAGCAAGTAAAAGATGCCAGTCATGGGGTAAATGTTTTGGGACTTGTCTTATTTCATAAAACAATCCGTCTTTTTGAGTGGCATAAACATAGCTGTGAGGGCTGCACTATCCGCTACCACCTGCCTATTTTGGATTTGAATAAAAGTGTCTATCTTTACTATTTCAGTACGATTGTGACTGCAGAGCCCAATACAATTTGCTGGATCCAGGAACTTTGAACTTAAGTGATAATGAAATCCAAGGGTCGCTTCAGATTATTGTCGAATGGAAAGACATGGCAAATTTGATGGCTTTTCCACCTGCCAATGCTATTGCTAATGCTGTGAGTGGCGATTACTTGCATTACTTTTCATTAGCCCTGTTTAGTTCCATTCACACCTGACCATGATGCTTTTAAAATGGAAAGAAACATGATCTTAGTTATAATTAAATATTTGGCATGTAAATGCTCTCCTACTAATAGTAAAGTGGATTACTAATGATTCAATGGAATTTTTTGCAATTTTTACAAATTTGAAATATAGTTTCAAAACAGGTGTATCAATTTAGTCTAGCATCGAATATGGCTGTGCCGATGCGACGATTATCGCCGACAATCGTCGCCAAAAGTTTCGATTTCGATCATCTCCACAAAATAAGGCAAAATCGATTTTCAGCTAAATGAAGAATTCATGATAGAGGGTTGTATTTGGTATCGTTTTGAAGCTCTCGAGAAGCTGAAACCACCGTGCTATCTGTGGTGTTCTTATCTGTGCATATGCCAAACTGCTAGCCATGAAAGATATTTCACAAATTAGAAATTAAGTTTTACCGCTACAAGTCTGCATCCATGTTGAATTTATAGATTTTGGAGACAGAACTTTATCTAATACAGTAAATACACATCTGTTATCTATTCACAACTGTACTGCTCTGCATGCAGGAGAATGAGATGCATGGTTTTAAAGAAGACAGCTTTATCAGCAGTTACATTGGATCAATACATTATAATTATGAATAATATTAAGTCAATCAAATTAATTCATGTACTTCATTTTCTTTTTCCTTCCTGCAAATAGTCTGTTGGTCCTGCTCATCATAAATTTTAACACTATGGATTTTCGTCGCGAGTCAATGAATTCATTGATAATTAATGTTTCGTATAATTATGTTGTTCTTGACATTCTAAGCAAAAATCGATTTAAAATCGATAATCGAATCAAAATAGTAGTCGATTAATCGATTTCAGAAAACTTTTCGATTGCACAGCCCTAGCATCGAGTCAATCCTGCACTTGTGTTAGACGGAGAGCGACAGGTTTCTGTGCTGTTTCCAGGCATTTTACCCATGATCTTTTGTCGTATCTCATACATATTGTTTCAATCTTTTTTAGAGTGTCAGCGTTGTCGCTGGAAGTGAAAGAAGTCATGCATACGGCTGCTTCCAAGAATTAACCATCCTGAAGGTGAGTCTTTAATTCTGTTCAATGTATTTTAAAGAGTTTCTGAAACATGCTGATAATATCAATTTCAATTTAGGGAATAGCAAATGGTCTGAGAAATGATGCAGTCGAATGGAGTAGGAATGACTCAACTCATTCAGCTTTGGAGAGGGTCAAATCTTTCGTTACAGGTAAAGTAACCACTGAAGTCAATTATTTAGCCCTAGATCTCGTAAGATATATCGTTGTTAATGTAGAGTTGATCTGCTGTACTCCACCATCTTTCTGTGTTATATTTTGATAATTTATTTATTGCATTGTAATCACCTTTTATATTTGAATACAGAATACAAGGAGTGGAGTGGACAGACCCTCATTGAATCCAAAGACACAAATGAAAAAGATGAAGATAAATTGTTCCAAAATTTCTCGGGTCAAGATCGGAAAGATTTGGACTTCACAGAACAACTTTGGAACATTCTAAAATGTAAGTAAGACCATGCTGTAAGTTCTGCACTTGAGCAGGAATTACTATTGTATTTGTAAAAAAAATTCCACAGACAGTTTTAAAACTCAGGAGAAAACTTACAAAGGAAAGAGAAAAATGGCCCATTTTGCATGCGTGCAAATGTTTATGAACTTCTGTCAGGCCTTTGTGTAGTACTTATGGTGCATTCAGGAAATTAGTGCACATTCACCCATTCGCTACCTTAATACAGTATTCGCCTAGTATTAAATAGAAGTGGTGATATTGAAAACTGCCAATATATTTTAAGACATCTTGGAAAAATCAGGAACCATTTGCATGAAATTCTGTTGTATAAACTGCTGCGCATGCTGTAATAAATATTTTCTGTGTTCAATAGATTTTTTTATGTTATTTAAAAATGTTTTGTCTTCAGATTGTGGCTCCCTGTATGAACTGGTAGAATCTCTTAGGTTTGTCTTTAAAGCTCTTCAGAAAGGCGACATTCAACCTATGGTAATATGTTTTTACTTTTGGAATTGCTTCTATGCTTCTTGCTTATCCAAAGTAATAAAAAAAGGCACTTTTACTCTTCCATGAAAGGTTTTTCCATTTAAACCGGTTCCATCATCCCTTAGATATAAATCTCCCTCCTCTTTTTAATGCTGTGTCCTCCACGTGTGCAAATGAGCCTATCAAGTGCGTAAATACGGGACATAAAGCGCCAGTCATCCATGCATCCATTCTACTTATCTCCCAATATCATTGTGAAGCAGTAGCTCAAAGGTGATCCACTTTACCAATTAAAGGCCCTTTCTATTAGGGCTATTCCATTTAAAAATCTGGGGGGGGGTGGTCGGGCTGGTTTATTTTTCGTATGATGTATGTATGGGTGAGCGATAATACGTTGTAGATGCAAGGGGGGCACTCGCGGAATTCACTGCAGATGTATGGGGGGGGGGACTATCGGCTCTATTCAGGCCTACGCAATGTAATAATGAAAATTTTTTTTGATGTATGTACGGGGGGTGAAAAAATCGAAGTAAATGCATGAGGGGGGTAAAAAAAATCGTTTTAGATGCATGGGGGGGGTCAAAATCGTAGCCCAATCACCCCCCCCCCCCCAGATTTTTAAATGGAATAGCCCTTAAAAGTTTTGAGTCTTGTGAAGATTTCATATGCTCTGCTTCCTCTTCAAACTAAACATTTATGGCTTATCGGCTAATATATGCCATCTTTTTTCTCTTAAATGTCTTTCTCTTGTCTTCCAGGTCCACAGAAACAGCAAAAACAAACTGGCAGAAATCATCCGTCTATCGTTCTTCAAGAAAATCAGCATACCGAATCTCCTCGATAAAGAGCCCTTTGAACTCCTTGTTGAAATGGGAATGGAAAAACTTGTCCGAGATTATGTTTACACGCTTACAGGTTGGTTTCATCTTGATAAAAGAAGAAATTGTGGTGGTCTGGATGGAGAATTTATTTTAATAAATGTATAAGAAAAGTGCACTTAATGACTTCTTTCCCGGCTAAGTTTTTCACAGGGTGGCATTGATGCCATGAACAATAAAGTGTAGCTCTGGAATTAGTCATGACTTAAATTACTTGAATATTACTGAGAAACAGTGAATTTTATGTACTTCATGTAGGCCATATCTTGATTATTTTCAGGCAAAGAATTAGTTACAGTGGGCCACTTATCGTCTTTCATTGAACCAAGAGGCAGCCTTCTTGAGCGGCTGGACCGCCTTGAACGGTTGCATTACGTTCTGGAACTGGTCGCTGTGTTGGAGCAGTACTCGACACTACCCACTTCTGTACTCAGTCATGCTGCAAGGTAAGAGAGAAAAATTTTTAATTAAGTTAAAGTTTCAACTTTCGGTGATAACTTTGAAAACAGTCTTACAATTCATGCCATGAAAGGAAAAATACTGCAATAATGAAATATAATATTTAGAATTTTGAATTGAATGAATTTTATCCAGATAATAAAATACGAAATATGTATTTGGTCCATTGCATGATTCCACAGATTGATGCCAATACAGGTATATTTAATATGAATTATATTTAATGAGAAATACAATATTAAATGTTATAGAAACTCATTTAAAACATAAAATATGTTTGATGATTGATATAAAAATGGATCTTAACTCAGTTTATCGATGTTATGGAAGATTTATTATAACATATTCATCTATAGTGTTCTATATTTTCCGCTCCTTATGTTTTATACCTTCAGAAATGTAGTTTTTGTACTCCATTCTAATTACATTGCAGCCATGCCTTGATGTATTATGAACAAAATGCGGCAGAAGACTGGCACACATTCACAATTCCTATACCCAGAAGTAACATGTTGGGTGTGACCGAAGGGTAAGAACTAAAGATATTTATGCTTTATAGTGAAATCAAATGAGACATGATGAAGCCTTTGCTTTATTATAGTCATAGGATATAGATTATTTGTTCGCCTACTTATGTTAGATGAAAAGTTGATCAGATGCAAGCAATGTTCCTCAGTGTTCCTTGATTTTTGTTGTGACTTGTGTTGGTAATATTCCCAATGGAGCTCTTTTGAAATTAACAAACATGTCAACGGCAGTATTTAAAATGAAAAAGAATGTACTGCTCTTACATACAGTTTGTAACATAATAGCAAGAGTCCGTACTCTCTCCAATGTAGAATGGTGAAAACTCATGTGACATCATCACCAGTGATGTCATAGGCCTATGCCTTTTTGATGTAGCATCAATAACAAGAAATCCTTGCATGCATAAACAAAATGTTTGCAATGTTTTTCCAAAGGCCGTAAAAAAAGGTCTTCAAGTCGATCTGAAAATATTAATTAAAAGCTTTCATGCCTGTAAACCGAAATATTTCGACAAATGTTAGTCCCCTGCTGGACGATCGACACAGAGAATTGCAAGGAACATATCATGTATATACAATACATAATATGATGTCGTATGAATCTTTATGTTATAAGTGACTGGCCTATATTATAGTTATTTATTCTTTTGAACTGTTATACAACATTTCTGTGCATCTTTCAGATGGCTTGTTAAAGAATGGAGAGCAGAGTTATCGAGTAATGTTTTTGGCAAGAAAATCCGAAGTTGTCACATCGTCACCAACAGTTCAGCTGTTCCTCATCTCAATTTGGGGGCTGAATGTAAGTACTCCAAGTAGTTGCTGTAATCAGACATATCTTTGTATTCTCTACATTTCCAGTAGTTGCTTTAATTCAGCATACATCATTACATGTATCTTTGTATTCGCAAGATAAATTTCCAGTCCTTCAAATTTATTCAAATATTCATTACAATTCATTACAATGATGGATAGATTCATAATTTTTTTTTGACTGAATGCACTAGTACAGTCATGTACATATGGCTTTTGTATATTATGACTGTTGATCTATGAATATATGTTAGAAGTTAATGAGATATATCTTTGTTGTATTGTAGAAAAACGGTAACCCCTGCATAATGTATCTAGGGTTGACCTCTTTTGGGTTGTCATAAATTTCTTTTGGTGCGAAATGTTGTGACAATTTTGTTTGTAGCTGAATTTGGGTCTCTCAAATTGTTTTTAAATACTATGCACTTAAATTTTTCAGTTGCTGACGAAGACCCTGCCTTGACAACAGATTTGAGACAAGAGAAAAAGACAGAACCTCGTTATTTCTTCACAACTTTAACAGAAAGTGTCTGTAAATTATAGAATCTGACAATCTTTGTAAATATCCTATAGCATTTTGTGATATATAATGTAGAATGATGGTGAAAAATATCTGTAAATATATTTATAAATGCATTTGGTCAAAGAACAAAGAATTTTATGAACTGGAACTTTTGACTGCATGAAGTTGAGTCATCTGGACATGTCTGTGAAATTGGATTACTAGTGGAACATAAGCCGCTATGCTGATTCTTGAAGCGGTAATGATTTTATAATTACATTATTTATATACGCCTCATGCCGTGCTTTTTTGTTGGTTTATTATCTCCACTGGAAAGTTCATCAAATGTGCTGCAGTTGTTTAAACTGAATATTCTCAAATTTGAGTATTCAAATGGTTTAAAATGTCATATCTCTATGGCTTGTGATTCTCATCAAATGTTTTCGAGTAGTTGCGTTCATTAGTTTATATCCTATGGAAAATTCCAAATTATTAATTTTGCAAATTGAGTGTATTGCAGACCTGAGCTGTGGCAAAACCGGATATACAACATATAATTTAAATGAAATCTTTTCTAGATGTATTGAAATGTCCTATCTCTATGGCTTGTGATTCTCATCAAAGGGTCAGGTTTTCCATTTTCTGATGGTTTTTTCTCCTCTGAGAAATTCAGACTGATTCAGTTGCACATTAAATGTATTGCAGGTGCTGTGACTAAACCAAATGTATGGCAAATATCCTCAAAATTCCGTGTTTTTTAGATAAATTAATATGTGCTATCTGAATGGCTTGGGATTCTCGTTTTAAAAATGAGGCTGTCAAAGAACGGAAAAAAGAATTACGTAACCTAAAATCTCAACCGACACCAGAACACCTAAATCAATTAATAATACTAAGCATTGCTAAGAGTAAAAGCGAGAAGGATAATCGGACAAAAGAAACGAGCTACCTGGCAAAACTATGTCTCTAAACTTAATACTTGTACACCCAGTTCCAAAGTATGGAAAATGGTAAAGAAAATACATTGTAGAGATATATCTTCCCATATCCAACATCTAGTCATTGATGATGAAGAGATCACCACAGACTTGGGCGTTTGCTTGGGATCGTTGTCTTGCTGCAGCATCCAGGTCCGTCCCTTTCTCAGCTTCCGCGCTGACTCGTGAAGGTTTTCCTCCCAAAATCTTCTCATATACTGCTGCATTCAACTTTCCTTCAACCAGGATGAGGTTTCCTGTGCCCTTCGCACTCACACAGCCCCAGGGTATGAGAGAACCGCCGCCATGCTTCACCGGTACGATGGTATTTTCTTCGCGGAAAACTTAGTTGATCCGTCTCCAAACATACCGCTGGTGATTATTGCCATAAATCTCCATTTTGGTCTCATCTGACAAAATAATCTTTTGCCGGAATGCTTGGGACTTATCAATATGCTCTCTAGCATATTCCAATCTTGCTGTCTTGTGTCGTTGCGGAAGAAGAGGTTTTTTTCTAGCAACCCTGCCATGGAGACCACCGCTGTTCAATTGCCGCCTTATTGTGCCAGTGAAGACTTGCACTCCAACTTCTTCCAGGGATTCTTGTAGGTCACGAGAAGTTGTCTGGGGGTTCTTGCGAGTGTCTCAAAGAATTTCTTTCACTGCCGCATCAGATAACTTCTTTTGACACCCAGATGGCTTTGTCTTGACAGACCCAGTTGCTCTCCACTTAACTAGTTCGCACAGTACCTACAGGCACCCCAAAGGCATCCCTGCCGGGTATAAGATCAAAAAATCATTCCTGCCGGGTATAAGATCAAAAAATCATGGGTGACAAGCTCACTCCTGCCACACCTAAAAACACATTTCCCAGCCCTCACACTCACCTCAACTATGCACTTACCTTTATAATTCTATCCTCTCATCCTGATAACAGCAGAAAACAGTTCCACTGCTGTTTTTTCTACGGCAACTGTATTCTGCCACCAGGGGCGCATGAATCTGCTCAGTAGTTCCGCTTATGACATCACCAGGGACTGGCGCCACTGCTCCATTTTCCCGCCAAAAACATCCACATAGACCATAGCCAGCCACAGCTCCATAGTGCACAGTGGCTCACCCACTTCTACTCATCAGATCTGCATCATATTACCCTCATTTTAAAGCTCTTCTCAAGCCCTTCCCTTCAATTGTATCGTTTGGTATCCTGGTCTGCCACCTGCTTCACCATTTCGCCCCTAAACCTACTGTCTACAGTGCATCATTCGCACCTCTCGCAGCAAACACAAAATTGTCAGAACTCACAAAAG
The DNA here is from genome assembly GCA_026936325.1 of Platynereis dumerilii. Lineage (NCBI taxonomy): Eukaryota > Metazoa > Annelida > Polychaeta > Phyllodocida > Nereididae > Platynereis > Platynereis dumerilii. The sequence goes on from JAPTHN010000028.1 coordinate 6,336,097, forward strand.
TCATTGAAAAGTCTTATGCAAATATTCATATTATGCTACTTATACTCTCTCACCTCAATCTGCTTACTTCAACGCCGCCTACCGTAATGAATACAACAAAGTGCCACTTCACCATTGTTTTTACGGCATGTACTTTTGTTTTATAATGGTAACTGCATGCACGCAGCTGGGTTGCAGTGTACATAACACTGCACCATCGTCCTACCTTTTATCATGGGTAAATCTAGTTAGCTATATTTTTGTATCCTCTGCCAGTTCTGTGCCGTTTAATGATTCTGATTCGAAGATCCTCTGACAGTTCTTTTGCCTTTCCCATAGCTACTTAGCTAGTCACATTGTCTATCAGTCACCAGTATCATAAATGACAAAAAACACACTTTTGTAGCAATAAGAGTTCAAATGTTACATAAGCTAAAGAGATGAATAATCCTCTAAGCACGATCATTGCCTAAAACTTTGAGATGAGTGTTTTGTTTACGATATCCGGCTTGAAACTGTTTTTCAAACATAGGGTATGTAAACTTTTTGGATTATCGAAAAATAACATTTAATTTTTAATCTTCTAAGACAGCAAAGAAATTGGAATTTTTATCATTCAGCAATCTGCACCAGCATGCACTGCATCAGTTTTAAGTTAGGCTACATTGTGTCACTCAGAGGCTAGAGCATCATGTAATCAATAAAATTAGACATTTTTGCCAGGGGTATGTAAACTTTGTGCAGAACTGTAGGAATCAGTGTAGGATGTTCCCTTTGTATTGTTAATATCTTTAATTCATAAAAGTTTGCTCTTAAACCTCAGCAATTCCATTGAACAATGTTGTCCATGAAATGGTGTTTTTAGGTAATAAATTGGGTTATCTTTTTAACGGGGTTCTAAAAGTACATTTTAGATTGTCCCGTTTAAGAATGACATTGGTGTCAGTGGCCTTTCCGTCTGTATCGGTGTCAGGTGAGCCAGGATTTTTGCACCTGGTGGATGTATTTGGCTTGTGTTCTTCAATTTGGGAGTTATATTTTGTTGTGTTTGATTTGTCTGGTTTTTGGTCCTGTGTGGCACGGAGGGAGGAATTTGAGAGTCCATTCTTCTTCTTCCTTCTTCTGTGTGCATCCGATCAGCCAGGTTGCTCACCCAGTGTTAGTGGGGAGCAGCACTTTTGTGTTTTTCCATAATTGATTCAATCTTCTTGGCTGTTTTTCTCAGTGTAGTCGGATTTTCTTCAAAAATGTCTTCTTTTGTGACTTTCAGCCTCACACCGTTGCCATGGATTTCCTGGCATCTTTCCAAGATGTGTTCTTGTATTTCTGTTTCTATTCTGCAGTTTCTGCATTGGGTGTCCTCGTACTTGTTTCTGAAGTTCTCCTTTACTTCCAGCATTCTTGTCCTCGCTTTGAAGATTATGCTTGCTACTGCCCTTGTGCATTCTGTCATGTACTTTGCACATGAACCCAGGCTTTCCGTTGCTTTGTTCTGTATGTAGAACTTGGCCTTGCTTTTTTCCATGCACTCTTCTTTCAATTCCTGTACCATTTTTTTCCTGATCGCCTGGTCCACTATCCGTTTTCTTGAGCGTGTTCCTACGTCTTCCAGGTCCATGGGTCCCAGGGTGTCTTCTTTCATTCTTTGGGAAGATTTCCACCATCCTTGTTCATCTGGCTCTTCTCTGATGGCTTGCAGAAGCTTATTCTTACTGCCCTTTATCTTCTCCATATATAGGATTTTATTGCGGTTTATAAGGTATCTGATGTCTGGGAGTCCTGTTTCAAGGTACAGGGGTTCACCCGGGGTTGTTCTTGGTGTCGCTATTATCATCTTGATGAGGTTGTCTATAATTTTCTTCAGGTCTTCTTTCTCTTTTTTTGTTCCCACTATACCTTCCCATCCATAGGTAGCGATTGGAAGTATACAGGACTTCACCAGCTGCCAGATAGCTTTCATTTCGATGCCCTTCAAGTCTGGGTTCCCTGCGAGTGCCATGATGGTATTGTACTCCTGTACTTCATCTTTACTTCTTTCAGTTGTTCATCCCTTTTTCCACTTTTTGCTATCATGAAGCCGAGGTACTTGTACTTCTCACATTCTTGGAGTTTTAGTTGGCCCAGGGAAAATGTATTTTACTCTTCTCTTCTCCAAACTTTATTCTATACTTCATGCTAATTGCGTTCGCAATATCAAGCATTCTCTGTAATTCTTCTTTTTTAGTGGCCACAAAGGCCACGTCGTCCATCCACAGGAGACATCTAATTTTCTCCCTTCCGAGCAAGATCCCCAGGTTTTCTTTTTTCACTTCCTTGGCAATTTCATCCATTAGCACTGCATACATGATGACTGATAGAACTCCTCCTTGTCGTATGTTGTCCTTCATCTTAATTTTTCTTGTGGTTCCATGCATTGTTTCAACTTGGGCCGTCAGGTCTTCATTTAGCTTCTTTATCAACTCCCACGTCTTGTCTTTTACGCCTTGCTCGTACAGTACATGGAGGATTCCTGCTGCCCAAGCTTTGTCGTAGGCCTTGGTTACATCAAGGAAGGTCATGTAGACGTTTTTTCCCTTCCTTGCCATGTCCATAACTGCTGTTATATGGTCGACCGTCTGGGCTCCTTTTTTTCCGCCTCCTTGCATGTCGCTAATGTTGACCCTTTCCTTAATTGGCTCTGTTATTGATTATTCTCTCAAAGAATTTCCCCACGTTACTGCCTATGTTTATTCCTCTCTCGTTTGAGCATTTTCCTCTCATGCCTTTTTCCTTGTATAGAGTGATTATTCTTCCATTCTTCCAGTCTTCCGGGATCTTTTCTCCCGTCATTATTCCATTTAGGACTTTCCCTATTCTCGTCATATTCTCCTTGTCTGCGAATATCAGGGCCTCATTTGGGATCTGGTCAGGTCCGCAGCTTTTTGTCTTTTTGAGCTTCTTTCTCACAGCTTCAATTTCCTCTTGTGAGATGCATCTTGGGTTCTCAACTTGTTCCATGGCTTCCCTTCTCTTGGTATTTTCGTGAAGTATCATTTCTGTCCATATTTTTCCATCTTCTTCCAAGTCACGTGCTCTGTTTAGTTTTTCAAAGTAGCTAGCTATATGTTCCATCGCTGCATCTGGGTCTTCTATTTTTTCTCCATTCTCGTCAATGGTTTCAAAGTCTTGTTTCTTCTGACCCAGGAGTCTCTTCCTTATTTCCCATGTAGTATTTTGGTCGTTGCTCTTTATGATTCTGTCTAAGGTATTCCTTAGTCTTTCTTGTTCCATTCTTGTTGCTGCCTCCCTCAGGTCTTGTTGTGCTTTGTAATAGGCTTTGAGTTTCTCTCTTTTCTTTCTTGGTGATGCTTCCTCCATTTCCTTCTTTTTTGTTTTCTTCACCTCCCTCAGTTGTTTCATTTCCAGTGATTCTTTTCTCTTCCCTCCTACGGAGATCGTTTTTTGGCCGACTGCTTTTTTCATTGCCAACATTATTTTCTCCGCCATTTCTTCATATGTGGGCGTCCTATGCCCAAGGTTATCAGCAAGTTCTCTGTTGTACTTCTTCCAATCCGTGTCCATGTTTATATTCCATTTGGTTATGCGTTTCCTCTGGTGCTTCACCGTTGTTCTGACTTTGAATGTGATGGTGTTGTGGTCTGTTTCCTTCCCCTGGTTCTTCAGTCTTTTGGCTCCAATTTCGTCAATTTCCACATCCCATATTTTCTGCGCACCTATGTTGTTGGTGGTGATGTAGTCTATTACAGATTTCTCGTCCGGATTGTGTCTGTTTACTCTCGTCCATCTTCCTGTTGTTGACAAGTGGTTGACTGTGTGGAGTCCTGTGTCCTGCAGGAGTTGGTGTAGTATTTTCCCGTTCCTTGAGATGTTTTGGTTCACCTCACCGTCCCTTATTTCTAGTTTCGCATTGAAGTCTCCTGCCAGTATGACAGTTCCCTTTGTGTTTAGTACTGCTATCTGGGATGTCAGTTCTTCATAAATAGCTTCTACTTCTTCTTTTCGGATATTCTCTTGTGGGCCATAGAAGTTAGCTATGAATATCTTCTCCCTCCTTGGTGTCGTCAGTTCCAGCCAGATAATTTCTGCCTCTGTATCCTTCTCAGCAGTTTCTACCTGGGATACCTTGACTCCAATAGTATCCTTTACCGCTATGGCTATACCGCCTCCTTTTTTCCTCTTCCTCAGTTTTGAGTACCATGTGAAGCCCTCCAGGATTGGCGGTTGACCTTTTGTCTCCGTAATTAGTGCTATGTCGGACTGTTCTGTCTCCAGCAGTGACTTCAGGCTGAGGATTTTCCCCCTAACGCCATTTATGTTGCAGTATAGGATATTGATGTTTGTTTTTTGTTTTTTTCTTTTCCTCCTCTCCTTGTTTCCGTTTGTCGTTGGGGAAGGCTGGGTATAAGGTACGTGGTGGCTATCTTATCATCATCCGGGAAGGTGACCCTCTTCAGGTCCCCTTCCCTTATAATCTAATCATGTGACTTGATGATTACTCTTCTCTCTGGACTGTGGTACCTAGCCCTTCCCCTTTCTCCGCTTCTGTCAGTGTTGCTTCTTCCCGAGCTCCTATTCCTTTGGTAGCTTCTTCCTTCATTGGTGAATTTACTGGTCCTCTCTTGGCTTCTTCCTCTCTCATTGTTGTATCTTCTCGTCACTTCTGGGCTCCTGCTTACTATTCCCCTTCTCTCAGTGCTTCTGTCATTTCCCCCGCTCTGTCTCCTCCCTTCTCGGAGGGGGTCGTGTCTGAAGGGGCAATTTGATCCTCTGTTGCAATTATTATTGGCATAGAACCAGCAGGCTGTGGTGAACTTCTCTTCCCTGCGTTTTGTTGTCTGTACTCCTTTTCTTTCCTGTTCTAGGAGCCCGTCTGCTATTTCCTGTTCGGCTTTCTTTGCTTCCTCCGGATGCCCTCTTACATATATCGCCTTCGGGTCAGCCATCGAGGTCCATATGCGGACATTATGCCTTCTGCCGATCTCCTTGGTGTTCCTTTGCTCTTTCCCGACGATTTCTCTGATGTCTGCAGGATTTCCTGTGACCCTGATAGTTTCCACTCTATCTTCATTTCCCTTGTGCTCCAATATGGTGCTGGTGATTTTCTCAGCAAGCTTTCTAGCGTGATCCGGGTTGAGGTGGAGGTCGTCTGTCAGGGTCTTTCTCAGCTCCTCCCTCTCCGTTTCTGGTGGCGTCGCTATGGTTATCAAGTCCGTTTCTGCGGTCAGCTTTTCCAGGGTGGCATTGAAGATTTTCCTCTCAACTATTGCTCCCCTCCTGTCGATTGGCGGGATCTCGCAGATGTACTTCTGTTTGCAGAAGTTGATGTTGGTCACTGTCTCAATTAGTTTTTTCGCTTCTTTGTTGTCATCACTGCCTTGCTGTTTTATGTTGTTGGTGCCCATCAGGATGATGCACTTGTCGTAATCCTTGTCTGGTTTGACTTTGGCAATGTCTTCGATCACAAAGGTTTCTTCGGTGACATCCCACTTTACAGAGTCATCCAGGTACGGTGTGATTCTTTTTGTGTTGGAATCCCCGATGAGTATGACTGTGCTTCTTTCTGCTTCTTGTTTTTGTTGTTCTTTGGTGTGTAGCTCTTCCCTCATCTCTCTCTCTTTCGTGATCTCGTCCACCAGGTCTCTGTTGAGCACTTCGCCTTCTTCCAATCTTTTCCTCATTGAGTCCAGTTCTCTTTTGCATGTCTCTAGTTCTACATGGTGCTGATGTCACATGTTTTCCATCTCCCTTTGGAGTATTCCTCTCTGGTTGTCTAGTTCTCTTTGTGAAAGTTTCTTTTGTTCATCTATCTTCTTCTTGTGGTCACCTTTGGCGTCCTTGAGTTCGTTAGATGATCTTTTGTTCTCCCTTCTCTCGTCCTCCAACTTCTTCTTGTATTCATCTACCTTGGTCTGGAGTTCTTCCTTTTTCTCTGTAATTTTATCCCTGTCCTTCTTGACTTTTTTCAACTCGTCCTTGTGTTTTTTCGCCTCCTGTTCTTTCTCTTTCTTTTCGTCTCGGGTTTTCTGCAGGCTCTTACGTAATTGTTGGTTTTCCTTCTCAGTCTGGTCAACTTTCTTCCTAAGTTTAGCTGCTTGTTTTTCCAGCGCCTCCAGTTTCTTTGACCAGTTACGTTGTTCCCTCCGCAGTTTCTCGACTTCACCTCTTTCCAGTGACATTTTCACTGACCTTCTCCTGTTGTGGCGGAATTCATTTTTGTTGTAGCGAAATTCATTTTTGCTGTTTGACTCGTGTGTGTCCATTTTGTCTTCATCAGTTTCTTTTGAGCTTTCCGAGGACGATGATCTTATGACTAGGGACTCGTCTATGACGCTGTTCTCGTCTGCGGCATTGAACTCACCGCTCGTCTCGTCACTGCTCTCGTTCTCCTCATCAGTGCTGTCTTTTTCTTCGTCCTCATCGGCCCCTTGCATATGTGTGACCTCTTCCACACTTCCTTCGTCTTCATCATCGTTGTCGGTTCCATGCCATTGGTCTCGACTACCGGTTGGTTCCGGGTCAGGGGTTTTTTCCCTTCCTTCCATCCCCATTGCTTGGGTACCGCTTTGTGTGGGATCTGGCGGGTGGGCTCCTTCGGGGGACTGGGGGTCTCTCTGACCATTTTGGGTTTCGTTGGCGGTCGTATTTTCGAACCCTCCTTGTTGTAATTCCCCTCCTGGTTGGATTTCCCCTCTGTCCGCGTCAATTTGGTCCTGATGTACCTCCACAATTATTTTCTCCTGGGCCTCCCCTGGGTCAGTATTGAGAGCCTTTATAGGGATGGTAATAGGGGTTCTCTGGTGTTTCACCGCTTCCCCGTTCTGGAGTTTCTCCATAATTTTACCTTTCCCGGCAGGCTTATCTCCTTTGCTGGATCCAGGGGTGCTCTCCTTTTTTTTTGCTTTCTTCTTTTTGTTGGCATATTCTTCAGTCACTTGGGAATCATTTCTCCTCTTACTTGAAATTGTGGGCTGTGGTGCCATTCCCTTCCCTGTGATCATTCCTTTATAATCGACTACGGGCTGTCTTCTGAGGTTCCCTCTGGGGTTCGTACGTGCAGCCCCAATTATGTCTGTGATTTCTTGGTGGGTTTGTGATTCCACATCTATTATTTCGGTGTCTTCGTTGTCGATCGTTTCCATGCCAACGTTTGCCGCATCTTCGTTTGCCATTTTCTTTTCCAGTGGTCCTGTTGTTCCTGTGGTTTCAGCCTGTTTTCTCACCAATTTCGTCAGATCAGTCCGTTCCAGGTTCGTTAATCGTAAGGGCGTTATTCAGGTCGTTAATCCAGTCAATGATTATGTGAAAATATGAAGTATTGAATGATTAAATGATATATAATGCAGAGCGATATCGTCTCGAGTTGTTGCTATGGCCGCGCCGGAAGTTGTTGCTATGGCCGCACCGGAAGTTCTCTTTTAATCTTTTTTTTCAGTATGTTTCCCATGTTCTCTTCTTACTCTGTCAATTCGGGATCAACTATTTTGTAAGTGTCCGTGAGATCCGACTCGACGACCTCTTTCGCTTGTACCTGCTGGTATTCTCCCATCTGAATTTCCATCGTCAGATTTTCTTTTTTTTCAATTTGGTCTGTATGTCATTTGTTTGTGTTTTGTTGGTCTCTTCTTCTTTTAATCTTTTTGTTCAGTATGTTTCCTATGTGCTACAAGGGTCCTCCATCCCTGCATGGGCAAGCAGTGCACTGAACTTTTCACTGTGTTCGTGAGGATGGGATTTGTCATTGTTTTTCGAGTAAAGGTAGTTTGGGTCGAGATCAAGTCTTTTCCTTGGTGTGTTGTGTTGCGATGACTGGTACAGTTGTGATCCTGTTTGAGGATGCACATTGTCTCCACCGGTGATCCAAGCTTAATAATCAGCCCCATATCCGGATTGGGCTATTCTTCGGGTCTCGGGAAATGAAATGTTGGAGTTTGCCTTGATCCAAGGACTTTTTTTGTAACTCCCATTTGGGACATGATTTGTCAAATGAGGGGCGATTTCCTTCGCAGTTAAAGCATTTTGGTGGGAGGCCGCATGGCATCCTTTGTATGAGAATGACCTAAGCCTCCGCACTTGGCACATGCTTCTTCTTGGCTTTTACATGTCTTATTTATGTGGTCATACTTTAGGCATATGAAACATCGTCGAGGATTATAGGCATAGGCCTATAGGGCCGCACGGTCCGCACCCTACAAAACTCTAAGCCAATTTCTACGGCATCTGGTAGAAGATTCCTCTTGCAAGTGAGGCTAAGAGTCTCTACTGTGGAGCCCTCCTTTGTCGTTCGTTTAGCCATCCTGTATATATGGAAGCAACTGGTATATTCCGGAAGTCGAACCAGTCCAGTAGCTCATCGTCTGTATTCTCATGACTATCGTATGAGTAATTTATTTTCTATTTTTCATCCTTCGTGGTCCCCACCCGCCATGGAGTTCAACCAGGGGAGACCAACATGGGTAGGGCAGTGCCACGTACTGTGGCCCCAGGGATACATCCCTTTGATTCTTTATTCATTCAACTGATTATGTAGAAAACCCCAAGTTGTTTTCTGTGTGTATACTAAAATGTTTAAAGGTGGAATTACACAAATAAATTATTACTGTAGCGAAATATGGGGTTACAAAGATTTTGGTTCAATCGATACAAAACAACGCCATTCGAATCTTCCTTGGAGTCCTTAAATTTGCTCCGAGCGCGGGTATATATGGAGACATGGGTTGGACCACATCAATTGCAAGGCAAAAGTTGTGTATGTTTCTGACATAGGTCACATAGCACATTAGAAATTTTGGAAATGTTCAGTAGAAAATGTGGCTTGGTTGCACTTTTTGGATATTTTGTTAGGGATATTGGCAAAGCATGGTGAGGTGAGTATATATTCGGACACAGACCTATTTTAGTGTCTGGCATCCAAAAAAGCATGTAATGGGTCATTCCACAATAACTAAGACAAAACTGTCACTGGTGTTACTGTACAAGTTAAGAAACACAACTGACTCAAAGTAAAACCAGTGACCAAATTCATAATTGTTTGAAATATATCCCATTAAAATAAGAATTTCATTGGATTTTCTGTTACCATTTATTACTGGTGTTACTATAGGACACCAGGGTTAACCCTTTTTGAGTAACACCAGTGACGGTAACACCAGTGACAATTTGCACTGAAATACCAATTGGTCCCACAGTGATGCAATGATTTGAACAGGTGTTGACAAAGATTGACCTCTATAAACAGGACATATCATATGACTGAGGCAGTTTTTGAAAATTCTGGAATTATAGACCATTTTTGAGGGTAACACCAGTGACACAGAAAAAGAATACTCTTAATTTCAACTTACTGTAGAGCCACCCTGCAGGCTAAAAACATATAAATGCCAAAATTTGCTGTTATCATGGATGCCTGTCCATCAGAAGAAGCACCCTGGTACATTATACCAAACATAGAAGGGATTCCTTTTACAACCATGCTTTATTTAATGAGTAACACCAGTGACATGTTTTCTGGTGACGAGGTCATATTGTTTTCCACAGTGTACAGAGAAGAGGAAAAATTCAGTCAGTTTTGGGATACAAGTATGTGGAGTAGTTGTCCTGAGATTTAGACCCACCATAAAAGTTTACATTGATTTGACATGGTTAAAAATGAATGATAATTGAAAGAAGGATTTTCTGTGACATCACTTTTTGGATATATTTCAGATATTGTGAAGGGTGCACCACATAAGCAGTAGCTGATAATTTCTATTTAACAATGAAAATAACTTCTTTGAATGACGGGAAAGGCATATGATTAGAAACAAAATCCTAATATTATGATTTTCCTGTAAACGGCTTGAGTGACACAAAAGACTCAGTTACTGTGGAATGACCCTAGAACTGTCAGCTGTAACAGTATTCTATCCTACTTGCATAATGGAAAAAATGTGAATATCAATAACATGAAAGAATCTATGCAAAATATTTAACCTTTGAAACATTATTCGCAAAAAATCGGAAGGACCTAAGACATGAATAAAAATTTTATAAATACAATCAGACTCCAAGACGTGTCCACGTGGAGCTTGGTGCAACCGTTTTGTCAATAAAAGTTACCATTTCTTCCTTTCTTTCTTTCCTTTTTCATCTGAAACACTTTAAAGATATTTTTACATGTATGGTAAGAAGTTATTCAAGACTGATTATAATACTCATCAAAACTACTCAGCTGTTGGACAAAATTTGATTTGAAGTCGTTTGTTATATTTTCTAATTGCTCTTTCACAAAATTCTGATTCTGCTGGCTGCTGCTGGCAAAATAGCCACTGAATGTTGAGGGTATGCTGCCTCGCAGCCACTGTTTTGTTTGATTTTTTTTCATGGTGGACCCTAATGAAAGACCTATGCTAATTGGGTATCCTTTGAAAATAATTTAATATATATAATATTTTAATATATATAATATTATTCTAGTGATAATAAAAAGTGTGTAGAAGGGCAGATAAAATTCGTAGATAAAATTAGTAAGGCTACATTTAAGATAAAAGGTTTCATAAATCAGGTCAGTGTCATTGAACTGCAACCCATATTCTGCCCAGTTTGAATCATCTGATGATTGCTAGCAGCTCCATGAATCTGGGGCCTTAATCAATGCAAGCCACGTAACTGCCTATCTTGTAGCTGCGCATGGGGCGCCACCTATAACAAGGCCTTACTCACTCAGTATTTAATTGATTGTAAGAAATCACTGTTTTCGGTAAAATGTACGAATTTCATTAAATTTCATCAATGCTTTATCTATGCAACGGTTGAAGTTCTTAGACAATGGCCAGATTAATTTTTGAGTCCGTGAAGGTCGATATAAAGGAGGACGTTTGGAAACGAAAATGTCCAACTTGGAGTCAGGACAACTCTTATGAGAAACTCAGGTATAGCCATCTCGTAAGCCCAGACAGAGGGCAGACAGACAAACTCTCCCCGGACATGGGGTTCGGTGGAGAGCACGAATTTGTAGGTCCTAGGATACTGGGATAAACCCAAAAAAAAAAGCAATAAAAAGCAAACAAAGAAACAAAAGAATATTGGAATAAGTGATGAGATGGAAGTTTGCCATAATGATAGCTGCCAACCCTCCCATAATGTCCTGCAAGTAAAACTGATGTTCTGCAAGGAAATCTGATGTTATGCAAGTAAAACTGATGTTCTGCAAGTAAAACTGATGTTCTGCAAGGAAAACTGATGTTATGCAAGGAAAACTGATGTTCTGCAAGTAAAACTGATGTTATGCAAGTAAAACTGATGTTATGCAAGGAAAACTGATGTTCTGCAAGTAAAACTGGTGTTATGCAAGAAAAACTGATGTTCTGCAAGGAAAACTGATGTTCTGCAAGGAAAACTGATGTTCTGCAAGGAAAACTGATGTTCTGCAAGTAAAACTGATGTTATGCAAGGAAAACTGATTTTCTGCAAGGAAAGCTGATGTTCTGCAAGTAAAACTGATGTTATGCAAGTAAAACTGATGTTATGCAAGGAAAACTGATGTTCTGCAAGTAAAACTGATGTTATGCAAGGAAAACTGATGTTATGCAAGGAAAACTGATGTTCTGCAAGTAAAACTGACGTTATGCAAGGAAAACTGATGTTATGCAAGGAAAACTGATGTTCTGCAAGGAAAACTGATGTTCTGCAAGGAAAACTGATGTTCTGCGAGGAAAACTGATGTTGTGAAACTTATTCATTTCGAAGCTTTTAGAGTATGTGGATTACACATCTACCTATTTCTTACGGTTTAATTTTATCACTATTGATCCATATTCTAATGTAATGTGACTCTTCCTCGGCAATTATTCACATGTTCTGGGTATTGCATTTAACACGTTCGTCTGTCCGTCCGCATCTGAGATTGACATGTTGCTCAATCACTCATCATTCATTTACATTATGGATAATCGCCACTGGCCTTTCTTTTTGTATCGGTTCATAAATGTTATTCCACGATTCTTTGGCTAATGTTCACTTCTACCCGTTAGTCTCAATTGCCAAATTTTGCTCATCGTGTAATTTTCTCTTTATTAAAGACTCAACCGCAGGAGCAACAAATCTAAATCCATACAACTCCCAACTGGCTGCTGATCAGTATTTACTTGCATTGCTCTGGTATATCCCGGCTCAGCCAAGTCAACAGGGACCTTGTTAGGCAAGCACTGCCAAACACCGGTCACAGAATGATTAATAACTGCAGCAAGAGACACTCATCAGCCAGGGCGCTGTACCTCCTATTTTTGTGGAGTGATGAGATGCGCATTTTTGTTAGTAACCTCCAGGCTACAGTAGCCTGCTAAATCAGTTACTCACTCGCCTGCTTGTACAGCAGACTGACTTGTCAGTCAGAGTAACCATCGTATGATGATGACATGCCAAGACCAGGCGTCTGGCACATACCCTATATTAGTTCAGAAATTTGGACTTTGGAGAGTTGATTTCTCAGTAGCTGTGAGATATCTGGAAGATGTAGATAACTGAAAATAGCAATAAAAGTACCTAGATTTTTGTGTCTTTTTTTTCTTCAAATTTACAATCATGATTGTTTAAGGCCTATCGAAATAGCTTAAAATTGACTTTATTTGGCATTTCACCAAATAAATGTTGCCAGTTATGTGCTTGATATGGTTTTCTAATTCTCATTTTGCTGTTAGCATACTTTTACAAGAGCTTAGTAATTGAATTAGCCAAATTCCTTCAGGGGTATTACATGTACATGTTTTCAACCATGATTCAATTCATGGTGTTCACAAGTGCATAGAAATTGAATTTCCTTTTTTTGCTATGGAAATGTATATCACCCTCTTGTGTCATGTTAAATCTCCTGTTCAAAATGGAGGCTTTTTAGCAGTAGTTTAATGCAGAAACCATTACTTAGTGTGAATTGTATTCGGTTTTCCACTTGGCGAAACATGACTTGGTGCAGATTTATTGAATCTCAGAAAGAGTTAGACACTGCCCAGCAGGCTTGGGGAAATTAAATTGATAAATGGAGACAAATAGTGTTGGGAGACAGTCTTGTGGTTTTATTCATCATAGATCACTGGTTGAGTTTTCTGAGTGGCCCTGCAGTCCCGCCTTCTACTGTTAAAACTTACTGGCCTTACTCCAGTTAGGGTAATGGGGCGAACATTTCCATGGCCCCATTGCTGCCACAATACCTGTAAACTTGTTTATTTAAATGCTTTGTCAAATTGATGGTTGTTAATGATGGTAATTAAGGCAGCTTTTGGTAGAGGTTTCGAGTGTCTCTTGCTGAAGTTATTAATCATTCTGTGACCTGTGTTTGGCAGTGCTTGCCTTACAAGGTCCCTGTTGACTTGGCTGCGTGACCTGACTTCATAATTACCTCTCTCTGACGTCTCAATCAGCATCATTGCACAACGGCGCCCTCTTGTGTTTAATAGATATGATAATTGCGCCCTCTGCCAAACCATAGATATGATAATGCTATGATAATGTTGCATCATTTATCAAAACCTATTCATCAGCAGCTGATTTTCATGCTCTGATGCTTTACAAAGAGCATGTCCATAAATTTCATTCCACTTAGCAAAATTCCCACTATTATTCACTGCTGTCTGCATGATGCATGGTCTGAAATTGTACAGATTTGTATATCGTACTTTTGGAATGATTTAATTGAATTTATGTTAATCGAGCTTTTCATATTTAATATTCTGTTCAGTTTTTGTAATGTTTGAATTGCTGTCGTATTTAGAGATTAACTTTTTGCTTCAAAAACGTGCTCCAAAAATTTAATAGAGACATTTAATTGACATTTTTTGTCTTCATTGCTCATACATTTTCCACTACATAAACTGGTGCCTATAGTTCAGATTCATTTAAGCATTTAATTATTAGCTGCCTCATTACATCAAATCTCATTAATGAATCATGAAAGATAATAATGGGCTTGTATGAATTTATGTGACAAGTAAATACATGACTTCACATTGTAATTTATTGCATCATATCTCAACAGAGATCAACCAAGCAAAGCAAACAATTTAAAAGTCACCAAACTCATCAAACCAAGTCCAAACAACACCATATCAGGGCAAATAGTTACATGGAACAGCAAGACAAACATTTTGCATTTTTAAAGTTTGATGACTCAGTCTCTCTTTGCCTTTAGCTCATTTTAATCCAATACATTTACAGCCAGTCTTTTGAGAATGTCAATGATGTCACAACAGATCCTATATTTTACATCGAAATGAGTGACCTCACTGGTGATTGCTAATGGTATGACTCATTGGGTACATTCGATTGGGTCTACCCCCACTACTCCGGAAGTGACGTTTCTACTCCGGGGCTGGTGTTAATGCTTGACGAAGGCTCGGGACGGCGGGACAGCAATAAATTGATGAATATGACCACTGTTAAGCAACCACCGCTGCCACACAAATGGCAGACCACATTTTAGAAAGTCCAGCTCATTTGCAAGCCAGTTTTCTGCATAACTGACGGCTAGCTCTGGGCTAAATGTGGTTTTTCAAGAGACATTAAATTTGATCGGACAAACTTTTTTTGTTTTTCACAATATCTTCAAAATGGACTAGATTGAACTGTTCAGAATGAAATATAACACAACTGGGTTACGTTACAAGTGTTTTGAAAGCTCCCATTACACAGATATTTCCAGTGGCGTCAGTGTAGGTGGGGCTGGTGGGGCATTTGCTCACCACTTTTTGGCTAAAGCATAGGTGTTTTTGTGTGAAAAAATATTTAAGTTTCTCCAGGACATTTTCAGTAAAGGCTTCAACCGAATTTGCCCCACCACTTTAAAATGAAACTGACGCCCCTGGATATTTCAATAATATTTGGTATTCCATAGCTTCAATTTTAATAGCGTAACATGACAATTATATAGATCTATTTAACAAGAGGTTGGCACTCTGTAGAGTGCAAAGAGGGGGGGGGGGTGACTCATGTCTTTCCATAATTTGCTGCATAAGTACATTGGAGCCTATTCAGTGTTAACGGTGATGTGAGTCATTGAATGAGGCTCTGGGTCCTTCTGGTCAGGCTCGAATGACAGACATTCTAGGAAACCGTTCCTTGTGCTATTTGACATTACCAAAACGGCGATTTTGCTTAACCAAATTAAACGCCGATTACCTATGTCAAAAACGCTATTTCTTAACACTAATGCCAACTTGATAGAAAATCAAATAATCCAGTGAGAAACAAAATGGCTAGCAGGTATTGGTAGAAATCTTGAGCTATAATATATATATATTGTAAAGATGTATTTTATTTCTTCATTAAAAACTACCCAGCACAAAAAGGAGTACATTTGAAGCTCAAATTATGCTTCCCTTGTATAAAGTATAGGCAATTTTGCAGTACAATCCGAATGCATTTGGTAATTTAATAATTTGAGCGCTTCAAATGTACTTTTTTTGCTCTTGGTCTAATTACATGTATACAGGGGTGCCGGAAGGATCGCGGACGGCAGAGGCGGTCAGACGAGCAAAGGGCAAATCATATTCGCGCCAATTTTGCGTGACAAAATTTAAATAGAGTGTCAATTATAATTTTGAATATATAAAATTACTAATTTGTGCCTAAAATTACTAAAATAAGGCATAATAATGTTTTATTATTAAGATCAAAAGGGCACACCTTGCCCCCCTGCCCCCCTTGGACAAGGGCAGGAGGGGCAATTGTCCCCTCTGCCCAGGCTGCCCCCCCCTTTTCCGGCACCCCTGCATGTATACATGTGCAGACCAGAGTGCAGAGCTATAGACCCCGAAGTCGACTACATAAAGTCGACTAGTGAAGTCATAATTGTTAGCTTTGAGGCTCTGGATGGGGTTTTGTGTCCCCCTGTCCCTTGGCCATTTAACTTTTGAATTCCCTGTCTCTTTTCAAGTTTACTAATTATGCTTTTGAATTCCCTGTCCCTCAGCGCTGAATTGAGTTTTATGTCCCCCTGTCCCTTGGTCATTCTACTTTTGAATTTCCTGTCCCTTGATAGCTCTTGATCATTTTACTTTTGAGTTCCCTGTCCAGGGGCGTATCTAGAAATGGCCTGGGGGGGCATTACATGAGGTGAATATGGGGCGCTCCGCGACTTTTCTCATCTATTCCATGTTAATTTTTGGCCTGAGGGCCCCCTAAATATGCCAATGTCCCTGTCCCCCATATTCCCCCATCCAGAGCCTCAGCTTTCCAAGCAGCAAGTTAATGTTCAGTCCAGTCAAGTCAGAGTTGAGTCAGCTAAAGTCAAGTTATTGTTGCATAACTATTTTCAACTCACAGAAATGGTTTAGGTACCATTCTAGACAGCATAAAGAGCACAAGATACATTCCGAACTATTTAAGGACTTTTTTAAAGTCTCTGCAATATAAAACCCAACAAAAATGGACGCATAAATGCAACCTACATGATTTCTGAGTGAAAAAATTCTGAAATTTCCGAAGTTATAATGTATTGTTGAAGATTTTTTCAGAGAAGGGAAATTGCATTAAGTCAGCTGAAGTTAGTTAAAGTCAAGTGAAGTCCAGAGTACAGACCAGAGTGCAGAATAAAGTGCAGAATAAAGTGTAGAATAAAGTGTAGAATAAAGTGTAGAATAAAGTGTAGAAGAAAGTGTAGAAGAAAGTGTAGAAGAACGTGTAGAATAATTATTTAATGTGTAGAAAAAAGTGTAGAATAATTATTTAAAGTGTAGAATAAAGTGTAGACCAGAAGACTAGCAGACCAGAGTGCAGACCAAATGCAGACCAAAGGCAGACCAGAATAAAGTGCAGGCCAGAATGCAGCCTAAAATTAAGACCAGCTAAGTATGGTTCAGTTCACTTTTATTAATACTTAATTGAACAGTAACTGTTATCATGTGCTAAACAAACCTTGACATGCAAGGGTGCTGCTGAAAGCAAGAGGAGGAACCTCCAAGAGGAAGAAGAAGAAGACCAGGATGCTGACAAATCATTCCATTATAGGCCTATATAGTTTATATAAATTGAAATAAATGTATGCATGTCCCAATTAATAATTCTCTTTAGATACAGTCTACAGACCAGGACACAGCAGTCTACCGTATTTATTGAAAAAAAAGTTGTCTTTTTCCTTAATTAATTAATTTATCTGATAAATTATTGTAAAATCACTATGGACCTGTTATCCAGTTGGTCCACATGGTCTGCACTTGGACTGAATAGTGTTTTCCCAAGACTTGAACCAACAGACTGGCTGCCCCGCTGCCGAAACGTCTGTTCCGCATTTTACAGTTACTGCTCTACTCCAGGGAGCACTTTGGAGCAGCGAAACGAATGTACCCATTCACTGACTTTGCTTATAACTTTGCAAGTTCATGATATGTATGAACTACCGATACCATTTGACACTTCCGTCAGCCAATCACAAGCCTGTATTTCACTGCGATAAATCCCATATCCTTTGTTGTCCACTTATTGTCTCATGTTTGACTGTTTGAGTGATTTTCTCATGGGATAAGCTGGTTATTCACCATAAATGGGATCATGAATATGTGTTTATCACACCTCGGGTTAAAGCCCTCAGGTGATAAATCACATATTCCCTCTCCCTTGGTGAATAACCTGTACACAAAGATATGACCCATTTATCCGACATGATCATCACATATCATCACGTATAAAATGACAAGTAGGTCTTTGGTGTACTGGGATAATGTCTTCACCAGGAACATTTCTGTGCATCTTAATCCTTCACATTTCCTCAAGTTTCCTTGTGCCTGTAATAAGGATAGAAGCGCACAATTTAGAGGGCTGCACTAGTATTAGTGCTGCTCTAGGCCTAGATGTAACTCTGTCTTACATTGTCCAGTTGACACAAAATTTTAATTTTTTTTGATAATGAAAAGGATTTTTTTTCGTCCTGCTGTAGCTGCCAAGATGCTTACGTGAGAGTTTTTCACATATAGTGGTGGACATATTTCCAAATTGCAGACTGCATGGCTTTGTGACTTTTCTGACATTGTGTTGTGAATGTTTTTCACCAGGGGAGAGGGAATATGTGATTTATCACCCGAGGGCTTTAGCCTGACGTGTGATAAATACATATTCCCGATCCCGTGGTGAATAACCGGCTTATACCATGAGACAAACAGTCAAACATGAGACGACAAGTAGACAACAAAGAATATGGGATTTATCACAATGAAATATATGAAAGAATTGAAGTTGTGAAGCGATACCAAAGATACGACGTTAGCATGCGACATTGTACCAATGTTTTCAAATGCTGTAAAAAAATCTCAATGTTGTGTTCACGCTGTGGCAACGTAATTTCTACTATACATTTCTATGTAGCCAACAGATGAATCCTCTACCAATTAGCAATGTATGTTGTGTTCCTATGGATTAAAACCTTATTCAGACTTAGTTGCCTTTGACAGCCATTAAACTTTTTGTTGAAATTGTTGTGTTTACAGTTTAAAAAAAGAATTTCCCGTTGAAAAGTTTGGAATTCAGCTTGGGAAAGTGAGCTTATTCGTTTAGTAACTGGATATTTATATAAATCCTCTAGAGGAATAATTTGAGCAAATGTATAGAAAATGAATGTATAGGGCAACAAAGTTGTCACAAAGCATACAGCTCTAATGTATTTAAACGTTTCCTTTTTATGACATGCCAGATGTATTGATGTCCAAAATTCCATTCAAGTGGTTAACTTCTTTTTCTGGGGCTTTCTTTTCCTTTTATATAATTGGCATGTTGGTCTCATCTGATGCTTATAAGGTCTTTGACAAATGGACAAGCATGGTGTCAAACGGCATATTATCAATCATAGGTCATCAGTGATTGTGACAGGCTGAGCTGTAATTGTCATTTTGGAGTTAATGTGGTCCCTCCCATCGCATCTCTATATATATTGTAGTGCCCCTTTGAAGTATGGCGGGGCAGGAATACACTTTGATCACTGAGTAGGGAACGTCTGCTAGCGCATTAATCTCGCACTATATTCACTGACTTGTGGCGAAGTGCCCGCCCTCTCTGTTCTAGTGGTGCGTCTATGGCTTTGGCTGCAAGAAATTGTCAAGAAAAATTTAGACAGCCATGCCATATATCCACTGCTAATTGAAGGTTTTCACCGTTTTATGTTTGCTGTCCTGCGCCATATAGAATTATCCGTTTTACACTCAACTTCTGTGCCTGTCCTTTTGAGGTCTTTACAAATGCTTGAATCCTGTAGAATCTCATAGATTCTAATGGTAAACGGCAGTAAATGCAAAATATGTCTCAACAGAAGGCTAAAAACAGTAAATCAGCAAAATTGTATATCTTTCTTTCTCTGGCTGGTGTCTTAAATATCTGTTATTCTGTCACTACCAACTGTATAATATATTTATTACGTAAAACTTTAGCATTTAATGTAAATTAATACCATTTACATGGCTAATATAATGAACATTAAAATGATATATACACAGGGCTCACTAATATATAATTACTTAAAGTGCATAAAGTATATCACGTTTATTCAAAAGCATGCAGTAACACTGAATGTACACTTTGAAGTAAAAGCGGCTTGCTGTAAGTAACGGAATTGGATTGAAGTCTCCCATAAAAATAATGGTACTTTCAGTAATTGTAACAGCTATTTCTTACTTGATAAAAGATGGAAAATCCCAGTCATTTGATATTCATAAATTGCAGTGTGGAGTTTATAAAACCTGCAATAAATTATTTACATGTAAATTTTCAATGAAATAAAAAATCAAAATATTGATGTACGTCCAATCAACCATATTTATGTACAGACTAGCATAGTACCCGTGAAGTAGGAATGTTTAGAAAGTGCGTATTTGTAAGAAACGCATGCAGTACACCTTTTGAGAAATCTGTGAAATGGGAGTTGAAATGTGAAGAAGATGGACACTCATCAAGAATTACCAAGAAGCATCTAGTGTAGTATGAAAAGTTTAAGGGGCGAAAGCCATCGAAGTTTATAGTCCATCAATGCACAGGTTTTTGAGAGTTATCTTGTGCTCAATTCGCTGTGCGAATATTATTGTTACAATTGGCCTATATATTGACGTATATTACATGTAGGCTGTTCATTTCATTATAATGCTCCGTTTGAAACACAGTGGCTGAGTATCTGGAGCCTGATGGTATGTTCATTTCAGCTGAAGGTGATTTTTGTCACAAAAAGGTGTGAAATGAAGGCAGATTTCGTAGGAATTTGTGGGGCTTGGATTCTTATTGCAAGGGGGATGCTTTTCTTTGGCTGTTCCGAGTTTGGTAGTGATTGAGAAAGAATTGAGTGAGAACACGTAGATAGTGTAATAATATATATTTGTAGACTATCTATAGGCCTATGTAGCAATTTGCCTGTCTGTCTGTATGGAACTGTTCATCGCTATCTCCCTCCATCTGTCCATCTGTCTATCTACCTATCTGCCAATCAGCCTATCTATCTATATACACTGTATCGATCTATGTGTGTTCCCATATATATAGTATATGTGCATGCATCAATCTATCAGTTTATTGTAATTGTAAATACTGCAATGCAGGAATGAAATTTGTGGCGAGCCTTTGACAATGATACAGCTCAGTATGTATCTGTCTTTAAGTATATCTATCTTCCTTCTTTCCTCTGTCTTTAAGTATATCTATCTTCCTTCTTTCCTTCTTCCTATCTTGTTTTGTTTTCCCCCTTTTGTGTCTTTTGTCATCAATTCGCTTTCCTTGGTCATGATTTTGTTCCTTCTTTTAAAAATGCATTGCTGCCCTTTTTCATTCCATCATTCATTCCTTCATTTCCTATCTTAATACCTTCCTTGATGCCTACCCTTTCATTCCTCCTGTGTGAACACTGGAGATATGGCTGCTGCTGTTGCTGCTGGTTTTACTGCAGCAGCACAATGTTAATGTATTGCTGGTGCTGATGCTGCTGGAATAATTGCAGCAGGATATTTTAAATTCGCGGGAACTATGATATATGTAATTAGCTCTATATAATTAAATCCACGGAAGTTATGGTAGATTTGATGCATGCAGAACACACTGTGGACACAATAGGATAGAGTGGCAAAATATTATGAGTGTAGGTTGAGCAACAACAGAGAAGACCCGTTACAAAGGAATTATAGAGAGGTGAATTTTATATATGTATATAGATTGACCCATTTCACAGAGAAAATTGCTATTTGTGATCCATGATAGTGAGGATGTCATAGGCCTAAATCTCATCTCGTGATCATAATAAAAATACGGTGGCATGAGAAATATAGGCATAAAGACTGCTTAGTAGTCATTATCACTGGGAGACTCCTTGATTTGTCATAACTGGTTTTAGTTCAAGAATCGGATATACATATAAATTTATTTTGTTTGCCAATCACCAACAAGCAGTTGGCCACCAGTAAGCCCGCTAGACTCACTAATGAAACTAATTCTTTGATCATGACAAATCATCAGCATCGTGTCTCACAAGGTGACATTTTTTTGGTGAAAATGGTCCTGCATTTCCCTATACATAAGGTAACTGCTGTAATTCTATGTATCATTTTCTAAACATGGTGGCTTTTTAGCTGGATCTCTGTTGAGTACCTTTTAAGAAAACAACATTACATTTTATAGGATTTTTAATAGGTCTTTTGTTCCATTAGAATTTCTTGTCAATTTGTAATTTGGCCTTCAAGTGTCAAAATTGATATGACTTTGTTTTACAAATTTGGTGATAATGTTGATAAGTAAGCCAGCTTGGCTGCACTTCAAAACTTGGACTTATCAGTTTTTGATTGGTTGATGCACTATGTAATTTTGTTCTGGTAACAGTTTCTTGCTATTTTAATTCTAAACTTACAATTTTTTGGATTGCTTAATTTCAGGGTTACATTCAGATGATAGTGTTTGCACATTGGTGTAATTGAAAGGAGATCTATCTAATTTCATTCATTCCCAGTCTCCTTGGCAATCCATGTGGCTCTGTGGCTTAGTTGGTTAAAGCGCCTGTCTAGTAAACAGGAGATCCTGGGTTCGAATCCCAGCAGGGCCTTTTTGCTTTGGGAGTCTTTGGAATACATCAGGGAAAGAATCTGGTATTTTCTCTTAGGTTTTAATTTGTAGCGGGAAACATTGAACTTATTTCAAAACATTCCTCAGTACAAAATCTAAATTCAAAATAGTTACAAATATATAGTCAATATATAGTCACTCTGAACACAAAAATAGCCAAATTGGAGTTTTGCAACGTCCAGTTAGATTATACATCCTGCAGAATGAGCTTGTGTTGCCAAACTCCCACTGTCATCCTCAATGAAATACCCATGCATTGAAAAGATGTCATCCTGAATGAAATACTTGGCTGACTTGACAGGCTTGGCAGTTAGAATGGGAAAATAGCATTTGGTAATTTTGTGATTTAACAGAATCAAGTAGTTGATATTGAATTGGACAGCTTTGACAATGCACACAGGAGTCACTTTTGTGAAATCTTCACAACTTTAGATTGGTTCTCTGTTGTATTTGATAGTGGGAGGATTATGAATGTCAACAGGGGCATGTGGTATTTAGAACACACACATTGTAGTGGTGTAAATATTTGAAACCAGTTGATGCATTAGATATGAAGTAGAATCCTTGTGAATCTGATGTTACATGTGCAGTTGAGCAATGATGAAAACTGATTATTAAATTTTATTGCAATACCAATTTTAAAGGATTGTCATAGATAGATATATATATAGATAAATAGATATATAGATAGATAGACAGATAGGTAGATAGATATATAGATAGATAGATAGGTAATCAGATAAATATAAAGATAGCACTTAGCCACTAGCTGTTGAATTCAATTTGTGTTAAATTTGGATCTATTATTTTAAAAGCTGTTAAACTGTTGATGTTACTGAGATCAATAAAACCAAAGCCATGCAGAGGTGGCTGTTTAATATTAGACTGTTACATAATTTGTTGATAGTTAATGAAAATTATGTAACCTTAAGTGTTGTTATGATTTCTTACTTGGTGGTCCATTTATTAACTTTTATATTGACTTTTAATTTTTAGTGATTTGCATGAGTGGCCCTGTCAGAAAAGGTCTTGGTCAGAGCCTCAGAGAGGAGTCCACAACGAGTGGCCTTAAAATTTACACCATGTGTGGGATCTTTTAACTTGTCCAGAATATTTTTATTGAGATCGCTTTACCTTTTTCTGCTACTAGATTTGGCAAATTTTCTTCTCCTTATAAGTATCACTTTCCCTGCTAATCACTCAAAAAATTTTATCAGGATTGACAATTTCCTAACAATTCTATTTCACATAAAAATCGTGTCTCATATGCACACAATTTTGAACGGACACTGTAGCTAACGTTCTCTTTGTCTGTTTTACACAACCCTTTTTTCAGTGTGATGTGTGATATATCACACTTCTAAAGATGTAGTTAATCATTCTGTATTTGATAATTATTTGACACCTGGAGAAAAAGAGTATGTGCTTTTGATAACTGCTGAATAAATATGACAATAATACAATGATCATTGTTGTTTTTTCTTTCCAATTTGAGAATTATCATTTCTTTAGATACTGTTATTGTATTGTTTTAACTTATAATCAAACAATAGCACTCGATTGCCTATACTTAGCTATTCCAAAATAAACTTCCGGCCGCTTAATAAATCAGAATATTATTAAAGAGCCTTTAAACTATTTTAATTGTCAAATAAGTCACTTGTGTGGCCAATAGAAATATTTCTTTCGGGGTAATGACTTTTATCTTTGAGTAACTGATGGCTAGATAAGTGTTCTAATTAAACAATCAATCTAGCATCAAAGGTCAAGATTTTGCCTGGGGCATTTTTGCTTCAATATTTTTCTTTGGAGAAGGCATATTTAGGGGCGGTATTCACTTATGCCACTGACTTCTCTGGCTTGTGGGGTGTTGGAAATAATCAGTGTTTCTTTTGATGCTGGGGTTTTGGTATCAGCTGAGGTTTTGGGACTGGTTCAGAAGCTGTATTTTGGGGTTGTGGTTTTTGAGGTGGGTTTGATGTTAGCTGGCTTGTTGCGCTCATGATGGATCTATTGGGAATTCAACAGGAATGTAATGGATATTGCATACAATTTTCTTGAACACAAAGATCTGAAAATGGTGTAAAATAAACTGCTACTTATTTCATTCCTTCTGGTGTTACTAAAGTTCATTCAAGTATAAAGTTCTACAGCAACTTAGGTTTCAAATTTATACATTTTCTGGCCCTCACTATATATATATATTTTTTTTAATTGGACACTTACAATTTTCTGATCGACTTTCGCAGCTGGACATAATTTGTGAATTTTTCGTCCTAAAAATGCCATTTCTGTATGGCCACATTTATAGTTAAAAAAAACATACATGTACATGTACTTCCTTTTATTCGACATAGATTTTCGAACTTGCTATTTTAATTCTTTCAACCTGTATTTCAGTGTTAAAAACGTTTTGAAAATTCAGTGCAGTTTTCACAGTGGATTGTGACAGATCACTGTCCCAGAGGACTCACTAAGATTGTGTGCTGACTCTGTTCACTTCGAGCTCCAGCAATGGATAAAAGAATTAAGAATTGAATAAAACTCATTTGAACACAAATCAAACTTCCTGTAATTATTTTCCTTTTTCTACTGGACCAGCTAGTTGCCTTGTTAGCATGGGA
Source organism: Platynereis dumerilii (assembly GCA_026936325.1). Lineage (NCBI taxonomy): Eukaryota > Metazoa > Annelida > Polychaeta > Phyllodocida > Nereididae > Platynereis > Platynereis dumerilii. The sequence goes on from JAPTHN010000028.1 coordinate 6,360,741, forward strand.
ATTAAGTACGCAATTTTGCCCACGTACAATAAGTGCAGAATAGGTGCACAATAAGCGCTCAGCAAGTTGACAAAAAGTGGCCAAATGTTTACAAAAAGTGCAGCAAAGCAGTATGGCACCAAATGGCCAGCTACTATGTCCAATCATCTGAGCATGCTAAATTTGTTCAAAGTCAGACAGTGTCAGTTGGTGTACTGAACTGCCTAACAAGGGGAGGCGGGTAGGCTAGGATGGGTGTAGCAGGCAAAAGGGGCAGGGACGGAGGGGGAGGGGGTAAAGAGATGTACATTGGTTGATTCAAACCGACTGTGTTTAGATACGCTATTTTTATTAGCGTACATATTTTGCATATCTTTTAAACAAACGTGTTATTTATGAGATTAAAAAAAAAAACTTGTTATATATTTTTTTGGAATTTTCATTCTTTATAATTATATGCTATGGGCCAGGTCAGATACCTATCCTGATATCCTTCATATAATTGTTCACTAAACATTTTGTTTTGACATCATTCTACCCATGCAACAATCAAAAATGCTTCGATTAAAATTTTGGAACTTCGGCAGGTCACTGACCCTCTTAACAACCCCCCTTCCCTCTAGGTCCATGTATCCATGTATCCGCCACTGGGATGGGGTACCAGCAACACCCCTGCCAGCCAGCCATCACTCCAGTTCCTTTCTCCCCACTCAACTGACCCCTCCCCAAAAGCAACGACACCTCAAATTAAAACATCTCCCAGACAGGGGCCTCAGCCCTGGGCTACTAAAAGGACTTCACAGTTGTTGGAGAAATTTAGCACACTTGGTGGAAAATATATATATCAGCTCACTTGTAATATTATACAAATACGGCATGATATGAGTGCAATATGAAAATTTATTTGCACGAGGAAATTCATATTGAACGAGGGCGCAGCCCGAGTTCAATATGAATTTACGAGTGCAAATAAATTTTCATATTGCACGATAATAAGTGCCGTATTTGTTTTATTACATGACCACTATGCTTCCAATATAATGTTCCATTCTGAAAAAAAAATTTTGAAAATTTTCTTTTTTTTTCTTGTCAAAAAAAAAGTTTTGAAAAAAAAAAAAAATTTTAACCACCCCTCGGGGCATAACCACCCACCAGTGGTTCCAGGGAGTTGGTGCCACTTAGTGAAAATATTGTTAGTGGAGGCGATTCAACTTATGTCAGACACCATTTTAATGGAATGGCGTTCAGGCGAATGGCAGAACCAAACTTACCAGCTCGGTTTGTTTAGATTTAAGCGTTTTAATCTTATGTTTACGTGTGACGGTATGTTTGATGACATTTAACATAAAGGAGATGCAAGGGACTGGTGATAGTCATTGTGTTGGTTCATATACCTACTAATTTTCAAATGGGATTTAACTGGTTGTAGTGGTTTTACCCCAACATGGGGCATAACCACCCGCCCCCGGAAAAAATACCTTAAGGGAGTGATTGGAACAACAGGGCTATATCAGAAAATGTACTGTAAATGTGTGAAAAACTTGGGCAGGGGTAACATATATTACGTTATTTGGGCTGTCTGAAAAATGTGAAGATCGGTATTGAAGTCAGAGAAATATATCAGGAATCATTACCACAGCAAAAGTGAGGACACGGATACTGTTGATATTTTCCAAGTCAAGTGCACCTGCATTTTCATCAGAACGGGACAGAGTATCCTTCGACCACAAATGGAAATCCTCTGCTTTTTGTGTCCCTAGTAACTTGGGGGTGTTGGATATGCCCCATGAGGTGGGTGGTTATGCCCCGAGCATGGGGCATAACCACCCACCTGGTACCAAAAACTATTTTATATCCCTGTGCTAAAAGGGAGAGTCAATTGATGCTGAGGGCAGGGCTGTTAACAAGTACTTGAGTACTTAAGTACATCTGTACTTAAGTACAATTTCTTGAGTACTTGGAATGTACTGGGTACTGGAAGTACTGAACCCAAAAGTACTGTACTGGTACCCAGTACTTAGCAAAAAGTGCTTGAAATTTTAAGTACTTTTTAAGTACATTTCAGTACTTTCAGTGAAAAAAAAGCCAACGTGACAGCTTATACAAGCAATGCTGAGTGAAGTGGTAATATTTTCCAAGACAATTTGTGAATAAATGACACTTCATAAAATCAAAAATTTCATGTAGTCTGTAATAACTATTACTTTATAAAAAGAATACTTTTGAATAATGCAATTTAAATAATAAATAAACAAATAATTTATTTTGCCTCTTAGAAGAGATACAATATGTATGTAGTTTCATTGGATAGTGCAGAAATATAGCAATTAGTCAATTGCAATTTATTCTATAGAGGAACTCTTAAACCTGTCAAAGCCAATTAAAAAGGTGATTGCTATTAGACAAGTTATTACAGAGTCACTATCTGAGTAGTCCAACTCTGTTGCTGAACTAGCATCTCAGTTCTGCCGTAAATATATGATCAAGATTTATGTATGATTATATAATTCTAATGGCAATAAAAGGTATACATATAATATAGCTTCCATTATCAAAAAATAATTTATCCATATGTATTAATTGTGTTTCACCTACTGAATTTGTTTGGTTAACCTTTTAAGAATAAATGTGGTTATGACAATTATTAGAGAAATACACTCTTAGAGTACAATCATATGCCCTACCCTCAGCCTGAGGGTAGGGCATATGATTGTACTCTAAGAGTGTGTCATATTGCCAGCAGAAGTTCTTGATTGTGTTGTTCATTACAATTTCACAAGAAATTTTGTCTTAGGGGGGTGGTTATGCCCCACTTTCCCCTATTGCACTCTAACCATGCAATATGAAAAAATCTGAAAAAAAAAATTTTTTTTTTTTTGGAAAAAATCTCATATTGCACTCGAACCATGCAATATGAGTTTTTATTTTGTCGTCATGTGACTGATTTGGGCCAATCAGCATCACTCTAGCATAGTGGTCATGTAATAATATGCATGATTCATGCTGTGTTGATAAAATTGATAATGCAAATTTCAACATTACAGCCGGTAAATTTATTATGCGGAATGAGTTGACAGTTTAATCTTGATACTATTACTTTATGAATCGTAATACTCATGATTTGTCATGATCACAAAAATACTTTTTAACTGCTTGTACAAATTGATTATTATATATGTGTAAAATCAGTTATGAAAAGTCAAATCAAATGGCTTCTCTTGATCATGACTAATCAAACAGCCTCTATGGTTTCCATGTTAAAAAACTGATGATGACACTTCATCGGCTATTTTTTCACAGTGAAATGGTCCAGAGTTTCTTCATAACAAATGGACCAGCTGTAACCAATGTATTTTATCCTGCTGCCCTGGTGCAAGCCACTGCAAGGTAATTGTGAGTGTGAGAAAATAGATTGCTTATATCTCAATCAGATCACTGCTGTATGGCATTGGCAAATCTCTCTCACAAGAATTAACAGCTACCATCCGCAATGAAAATTAATACAGTTTCACTTTCATTGCGGATGGTAGCATCTTTTATTTGGAAAGTCAAGCTATCCATGCCGGTTGCTACCGACTCATTTCATAATTTTGGTAGTCCCTAATACCTGTTAAAAATTAATTGTCAGTAAAAAGATAATGAAATTAATATTTCAAGTCGCTTTACAAAAAAAAAAGAAGATACTTGTGGAGTCAATGTGAACTTGTGAGATCTTACAAGATGACTGTCAGTGAGTTGCATAACCAACTGAGTAGTAAATACAATTCAGCTTAATATTAAAATTGTTGTTACTGCTTCTTCAATGTTACAGCTTCATTATTTCAATAAAACTTATTATTTACAAGAAAAAAAAAATCAACAAGTGTATTGGCCTACAGCATCCAAGTTGTGAATTGAATATACACCCACCAAAAGCACTTGACACAGTTGAAGGAAGGCACACTCGGCCAGGGTGCTGTGAGGTGTGGTTTCAGAGTCTGCTAAAACAGCCCAGGGGCATTACCCCTTCATCATACCGCCGCACCAGCCTATGCCCAGGGGCTCTCTCCTTAACCCTTACCCTTGTGATCTTGTGCCTTAGATTATTACCCTAATCAAAGACAGAGATATAATGAAGACAGCAATCCAATAGCAGACCAGTGCTCCCAAGGCAATATTAGAAAAGAATCAAACTCATCAGGCAGTATTGTGACTTATTGTGTGACTTATTGTACCTTTAAAGAGCAATAATCTCTCTATTTCACCACGAGCAGCGAATAGAAGCCACAGGATGAACTTTGGCAGATACCATTAGAAATCTACACCCATGGGGCCAGAAGTGACTTTGGACTTATCAGCAGGACCTTATCAGAAGATGCCATAGTGCACAAGAATGTAATAATGTGCCAGTATAAAGGGCATATATCCTTATCAAGGAAAGTGATTTAAGTGAAAAGTTATCAATTTCACCAGCACCCTACAGTATTGGGGTAAAATTAAACACTCGAGATCAAAGAATCAACTTTCCCTCAATTCACTTTAATATATTTACCCTCTCAGAGTGTCCACTTAAGAGGTGGTCAATGCATCTCAATTGGACTTCAATATCACTAACGGTTCGCCCATTGTGTGGTAGCTTGTATGTGGTTGTAGTTAGGTTGTAACTACTTTTAAAACAACCAAGAAAGCAAATTTCAACAACTTTTGAACTTCGAATGTCTTCAATAATGACAAAGACTGGATTTTTTAAAGCTCGTGTGTAGCTATTTGCCAATAAATGACAAATTTGATTTTTGCTGGAATTCATAAAACTTGAAAGTTCGCAAGTTCATAAAACGTTAAGTTCGCAAAGTTCAACCGCTTATCGAAATAGGCCAATAAATAGTTAATGTTCATGCAAAAATGTCAATTAGGCTACGTAACCATTATTGAATCTTTAAAAGCTTTCTAAAGCAGATTACTTGTGTCATAGACCCTATCTTAATCATGAAAATAAAGAGAGAGACAAAGAATAATGAAATCGAAAAAAAAAATTAATCTTTTCAATTTATTTTATAGCTGAGAGGCAACATAAATAGGCCTAACATTAATTTCAACCAACAAGCTGTTCAAATTTTAAAACTCTCTAAAGCTGTCAAACTTGCTTTGCTTCAAAAACATCTAAATTAGCTGTTTTGACTTTGCCAAATTACAAAGTCAAAGAGCTGACAAAGCTGTCAAAATCCTATGCTAATGTGCATGGTCATACGGCTCAATTATTACAGCTGATGAGGCTGGGTGCAACTAGATTCCTTTTATCTCAGCAAGGAGTCTGAGACTTCATTTGGTCAGGTGTCAGGCTGGCCAATTTGGCTTGTTACTGCTGATTTATTGTTGCGAATAATTTCATGAGTGGATGAATGAAAACTATGAGCGATCAACTGGTGTTTTGTGGCCTACTAAGCATGCGCACTGATCATGGTGACCCCTGACCCCACGTGCTTTGCTCGTGGATCCAAAAAGAGCGCGCCATTGTTTTCTTTTCTTTTTTTATCCAGCAGACGAACTTTTTCATTTCCCCAATCGGACGTTGGCTATTCATTATGGACCTAACAAGGCGTGCCAATGCCAGAGAACGACCGGCTGTCCTATCCAAAGACGTTTTCAGTCTTTTGACCATGGTAAAAGTTCTACAGCTCTGTAAATTCTGAAAGTTATCCCGCGCTCCACCGCTTCCAATCGAATGTTGGAAGACGCGACATTCTAGGATAGGCCTTTCAAAAAGTTCCAAGTTTAAATTTAGCTTGAGAAACAGAAATAGTTTGATTCAGGTCTCAAGAAGCTTACCAATGTGGTGTAGCCTATATAGGCCTATCCTTGCGGTTTAGGTCTATGCCTTGGCCTAAATCAAGTCTCGACTTTCTTCATAGACTGATTTTGTCTCTTTTAAAAGTCGGATCTTGGCCCCAAAAAAGTTACAGACCTGTATGAAATTTCTTTACAAATCATGGATCCTGTAAACTTTATTGTAACAATTTGTTCAGTAAACGCGGACTTGTATCAATAACTTTTAAAGTAAGCCACGTATAGTTTTGCGCTCTTTTGTTTTGTCCTTGATGTTTGTTGCTCGGACGTTGAAAACTCAACTGAGGACGTTGGTGGACACATGGCGACACAACGTCCTGCATTGTTAGCAGAGGCCAGTAAATCACGTTTTGGGTGACATTTTCTAAAAGTAGGCAGGCTGAAGAGCGCTGAGCAGGACCTGTCGCTATTATTAAAAGAGATATCAAAATGCCTAACAAGGTTATTAATGAATGGGGCGGACAATAACTTGACAGCAGTAGCGCCATGCCGCCTTTTTGAGCTCTCTGTTCCGGAATGCTCAGGGCCTGCCCACTACTTTTTTATCCTTTTCTTTTTACTAAGAGCCTTCTTGAACTCCTCCTTTTATATCTTGACTTTAACTTTTCACATAAATTCCAAATAGTTTTGTGAAATTCCAGTGTCATCGCATTGCTCATCCCAAGCGCATCAATTGATGTTAAGTCACATTAAGTCAAATTTTCAGTTCTTTCTAATTTATCTTTTGGGAGCTATTCAAAAAGTTACAGATTTTTAAATAAATTTCCAATCCATCATAATGACACATCTGTGTCGTAAACAACCTAGTAATTGGTAATTTTCATATTTTCTGTAAAAGCCAAAATTATTACATTAATTGTAACTGTAGCTTTTATGAATTAAGAGTCTTTGCAATGGTTTGCAACAGCAGCCCTGTAGTACTTGTATAGCATGCATCAGTTTAATGGAGCACCCCATTGTCAAGTTTAACAATTACGCTCTTTACAGATATAACTAATTGCTTTGCGATTTATTATGTTGATTTTTAGATAGCTCGCCTACATTCATAACATGCAGTTAGGCATTTGGATGAGTGGAAAAAATAACACTACAAGGTGATAAAAAGTTGAGCATTTGTCATAAAATAACATCAAAGGTAGACTAGCGACTTTAGTAACTTTTCTTATAATAAAGAGATAGGAGGGAACTTCGGACAGTTTCTAGACAACTTTCGTGGAAATTATAATATAGAAATCTACAGCTCTCCTGTATAAATACATAACATCAAAGTGGTTTAGATTTGAGAGCTTTAAAAGTTAAGAGCTGTTTAGTGTTTATCTGCTAGAGTAATTATCTATTTATAAACTAATCTAAAAAGGACGTAACAAATATAAATTTGATGATTTCACGATTTGGGCCAAATGAATCGAAGTCAAGGGTTAATGTCATAAAAGGGCTTATTAGGCTTGTTTTGGATTAATATTTATTCATGATTTTTAAGGGCAAGAGATGTTTTTGCAAGATTTTTTTTTTCTAGCCAGGTGGCTGTTTGACGGCTAGGGAGTTGACAAGGAGGGTAGGCGTGTCTCCGGTCACAGGCAACGATTAAACTCAAGTGACTTCAGCCAGCGATACTTGATTAATGATATGCACGGACAAAGGCTGGCCCCGCCCCCTATCGTAGGGCTCACTTTGTCATAAGTTATTAGCGCCATTCTGCTAGGTCCCTAGCATTATTAGGCTTTAATTTTTTGTAGGGCTGAAGAGTGGTGGTGTTGTATCAGCTTTGCTACCCTTATAGCCACTAAGAGCTAAGTAAGCCTGTCAGGAGAAAAGGAGGGGGGGGGGTTGTTTTTCCCTTTCCTGGCTAAACTGGCCTAAACTGAAACCCTGTCCATAGCCAGTAGCAGATAGAGAGGGAGAGGGGGGGGTCCAACAAACCCTGTCCCAAATTTCTCAATTTCAGGGGTGCGAGGAAAAGGGGGGGGGGTAATTTTTCCTTATAAGGGGAGAACTTTTTCTAGGCCTCTGATTGGCTGGTCACCATTCAACTATCAGTCTATAGGTCCATGACCATGGCCATAATTCTTACTATCTGTATGGTGTAAAGACTTGAATTTTCTTCAATGATACAAGGTCTAACAAAGATGTAGTATGTCGGATCTTTTGATGTGTCACTTGTAAGCACTACAGCATACTCATGTGGTGAACCTCTGGGTTTTCTATGTAATTCTGGTGACTAGAGTCAGTGCTGGCAAAGATACTGTGATATGCACATTGTGTGCAGCATTTGATCTTATTTAAAAAGGACCTTTTGAAAAATTGGAGTCATTGATACTGTGTGAAGTGACATGTATGTGTGAATTTAATCATAACTTGCTAAATATCACACATCTAACTTATGATTCAGGAATAAATTATAAATTATGAATAGATGATAAATTCATTGTGGATATATTATGGACAAATCAAATTTTACTGAAACTGACTTTATTTTATCATTTTCTGGAATACACACTTCAAACTAAGTTTTACGGATATCACCACTGGATATATCACACCCCCATTGGACCCACACTACATTCATTGGATTTTACCCCAATTTGCGGTGCGTTACCCTTGCTGCAGCCCAGTTGATGAGCGCACTGTCATTGGATGAGCCATCAACATCACTCATCAGTTAACTAGCTCAGCAGCAGCAGCAACAGCAGTGACACACCTCTTGGATTATTGTCATCACTAAACTTGTTTGTGTGTGATAGTGAAAAACAAATATATACATTTGGAGATAGCAAATGGATGGATTACAAAATGGACCTAACATAAAGGTAGGAACATAATTTTTTTATCTATTTAATTTTAATTTTTAAATTTTAAAGCTGAAAGTTATGTTTTAAAATTTGAAAGTAGTGTTTTAATGCTGTTTTAATTTTTCCTATGAAGTCATATTTGATTTTTGCAATTGTCTTTATGTTGGTTTGAGTACAAATTTTGAATTTGTTCGAATAAGACAGCGTTTTTGGGTGACCAGTGTCAATATTTATCTTTTTTTGTTTTTCTGTGGATGTAGCTTCAGAGATGATTTAAATCTAAGCCTCTTGACAATAGATCTATTTATATTTCAAGTTAAAATGAAACGTCTCCATGAAATCATAATATAAGATGATAGATTATTGGGCCTTTGCGTCCTATATTTATTCCCTGGGTAGGTTAATTAGGTCAGAAAGAGGATCACAATATAATAAGGGAATGTGTAAATATTTATATGAGTTTCCATCCTATAAATTTGCAACACTTGCAATGTTTTACAGGCCAGAAAAGTTTGATAATACAATTTAATTAAAGTTTCTTTACCTTATCTTATTGTACTAAATTTGTCGTAAAAGTCTTAGAAAATATGCAGGAATCTACATTTTAAAATTGAGCTTACTGTATACTCTTGCATAACTAAATTGATAAACACATAAGTAAATGTTTTATTGCACATCTTTATCAGTGATGAACTGTGATGATAAAACGATGATTAAGTAATAATGTGATGGATCTTGTTCTAAGTGGTAATTAGGGAGTTTTCTTTTAGCTAATTAAATGCTAGGACAATGATATGATGGTATCAAGTTTCATCTGAGGCAAGCTCGTCAGTTGTGTTGCAACATGCTGGTTGGAAACATTTAATTATGGGGTATGGATGCAGAGTTAACTCTCAAGAAAGGCTTTTTTTCCCTTTTCTTATTTTTTCCTCATTTTTCACCCCTCTGGTGGCTTTGTACCTACACATTTTGCATCCATACAAAATTATGAGGCCTCAACCCCTTAAAAAAAGTAATAAAAAAGCTTCTTAAAGCTAAAATATAATTATATTCAGGCATGAAATAGTTGATAAATTATAACTCCCCCATAAATAGATTGATAAATTAGCTGATTATGATTTATACCCTTATAAATGTCCATGTTTACAACGAATAAAATGTGTCTTTTTGTGCAGAATTTTAAAATGTGTATAAAAGGTAAGCTTTCATATAGAGAAATTAATTACTTTTTGCAGCTTCCAAAGCATTTTGTCAGTAAAAAACTGCTTTATTATTTATGGTTTTTATAATAACTTATGATGTATAGCTGCCATGGTGACACTATAGAATTCACCTTTGGTCTGATTTCAGTCGTAAATGAGCCACATATATTTTAAAACTATGTAATTTGGGGAATTAATGAGACTTAATAAACTTTTAAATCAAATTTTATGTTTCATGTGGGCATCATCTGGGTAATTTGTGTATTATGGAAATCCTGTGTTTTGACCCCTTCCGTACTTCAAAATCATTCAGTGAATCCCTTTGAAATCTCAAATTTTCTTTGTAAAAAGATGGATATTCTGTCATATTTCATATCTTATTTAAGAAGGGTTTTGTCTCATAAAACCATATGCATTGAAAGACTCTGATGTCATCACAGAATCTGATAGAGTATAAAAAACTTTTTTTTTTTCATAATAAATTTTCGGCTCTTTTAACTTTCATCACAAAAAGTTCTCAAAACTTTACCTACACTAACATATAAACATACTTTTGGGTAAATAAATTGCAGCCATAAATAACTACTTATATATATATTCTGAATAAAAGATACATAAACTTGATATACAAAGAAATAAGTCTGAATATTTTTGACAGATGTTAATGAGTTTAAATTGAATGATTAGCTGGTTAACCGTCAGGAGGAGTTAGGCTTTGAAGTGCCGATTTGATTGCTATTTCCAACTGTTGTGTTTCTATACTTCTCACCATTGGTTTATTTCCTCATTAAGCCACATTTTCTAACCTGTATTTAACTCTTTTGACTTTTGTTGTTCAGTCTATTGGTCCACTGTTGGTCAACTGGTCCCTAAGTTAATCATTGGTTTGCAAACTGTCCCACATTAAATTGGTCTATGGTGCTCATTGCTATCATTGCCCACTTTGATTACTCTGCGTTTAAGTTTGACTGTGGATGGTACTGGACTGCGGAGGGTGTTTACTTTAGGATGGTAGTGTTTTGTTCAATATTTTTGAAAGTTTTATCTCTCTGTATTGGCCATAAAACATTACATTTTGGGCTATTTGTCAATCACATATCTAGTTAGTATAATGGATATGGTGTATTTATGTTTTAAATATATTGCTTAGGATATTACATATTGAAATTATCTAAAGTTTAATAAATTAAAAAAAAACAACAACTAAGTAAACTGATTTCAAATCAAACATTTTGACGATTGATACAGATTAATAGCCATACAGCACCTTTAAAATTCCACATTGGGTCACTTGGATTACATAACATGTAGATGCAATTTTTGGCCTCTCAAACAATTTACGGATTTGTTTCTTGGGATTTCTTTGCTTAACATAATTAAGTTTCTCAATAAATATCGATCTTGTTTCAAATGTCTTTTATTGAATAACTGTGAAATTGTGGTTAGCAGTCTGGTTATATACCTGTAGTGGTTCTGGGAATTTATCAGAAATTTCAGGAAAATTGATTTGTTTTGTTTGGCCAAAAGTTGTTTTGATAGGCGGACCAATGCCACAAGTTGGTAAAATTTGGAACTTCTGGTGAAATTGACCAAAAAATCAATAATCACTGATATGCTTCCTATATGTTGTTAGATTCCAAATCCAAAAATTTGAGGTTGTACATGCGTTTTGTGACGTCTATGCCACATTATGCTAGTAAATTTAAACATGAATGTGAAGAAAATACTAACTTGAAATGCAGTTTATTCAAAACGAAACTTTGTTTCTTCAAATACCTCTGCAGCAAAGACTTTTTAAGATATCACTATAAAACTTGCACGCATTTTGTTCAATAATATTCTTTAAACAAACACAAAACAGATTTTTCATTATTTGCCTTCTCGTACCTTCTTTGGTGTAATTAGCAGGTAATGCCGAAAGCAAGCTTTGCACTTTTTGTCATCCATAAACACAGGGCCATTATACCATGATAGGTTTGACTAAAAACCATATTGTATATACCAATGGAAAGCCAAGCTCAAGTGTAACAACGTAATGTCAAACAAGTGAAAATTCCAGCAAAGAATCTTTATCACAAAGCATTTGAACAAGACATGTCTGAACACACATTTTTACCAAGTGTAAGAGTGCCACATTTGTTGTCAGTGACAAAGAAAGGCCATTAATACCATGATAGGCTACATTTACAACTGCGTTCTATAGACCAATAGAAACCTGGGCTCATGAGCAACAAAATCATATCAGAAAAGGTAACTTTCCTTCCAATAGCCTTCATCAAGAAGCGTGTAAAGAAGAAAGGTCCTCATAAATATTTCAAAATGTGAGAGCGTCGCATTTTTTGTCAGTCTCAAAGATAGGGCTCTAATGCCATTATGGGTTGGACTTTCTACCCTATTCTATACACTAATACAAAGCCAGGCTCATGAGCATGACAATAATACCAAGAATGCAAGAATTCGAGCAACAAGCCTTCATCAGGAAGTACCCGATCAAGAGAAGTCCCACAGAATGTTTGCAGAATATAAGAGCGTCGCGCTGTTGTCAGTCTTACTCAAGCCATCACAGCTCCTGGCACAACAGCCTTAGCCACTTTAAGTGATATATTCCTGACAGACAAGGTCATGAGCAATGCATTGGTATATCAAATTTTCTGAAAATGTTTTGATCAGTGGTTTATCTGTGGCATCAAAAATCACATTGCACTTTTAAGCTTCAACCGGGACACACCAACTGAGGATTACAAAAGGTGTATTAAAAAAATATAGAAACATCCAATTGCCATTTTTCTGGATTCACAAGATGCCCACCTAATCAGGGAACAGTAATGCATTGCAATTTTGATCCTAAACTCATCCATTTTCCTGTATTTGAAAGTTGTATGCAAATATTTTACATGCAGTGTCCAGGCGGGACACCAAAAATTTCCCTAACTGCAATCATTGATCACTCATTATCTCAAGACCAGTGACATATGGATGATATTGCTGCTATTTACATCAAAGAAGATATTTTTGCCTATCATTCGATCCATCATTCCAGCATAAATTCCTTTATGGGGCTGAGATATGACCTAAAATGTAAGTGCATATTGGGCCAAAACTGAAATTTTACCAACTCACGGCACTGGACCAGGCCTAGATTGAGGAATTTGTGATTTGTGTTGATCAGTTTGCCAAGTTGACAATATACCAACAATTTCTGTCATATTATAAAATTATTTTTAATCAATAAATTAATCAAGATCATCGTGATGAATTAATCTGTGAAAATCCAATTGAACTGACAATCATGGGAAGCTAAATCGATATAATTCCATTTAAATTATTTAATATAGATAAAAGTTTTGTGTCAAAGGCAAAACTTTAATCAACAAAGATGGTTGTATAAACAGCTCAGAAACACGAATTCGACTCCTAAACTGGGGAATAATATAATTATTGAGTACAAAATACTTCGTAGTAAAATAGATACATCAATGTCAAGTTATTGTCACATAATTGCTATAGTATGACAGGTTTAAGTTTAACTTTTGGCTAAAATGGCCATTTTAGTAACTTTAGCAAGTAAATTGCCAAGTATTGAAATGATAAGATTTATCTTGACTCCTAAATGTCCGAGTAGTGCTAAGCACTGTTTGTAAACTTGGGTAAATGTCATGAAGCAGAACTACGAGTTTGCATTTAAACTTAACAGAGGTGATAGAAAATTATCTGTTGGTAGAAATCAGTTTTTTTAAAGCTGGTAAAAATGGATGAGTGATTTGAGCGATAGAGATCAATTTTTATGACAGGTCCAACTGCCTCATTAATCTATGGGTCGGCTAATTATAGGTCTTTACTAGTAGGGTGACGAAGGCTATTTAACATAGACGAGAGGGGTTGACAGCCAATGGCTATAAGCCTCACAGCAATAGGCCCTGGTAGGGTAAGGCTGGTGCCTTCAGGGTTGAGTTAAAGCAGGGTTAAACACCCATTGACCTGTCCGCCAGGGCCTTAGTGCTACTAACAGCCTACAAGTAGACCTTCACCTGTTGCACGACCTTTACCAACCACTAATATGGTCATTTTAAGGTCAGTTATGTTATCAGGTGCCATAATCTTAAATCACCTGTTGTGGTTTTTCAACAAATAAGGTTGACCCCTAACCAATGCTCAATTGCAGAACAGTATTTTAACAAGGTGTTAATTAATTAGTTCTGACAATTCAGCTGCAGTTGCCATAATGAATGTTGGCAGCAGGAACCAGATGGATAGACAGACGGCCAAGAGTATAGATACAGTAGATAGATAGATATATAGATAGATAGATAGATAGATAGATAGATAGATAGATAGATAGATAGATAAAAAGCATGCTATACTGGTCAATAAAATAATTTTGTTATAGTGAACTGTTGTGGATTATGTCTGGTAATCTCTGATGGAGTTGATTTTAGAAGGTGCTGCCACGCGGTGGAACATTATCACCATTTCAATAGTGCTAAGGCCACACTTAAATGATCTTCAGCTTCTCGGATCCTCTCAAGGCACTTTTTCTAGGGTCGGTCGGTAGGACAAAAAAAAAGGTGAATTTTTTTTTTTTTATAATGTCAAGACAAAAAAATTGTTTCCATCGTTTTCTTTCTATTTTATTTTGGCTTTGCGTTGTCTTTTCAAATATATAAACTTCCACAAGTATATTTGAGCAAAACAGAAGAGAAAAATGTTGCCCCATACTTTTTTGCAGCAAATTGAAAATGAATTCTCTTGAGTCACAGATATGGAAGTCTGTAGTCAAAACATCAGCAAATGTTGCATAACTACCGTGCATAAGTATATTACCAATCATGCTATTTGTTGATTGTTTTGAGTTACAGTCTGCAGTGTTTCTGCAGTATTTATCCCTAAAACTTCAAACTTCCACTGGTCTTCAAATAGTATTTAAATTGTATGTAGCATGTTTAATTACAGAAAAAACGTTATTGTAATTTATTTATTATTTATTTGTTTTGCAACAAAATACAATTCCATTTTGGATATCAAACATTATCTTTCTCTATCGTTTTATCTCTGAAGAAGTGAACAGGCCTTCCTTTGATATAAAATAAGGATAATAGTTGCCTCATTGTCAACAGACCAATACCTACTTCTATAAATCTGACTCTAGTTGAAGTCGACATTACTATTAGCATCTTTCTTGAATTGAAGTTGAAAATAGCAACTGGCCTCTTTTCTCCAACTCAGCCTAGCAACATTGGGCCAACCCAAACTCTGCTAATTGAATTCAATTATCACCAATTAAAAGTGTGGACAGTGCTAAGACAAGTAAAATTTAACAGAGCTCAAATTTATTTAGTTGTCATTTGGATGTAGTGAGAATACTCCACAGTGGGAGATGTTTTATCAATATATGCTGTAAGTAAACATATTCATGTATTTCTATTTAGATTTTTATGTAATATGAAACCATTGAGAAAGAAATCATAATTGATTTGAGGTGATTGGCAGGTAATTTCATTAATTTTTATACACAATTTCGTATTTTGTTGACTGTTCATGTTGTTTGAAAATACTGGTGGGATTATTGTTGAATGCATCTGACCACTTGAGTTTCTCCAGGTGTCTTGACTGTCTTATTTTCAGAGTTCTTAGCTATTGAATTGTTTTTGATTGTATGGTGCCAAATGGCAAGGTTTTCGCAACTCAAGAACAGTCAACAACTTGATTGATGGCGGTGATGCCTTTTCGACACATTCACTTTTATACCAATGCCAATTCTTCAATTTGATCATTCTAATTTATATATTATCATGAATCATTGGTTTAATTTATGCCTGATTTGGTAGCAAATCATGAAAAGAACAGGCAGTTATGTTGAAATTTCCTAAATTCCTAGATAGATAGGTGAGCACCTATCTAGAAAAATATGCATGCATTTAGAATTTTAGATAGATAGACAGATGGATCGATTCAGACTTAGATTGAATGTTAGATAGATAGATAGATAGATAGATAGATAGATAGTCAGTGGTGGACAATTCAATACAATTAATTAAACTGAGAGATGGATTGGTGATTGGAGCTTGACGTCCTGTTTTCATCACTTGGTAGGGATTTCTCTGAGAGATATTTTAGATAACATTTATTATTTACTTTCATGAGTCATTGTAATGATTCAGTTTTACCATGCATGTGAGTTAATCATGCAACCATTGTTGGTCTTGATGGTTCTACAGGAATGACGCACAATTTTAAATTAATACACGAGTTCCATAAAATCAAATACTCAGAACACAGCGAGCTTGAACAAACTTAGGG
This sequence comes from Platynereis dumerilii, assembly GCA_026936325.1. Taxonomy (NCBI): domain Eukaryota; kingdom Metazoa; phylum Annelida; class Polychaeta; order Phyllodocida; family Nereididae; genus Platynereis; species Platynereis dumerilii. The sequence goes on from JAPTHN010000028.1 coordinate 6,376,831, forward strand.
GTTAAAAAAATTGACCAAGAAAACGATTACCGCAGTGATGTAGAGGAAGGTCAGACGAACATTTTGATGTATCAAACGAAAAAATCTGTTGGGAATTTTTTGAGATATTGAAGTTTCATTTTTCATTTTTATCACACCCTACTCTCAGCATGGAATTTAAATCAAAAATGTTCAGAATTACCTATTGTTCCTGTTAGGTAATATCTAAGATAAAAGTCATTATTCAAAAGTAAAAATATGCAGTCATTGTCTCTGCAGAAAGTATGTACCACTTCATCCAGACTGATAGGGTGTGATGAACCAGTAACAGCTAAAATTTCTGGCTAAAGGCCTGAGAAAATGTTTGCAATACCAAGTTGTGTTACTTACATAATTCTTGTAAATTATTTTAGCAAATTCAGTCTCATCATCTCATTGTAACAGGCTTTGTTGAGTTTTTTGTGCATTTTATCACACCTTTTGCCACTGTGAAATAAGCATTTCATAACTATGTAAAAGGATAGTTGAGTAAATTATCAGATTACGCTTGCATATAATGTTTGTAATTATTAGCATCACTATGAAGTTGAATCCCCTGATAATACACGAAAATTCTTTGGTATTGGCCAATATACAAAAAACAACATTAAAAGCTATAAATAAACAGTAATATTCATGCTTAATGTATTTTGATTACTTAAAATGGATGCTGAGTGTTTAATGTTGATGAAGGTTATCTGGCATCCAAAATCAATCAGTCTTTAGTTGTATAGAACCACAAAAATAGCATAAATTCAGTAAATTAGGTGAAAATGTAGTTAATACAAACATGTACAACTATTGCACATTGAGACTGTAATGTCAAAATATTTTACTCCATACATACCTAAATGCTTCCAAACATTCTATCTAAGCATTTTCTGATGTTTCATTCAACAATGGCAGCAATTTACATGGTTGCATAAGTGCTTGTTTCACAGTGGTGAAATTCCTTATAAAACACACAAAAAGTCAATAATACACCATAGAGCTCAAAAGGGAGGTAGATTCTACTACAATTATTCACCAGAATGACGAAACTGAGGACAAGGAGTCAAACAAACATATTTTATACATTTTCATAAATTTTCTCACTGTTATAGGTTTATCACACTCTGTCAGTCTGGATGAAGTGGTATGTACTTGCTCTTGTGGCAATGAATGCATTTTTTTCTCCTGGATAATAACTTGTATCTTAGATATTACCTAACAGCAAATATGGGCAATTTGGTCACTTTTTGATGGAGATTCCATGCTAAAAATAGGGTGTGATAAATAAAAAATCTAAAACTCAAATATCTCAAAAAATTCCCAACAGAGTTTTTCGTTTGATACATCAAAATGTTCGTCTGACCTTCCTCTACATCACTGCGCTAGTTGTTTTCTTGGTCAATTTTTTTAACCCCAAAGTTTGTTCAAGGTCGCTGTGAGAACACATATTAATTAGCTATGCAGCCTTTTTGCAGTTCCAAGAATTTTGAAAATGCTGGAGCTTCCTTCAGGTGAAAATGGAAACCAATTGAGATTAAAGACATTGAACCGAAGTCTAGAGATATCTTATTTCAGCTGTTTCATTATTGATTAGGAAACAGGGGATTGGACTATTGTGTAAATGACACTTTGTAAGTCATCATGCTGATAGTTAGACCAAGTGTCATCATCAGTGACAAGCCAGCACCAAAAAGCTGGAGACTAATCCCGTTTGTTGGTCACAGCCAAACGAAAGGATTATGCATCTGATTTTCACTCTAAAGTCAGTTATGACAACTGGTCCTATTTTTTTCTATATAAAAGTGACAGACTGTAACATTGATCCATCTATCCACCCACACATCTGTCGATTAGGGCTGGGTTTAAATGCAACTTTGTACAAGTATGTTACTTTCTGTATATTTACTTTATCTGCCCACACATCTATTGGGTCTATTGATACATTATGTGAATCAATCTATATCGATGTCTTCATCGATATGTCATGCTTATGGGCAAGGTAATTCCAGGTGTGATTTTAATTTCATATTCTAAATGTCAATACACATTTATGAACTTCAAAGAAAGTTTTGAAAAAAAAAGCAAACATTTTTTTAAGACACAAAACCTTGACATGCATGTTTGGAAATGAAAATTTGCAAGATGACTATATTTAGGCATGTCTGTGTTTGAGTTTTGGCTCAGAGAGACACTTGACTGAAAAAGTTATAAAAAGAGCAGAAAAGCCATATGGGATGAAGTTCAATTGGGAATTCGCCTCACATTTTGAGAATTCTATGTTATTTTACTTTCTCATATTTTCCATGATTTTTCTTTTTTTTTTCTGAAGAGTTGTGTTATCAGATATTGTGTCCTACCCAATAATATTTCAAAAGTGTCGATTTTCTGGATATTCTTTTTTATATAATTAAAACTATCTTAGTGTTACCTTGCACAGATATCTTCTCCTGTTTTAAGACTTTGAAACAGGCTATCTGAGTATCTAATCAAAAGCAGCAATTAGAATTTTAGAAACTTAATTTTATTGTCCAAATTGCTATTTTCCGCAATGATCTTCAACAATAATCATGCTGATGAGTGGGTAATCAAACTAATCTCAAATAATTGTTGTGTGAAGGAAAAATTCTAATTTCAAAGTTTCCTGCTGACCCTGGTCTATGAGGTTTGTTTTTAGAATTTCAGAGTAATTGCAGGTCTTAGCCACCTGGGATGCATTCCCCCCACTTTATTTTTTTCACGATTTCTGACTATTATTTGAGGGAAATTGGTCAGATTCTTTTGTTCTGAGTCTTTAAGAACTTCAAGAGTAACATTTTTGTCCTTGTAAGTTCCTGCAAGTGACTTAAATGTTTTGGAAACTGTCCACTTGCTTACAAGTTGAACATGTTCTACTATGTTGGGATAAGCCAACTCCCTATGAGTAATATCAATAGCAGCATTGGGAATTTAGATTTCAAGGAAATGTCATCAGTTAAAATTAAAATGCTAAAATATACTATTAAAGTGACTATGTCGACTTGTCCTGTGCTTCTTCTTCTTCATCCTCTTCTTCCACCTCTTCTTCCACCTCTTCTTCCACATCTATTATCCTCTTCTTCTCCTCTTCTTCTCCTCTTCTTCTCCTCTTCTTCTCCTCTTCTTCTCCTCTTCTTCTCCTCTTCTCCTCTTCTTCTCCTCTTGCCGGGTCACCTGGGCCTATGTTAGACGGCTGTTTCAGTCATCCTTAGCCTATTTTCCCTGTCCACCTCCTGTTAATTAGCCTACCCAAATGCATAAATACAGGACGTAAAGCCCAAATCATCCATCCATCTATCCCTCTTCTTGTACGACACCAGTGCCAGCTAACTGAGGCCCCAGTGAGTTATTGGGGTGCAGGTTCAAAATCTAATCTTGCATGGTTTTGTGGTCTGCCACCATTACCTCTAAATCATCCATGGCACCAGCAAAGCATTTTTCTGCTATGCCCAATAGCCTATTGAGCTCATAATTGACCATTCCAGCACTGAAGAACCCTTTAACTGCAAACCCAATGGGTACATCTACGCTGCAGCAACGTTGTGATAACATTGCAATGTTTGTCAATATATAATAATTGTATGGTAGAAATTACGTTGTCACAATGTTGTGATGCAACGCCAAAGTTAGCATGTGACATTGTGGCAACGTTTCACAATGTTGTGTTTAACTTTTACACATCTATAGAAAGGTCATAATTTCACCTAAATGTTGGACAAATCAAAAACAATATAACCAGAAGCTCTGAATCACATCTGATTAATGCATTGCCACAGGTAGCTTCAGATGAGACAGGTCAAGACTTGATCATGGCAATCCTCATTAGCAGGAAACATTTCAGGACAAATCGTATTGGCAATCAATGAGAGCATCATCGTAATAAGGTTGATCTTGTATGAGGATGAGCAAATCATTTGTTTTCTTTAGATGAATAATTAATTAGAGGCACTTGAGAAACATATACGTATAGGCATCATATCAGCTGATAGAAAGATAGATAGATAGATAGAAAGATAGAAAGATGGGTAGATAGATAGATAGATAGGTAGGTATAGGCAGGTATATGTGGGTGGGTAGGCAGGTATGAACGCTCAAATCATACTGAACACCTTGTTACTGCAATGACTGGTTGTGAGGTCGTGGGTTCGAATCCCACCCTTGGGACTAAATTCTGTCAATCGCATGTTATATACGTAAAACTAGAGGGCTCTATATGCTGAGCCAAGTGAAAGACCCCACTCTTGGGAACAGGTAGTATTTTGGCTAGGACTCACAGCTTTACTCTCATCTTCATATGGGTTCCAGTTGAAATAACCAGAACCAGAACAGCATTGAGACATGGACAATTGGACATAATTCCTCCCAGACCACCAAACTCATCCAGCAGTTCGGGCCTGAACTCTTATTTCGAGAGCAATGATCCCATAAATAATATAGCAATTCATTGACCAAAAGGGTTTATGTTGGCTATATTTTTTCATGGTTTGCCTTGGGGCCTAAAGGGTGGGGTTCTGTTAGCTGTCCAAACCAACCACATGTTTTGGAAGTGTCAGTTTGCAAAATCTGGAGCTTTTTAAAAAGCCAGTGTGTATGGATCCTATTCATATTTCTAGGGGAAGACCCAGAGAAGCTCACAGATTTCTTGACTAGTGGATCTAGTTGGTAGTTTTGCGGAGGGTGCCAAATGTATACACAGAGCAGTTCGCCAAGGCAGTGTAAAAAGAGACGAGGGGAAACAGAACATTTCATCAAAATATTTGCTCTCATTGTAACTGTGTGTGTACAAAGTCTGCAGCATATATAGCAGCCAGCCTTGGAGCTCCCCTGGCCACATCTAGGGCAAACTGGGCCATGCAATGGAAGAAATAAAAGAAAACTACTTTAAAAGGGACTTTATGAGATATATATGGTGGAAAAGCAAAGAAAAGCAAGAAAATCAAACAAGAGATTAGAAGAAAGTGAGTGAATATATGAGATAGCAGGCTAAAACTGCCTAAAAGTAGAAAACCTATCTTTATAAGGAGTATTTATAAAAGGGGGGGGGGCTAAAATTGGATTGCTTAGCTGAGAGAAAAAGAAGTGAGAGGGGGGGGGGGTTAACATGTGTCATTGGCTTGCACAACCATGCTAGCTGCCAGCCACATGCACATACTTGAGATAGAAGTTCACCCTTGCTAGTTTTCAACAGGTCTTTGCCCAGCAAAGATGCCCAATGTCTCTCTCCACGACAAGATGGTTCCCCGACCATCGCTCCTGCCTCCCCCCTGCCCCCCTCGAGTGCCACCATCTGCAAGAAACACTTCAACAATGTATGTTTTTCGACCTTTCAGAGCTATGAACGCTAATAATTTCGGCCAAGGGACAACAGCAACAGCACAGCGAACTGGTAATCAGACCAAGGCGGAGGGCAGCGGGGCCGGCCTCCCTGCCGGACCAGTAACCCCCGGCCTCCCTCAAGCCCCCCTCGGCGCTCAGACTGTCTCCACCACCTGTCCCCCCGGAACTCTACCAAAATTCAACCTGAGCAATCAAGCCCCCGGAAAACTACAAGGGGCCGGTGACAGGACTCCTAAATTACCACAAGTGGTTCCAGGCAACGTAGATCTTTCAAGGAATAATCGTAAGTAGCGTTTAACTTGTTTGATTGTTTTCTGCAAAAAAATAGTTGCGGCGGGGGTTAAAATTATTCTGACCAGAGAAAATATTTCACAAATATATTAATCAGTTTGTGGGGTGCTTATCTTTATGTGCAGGCCAGATACTTATATTTTACCTTTTTGTGTGTCTTACAGCGAAACACTTTGATATAGCATTAAAGTGGACTGTGGCACTGCGTAAATGGCACTTTGTGACTCATGATAGCTGATGAAGTGTCATCTTATCCACTTTCAACATGGGAAACATAGAGGCTGTTTGATTAGTCATGATCAAGAGTAAGCCATTTGACTTCTCATAACAAATTTTAGAGTGGAAATCAGATGCATAATCCTTTCGTTTGGCTGTCACCAACAAGTGGGATAAGTCTCCTTTGATCAAATTAACATTGAAAGTATTGGGTTTGATCATGACAAATCATCAGCATGATGACACACGAAGTGCCATTTTCACAGTGCCACAGTCCACTTTAATCTATATCAAAGTGTTGCGCTGTAATGTATGTGATTTTCTTCCAAAATGTATTGAATTTTATTTTGGAATAGAAAACCGCTGACGACCAGTAACTGCATGTCCCGGAGACCTATAGATATCAATTTAAAGTTATAAGCCTAATATGTTTAACTTATTCCCTTTAGGCTTAAGAAAGTTTTCTAAATTAACTTTCAACCTGGTCTGGGCATGCATTTATTGGCATGCATGTAGAAAAACACCAGAAACTAATATAGCCTGAACGCCAACCAGGCTACAAAAATACATAGCCCGATGTTGATTTAGCTCAGAAACTCTGAGAATAGAATATCTAGTGATTGAGAAAAATACCTCCAAGTTTAATATCATGCTCAAGAGTCAAGCTTTCTTTTTGCCTGGTAGTATTTGAAGCTTCTACAACAAATTCCAAGAGTCATATTTCACCATTGAACTGAGAATGGCAAATCCACGTCAAGTGTGTAGTCATGCTGAGCAAAGTTTTTTTTTTTTTTAACTTTTTTTTTCACATGCAGAGCATTTGCAAAAAGAAAAGTCTTGGAATCATTTTCGGGACATCTGTAGTTTCCTTATAAAATCTGGAATCTCGAAAATAGCCTCAAAAAGTCAACACTCACTGATTATAGATCAGAATATATTAACAAGATATTAACAGATATATATTTTTCTTATTGATTGGCTTAATCGTGCAGACCCATTGCCTTATTGCTCTGACATGACTTGCTGACTGACTGATTGACTGACTGATTGACTGGCTGATTGAATGAATGATTGAATGACTGATTGACTGACTGATTGACTGACTGACTGACTGACTGACGACTTCATATAGGCCTTCGTATGATTATACTTGTGGTTAGCTGACTTAACTATCTTAAAATTGTTCATTTAGGTCTATACAAATGCCATGGCTACAATCGACTGAAGCCTGAACTATCAATCTGTCATTGTTTCATTACATAGCTATCAAGTCTATTTACCACCAATGCAAACACAACATTGAATCTGTTAGCACCAGCAGTCTGGTTGTGGATTTTCACGAATTTACTTTATCCAAGGACAGGCTTTTTTTTCTGTTTCTCAGCATTGGATTTCAACTTGTGTTGTAATAGATATTTGATTGTTTCTCGTCAGTCAGCAACAACTGATCTCATATTGCTTGTGGTCAATTTTGCTGTGTTGGAGCATGATCGTTACCAGATACATATACCTGTCATGGTTGGAGCTTCTTCTCTGATGTCATGGGTTTGAATTTGGAAGCTGGCACTGCTGGCATCAATCAATCAACCAATTAATCAACCAATCAACCAGTCAACCAATTAATCAATCAATCAACCAATTAGTCAATCAATCAACCAATCAACCAATTATTCAATCAATCAACTAATCAGTGAGTGAGTCAGTCAATCAATCAGCCAGTTATTCAGTCAGTCAGTCAGTCAGTCAGTCAGTCGCAAACCAGTAAATCGATCATTCTATCTATCTATCTATCTATCTATCTATCTATCTATCTATCTATCTATCTATCTATCTATCTATCTATCTATCTATATATCTCTATATTCTATCTATCTATTGTTTCTTGCTTCCTATATGTTTTCTTCTTTCCTTCTCATTCCCTCTGTTATTTTTTTATTTTCCTTCCTTTCCGCCATCCTTCCTTTCTTCTTCCATTCCTTCCTTGCCTTCTCCTCCTCCCCCTTTCCCCTGGCTTGTGCTTGCCAGACCCTAAAACTTTGATAAACCAATATTTCTGATGCGAAGTTGTAAACCCTTTCATGGAAATCCACTGAATAAATATTTCAATATGGAAAAGAGAGCAATGTAAGAAAGTCAGTGGATAAGGTAAACAAGACTTGAACTAAACTTACAGTAGTGTATGGTTGCAGTGAAGTAGTTTAACAAATGCTCTTGGAGACATTTTGTTTTGACTTGTATCACTTGACACTTTGAGAGCATATCTAAGAAAACAGAGAAGGGAAATCCCCATTCAAGTCATGGTATGTATATAGTTTATATGTGATTAACAGAGTTTTAACAATCCCTGATGAATGGATGGATGGATGATCTGGGGCTTTACGTCCTGTACATGTATTCATTCAATCAGTGAGCTAGTGAGGACAGGTGGAGGACACAGCAATGAGGCGAAGAATGATTGCAACTGCTATCCAACATAAGTCCAGGTGCTAATGCATGGGAGACCAGTGCTCCTACTAACTTTTCTAACCCTCTCCCCTCTCAAAAAGATACAAGAAGTATTGATGATTAGCCAGATTTATAGGGTACTACTACTACATTTAGTTTTACAGGTAAAATATATTTTCCTTCCTGGAATGTATAATAAATAATAATTTTAGTATACCTCCAGACATTTTGCAATTTCCTTTAAGGTTCTAGATGGTATTGTATGTGCCTGATCAGTGGGGTCACAGGTTCAAAACTGGTTCATGGTACAGTGTTACCTCAGTCTGAGTTAACCAATTTCTGCATGTGACTTGTTGCAGAGGGCCATCGGTTGATAAAGCTTTTGGGAAACAAATGATCTCCGAAAACTTTGGCAATAAGAGAAATAATCTGAGAAAACTAAACTTTTTACTGTCTTTTAACTTTGTAACAAATTTTCTTTTGGCTTTGGTACCAGGTACTTCCATGCCCTCTGTCTAACAGGATAACAGTTGTCTCTTGATATCCATGTCACCATTCTTTTACATGAGCTTATACATGCTGTGTTAGTCTGTTATGCAATGTTTGGCTTCTAATTCTGTTGTAAAAACTAGTTGCAGTATCCTGTGGACATGTTGTTTTGAGGAGACACCAGTTGAGACAAAACTTTGCAAAGTTGCAAGTAAAACGCGGTTTTTGGTGGGAACGGAACACCGGGTTTAGTGCTACCACCTGGCATGAAATGTGGGTGGCAAGACCGGAGTGGAAGTTTTTGTGATATTTGATAATGGGCTTCATGCTGTCACTGAAAACATTGTCTCTGCACTGAATTTAGCCCATTATTCTCAAAAGAAAGTTCTGAGCTGGATCTGCAAGAAAAACAAAGCTGAAGTGAGCGTTTATAAAGAGATGTTATCCAGTTTCTTGAAAGTCCCGAATTCGATTCCCACTGGGGGAACCATTTCTTACCAGAGATTCATTAGTCTCATCCGAGCTGGATGATGTTTTGAAACAATATTAAAATGGTGGACCATTGGCGGTCCTTTATATCAGTGTCTGTGATTGGCACAGAACCAACACATTGGTCAGAGAGCATATGCTTCAATCGCGGGGTCACGGATTCGATTCCAGCTCCGGTCGCCATGGTCGGGTCATCTGGATTCATGTTGGACAGCAGTTTCAGTCATCCTCATTGCTGTGCCTTCCTCTTGTCCCAATTACTTATATATATGTGCATAAATACATGACATAAAGACACGTACATCCATCCATCCCACTCCGCAGCAAGACTCAGATTGAAAAATTGTCAATGTCTATACTTGAATATCTGTTGATCAGGATTCTTTAAAATGTATGTCATGTACAACATTAATCTTTAAAAAAAAGTTTTTGGTTTCGATGGTGAAGAGTTTGTTCTTTTTGCTTGAAAAAGATCAATTATAACACCTCTCTCAAAATTGGTGCCATGGAATTTTCCTAATTATTAATCGGCCAACATCTTTCAACGTCTATATCAATGCTGACAAAAGCACTGAAATATCTGCAACCTGGATGAAGCCTGCATTTATATAATAAATCAACATAAATTATATCTGATAATGGAAAGCATGTTAATTATTAGTCATAAGCCAAAATATGCTGTCATCATCCTGTATTTCAACCTGCAAATTCTTATTGCTTATATTTAATCTTTTGACACATTTCACCATAATTCCACTTTCTTGATAAGTTGACGGATGCCTATATACTTTGTAATGACAATTTATTGACCAATGAACACAAATTATTGCTAAACATTTCACTTCCCTTTCTGAGAAAAGCTTGACCCAAATCTGGCTGATTTTATTAACAAATCTGAGCTTATATCTTGTAGAAAATGATTAATTACTTCTGTCAATTCTAATAAGCATGTTCATATTAAGCCAATTCATCTTATCTCTGAGGTGCGACTGTATGACTGTTAATAAGTGACATAACTTGATGCTGACAAATGCTTATTCAAGTTGCTACTTGCTTGTTTTATCTCTCCTTGTGCCACTTCAATTCGGTTTACTTTCCGTTTGACCACTTTTAAAAAGTTTTAGAGCAAAAAAAAGAAGATGGAGAAACTGAAAAAAGGAGTACCTCAAGGTCACATTTTTGGTCCAACTGCTACCATTTCAGCTTCCCACATCCGTAAAGTACTTTCCAAGTCTGAACCACAGAACTGACTCAGACTGCATTGAGATACATACACCAAGGTCCAAGGACCTCACCTAAGTTATCTCCACGTCTTTGTACATGATATGGTAATCACACAAAAGAAAGAGCCATCTTCCCGACTGAAATCCATCATTAAATTTTGATGGTTGGACCTTGGATTAATAAGGTTGGACTGATTTGGATTGAAATCAATCACAACAGGTTCAAAACATAGTGTTTATCTCCAGAGAGAAATTACAAGTTAACTCATAGACCTTCAGTATATAACACGCAGTTTCCAACGAGTCTCGCTCATGAATTTGGAGAATGGTCGTGAACGAGACTTGAGACATCTCAAGGAATCTGGGACGCTGTCCTCCTAAATAAGTCGCATAACCACAATGATACACCAAGAGATCTAATCTTACAATTGATTAGGACGGGAAAATGCCGAGTCATTGCTGATCTTGAGACTTTTAGGCCCGTTTTCACCAACATGGTATTAAGAGTTAAGCCTGGTGTTAACTCCTTTAAACCTGGTATAACTAAGTCCATTTCACCAAGAGTGTGCTAAGCATGTAAACCTGTCAAGGTTCAGTGAATCATACACATTGAGGTTTATTCACGATTGACCATATGGCCAGACACCTTTTTGAGTTGTGTCACAGTTATTGCAATTGTATTGTATTTGACCAGTGTTTGAAAACTCTCTTTTATTTTTGACCACTAGCAGTTTGGCAAACAGTCATGCCTGGTTACTTTAAAGATATAACCAAGACACAGCTTGAATAACAGCGCAGAATAGTGTGATTGCCAAACCTCAAGGATTGGAATTTGCTTTTATTCAACATCCAGGAAGCATATTTCATATCAAGGGAGGGGGGCTTGGGAGTTGTTTTTATTTTTTTTAAATAAGTAATTTCGGTTCAGTTTTCGTGTCCTGTCAAGACAACCAATGATGGATCTTTAAATGTTCCGTCGGTAACAAGAGTGGTACATAACATCTTACTACTGTGTACTGCACCCTTCGGCCCCAATAAAATCAAGTAGGACTGGATATCAAGGCCAATCACCCATCCTACCCCAACCACTCTCAACAGCCCTCCTGCAGGATACAACCTCGTGTCCACATAGTCTAAAAGCGAAACCACTGAAATGATGGGGTAACCAACGGTCGTTGAGGGATACAGAGGGTAAAGCTGGGGGTAGTTGAGTTGAGCTGAGTTTAGTTGAGTGAGGGTAGTTGATGGAATTTGAGGCCAGGTGAGGGAATTTAAGGTAAGATGAGGGAATTTGAGGCTAGGTGAGGATAAGAGGGGTTTAGGTTAGAAGATTAAAGTTTGCTCATTGCATATTTTGCCTCGCATGAATTATGGGTAATTTTTGGTAAGTCACAGCATTCATGCAGGGTGCCACTGAATGAAAATATATTATGATCTGTGATTATGAAAAGAGAGAGTCTGTTCAATGTTCATATGAACTTTTTTCTTATTTGTGACAAGCTCTGGTTTGGGGTTTTTTTTTTCTGAAATAAAAAATGAATAAACTCTTTCTGGGCAGTCTTAAAATAAATATTTCTGGTGGGTTATTTCTTAACGGGGTGTTGTTTGATTTAGAAATGAAAATTTTGGGATATGGGATGCTTGAAAAATAAATAATGAATGTCGCTGTTACCACAAAATAAAATATAATTTCCCATTGAGGAAAAATTCCAAGGCCCTCCCGGCTCTGTTAATTGACTGATAGGCCTAAGGCAATACTTGTCTACTCAATTTAGACACAGATAGGGAGCCATTTGGTGATAGTCATGCTGCAAAGTGGCCAAGCAAATGGAACTTAGTTAGCATTGACACTCCCACTGCATATTTCTATGTGCCGCCCCCCCCCCCAAAATCTGAATGTTCAGCTCAATTCCAATCCAAGCCCAACATTCTATTGTAAGAAATTTGTTGTTTGTCATTGTTCTGTGACTGAAACAAAACTGAGCCAGAAGTGGTCAAATACAAAAGAAGCTTTGAAGCCGTGAAGTGAACTGGCAGTTGATAACACCTGAAGCTGTTAATGTGTGTCTTGACCATATGGTCAATCGTGAATAAACCTCAATGTCACCAAACTCAAGGATCAGTCATCTCAAACTGATTTGGTGTCAAAAAGTGATTAGGCCAATGAAAACAGAACATATGTTTCTTATGAGATGGCATGATAAATCAGTATTATAGGCCTTTGTCTATTATATTCACATGTTTCTCTAATTTAACAGTCACCAAAGATTTTTTCAAGAAAGATATGTTACATCATGAGATATAAAGTTTGCAAACCAAGAACACCCACTTACCTAGAAAATATATTTGTTGAAGTAACTGTTGCAAATATACTAGCCATACAGCATTAAGCACACGATTTAAAAGTATTTCATGTATGAAACTATGTTTTTATAGCATTTGTCTATGATAGTCATGACACCAAATAGAGGCAATTCTTCTGTGCTGAGTTGTACAAAACCTCGGCACTTGTTGTTGGTCTTAGCACAGGGGTACTTTCGAAGGGCAGGAAATTCGGACATGGGTGCAATCTATGCATCCTATAACCCCCCCGGAAATCGGGCGATTTCTGAAAATTCCAATTTAGCCTCCCGTGTGACTGGTCCTCTGGGCATACGTACATATATGGGTTTTAATGAAGCGATTGCATGACTAACGCGCTTCACAATCCTTGAAACTGAGGCGACTCTAATACCACTCAAGTCACCAACGACTTGTTGGTAACTGCCGGTAGCAAAAAATCGCAGGCACGTCAGCCATTCTGGGTACATCAGATTTTGAGGACCCTTATCATTAGATATTCAAAGGGATTCAACCATTATTGTAGTTTCATTGTGCAAAAATGCATGACCAGCTGATTTGTATTAATTTATTGTTTGAGGGGAGGGGGCGAAAGAAAAATGCATTTCTGTCACCAACACAGGACAGACAACTAATTAATTTTCTTTTTTATAAATTTCCAAGCCCACCCCTCTTTTTCTCTTACCTTGTCATTTGGCCATGTTTGGGAACTTCAGAGATTAATTGTGTTTGTAGCAGTTGAGTTGTTTAAATACTATGTGCAAACTTTCACTCAGTAAATGTTCCTTGATCCTGCTCCGCTTGAGTGATTGGCTTAGCCAGACCAGGTCTTAGCTAAGACCTGGCGTAACTCTTAATACCATGTTGGTGAAAACGGGCCTTAGAGAATTCTCAGTCTCATTGGAAACACTACGAAGTTCAGTAGCAAGGTCTATTTCTCGTCAAACTTCTAAAGATATCATTGGCACTTAACCTCTGGAATGTTTAATCTCAAAGGAATTGAAGAAGTTATCACTGTTCTTCTCAAGGAAAAAACAATGTGAGGCAATGGCAAGGAGGTGAAGGATGATTGAAACTGCTGTCCAACATAGGCCAAGGTGACCCAGCCAGGCTGGAATTTAACTGGGGACCCAGTGAATGGAAGCCCTGAGTCCTACCAAATAACTTCGCTATTAGGCCGCTCCCCTGTATTTCCAAGAGAGATTCAATGTAGAAAGTAAGTGCAACCAAAGGCACATTACGTTTGGTGCACCCCTCTAAGCCAAGTTCTACATGGTGAATCTTCACTATTTTATCCAATTTGACATGTTTTAAGGGCTCTTTATGCTACATAATCATCCTTTGGTATTAATCTGGTGGAAAGACAAGAGAATGGAATAGCTTTCAGGTCTATCTATTTTTCTCTCATTTTCTCCATCCCTCTCTCAAAATCCACTTGATGGCTGCATGATGTTTGCAAGTGTGCTATACTGTCACACCAGTCTGTCTACTGCAGTTTGCTGGTGAGTTAGTTACAAGATGGATGTGAGGTCATTGGCCACATGTGTGTCATCCTTGTGACATAGTTTACATTCCCTTGCCCCACTGCATCACATGTTTATGTGGATGCTGAGCACTACTGTTTGTGGTGATCTGCTGGTGATGAATTGATGATGCAAAAAAAAAAGAAAAAGTGCAGCCCATACTATATGGCACATTGATCACAAGAAATAGTGGCAAGTTTCATCAAAACCATGTACCCAAGTTTTCAAACTTTGAATCCATCCAGGCACAGACATTCAGTGTATCAGCAAAGGCTTGAGACATTGAATCCACCCAGGCACAAAACATTAAGAAGATCAGCAAAGGCTTGAAACTTTAATCCATCCAGGCACAGATCTTCAACAGATCAGCAAAGGCTTAAAACTTGGAATCCATCCAGGCACAGACCTTCAGCAGATCAGCAAAGGCTTGAAAGTTTGAATCTGTCCAGACACAGACCTTCAGTGGATCAGCAAAAGCTTGAAACATTGAATCCATCCAGGCACAGACCTTCAGCAGATCAGCAAAGGCTTGAAACTTTGAATCCATCCAGACACAGACCTTCAGTGGATCAGCAAAAGCTTGAAACATTGAATCCATCCAGACACAGACCTTCAGCAGATCAGCAAAGGCTTGAAACTTTGAATCCATCCAGACACAGACCTTTAGCAGATCAGCAAAGGCTTGAAAGTTTGAATCCATCCAGACACAGACCTTCAGTGGATCAGTAAAAGCTTGAAACATTGAATCCATCCAGGCACAGACCTTCAGCAGATCAGCAAAGGTCTGAAACTTGGAAGCCATCCAGACACATTCAGCAGATCAGCAAAGGCTTGAAACTTTTATCTATCCAGGCTCAATTTTGTGTTGCAAAAAACAGGAACCTGTTTTACATATATCTTCATATTTTTTTTCTCTGGCAATGGCAAGCTCTTTTTCCTCTTTAAAGGAACATTTCCTGTGGTTATGACTTTGCTAAAACATAATATGTATCCGGATATTGCTTGTGGTTTCCTTCAGACCAAGATGTTATGGAATCAAGTCATCACCCTTCCTTGGGTGTGTCAGAATGTATATTGTTCTGATTGCTTCTGTGATTGACGAATTAATAATCATCAAATTTAAAATAATTAAAAAGAGGTTCTGAGAAGTGAGAAATATATTATGCAATACGATATATAGAGACATTTTCTAAAGACATGTTCGACAGCATTTTCAGTTTAACTTTCAATCATTCTTCGCCTAATTGCTGTCCTCCTCCTGTGATGATTAGCCAACCGGAGTGCATACATGACAAAAAGCCCCAATCATCTATCCATCCATTTTGCGAGTTTGTAGCACCAAAAAACTGGTGATAATAGGATAAGAAACTGTTAAGAATCCAGTCTTGTATAGTATGAACAAACCTTTAAATCTGTAGACCTGCACTTTCCCTTAAAAACAACAGGTGCTCATAGAAGCTTTGATGGCTCCCTTTTTCTCACCCTACTTTCCCACTCTTGTACTGTTTGCACACATCATTTGCACTTCCTTTCAAAGTTGGTTTAAGGACAATGTACGAGAAATTCAATAATGACAAACGTTTGGAGGAGTTCCCAAAAAAAAGTTGCCCTTTTCTGGTACTGCTAAATGGAATGTCTTTCCTTTTTTCTTTTGCAATTTTTAACCAAGACATGCGGATAATAATCTTACCTGATCTGGTACTGTCAGTTTCAAATTATCAGTTTCAACAAACAAAAACTTTTCACAAAGGATTTTTCCACAAACATATGTAGAGCTACATACATTAAATAATTAAATGTGAATGCCATCTATATCTATAGATTATTGACATGATAAATTAATTTTTCAGGAGTACTCATTGCAGTTATCTCATTCAAACATATATATGAGACCAAAATTATTAAAATAGGGCTATATTATAGGCTCCTCCAGTTCTTCACTTTTCAACTTCTTTGCCCATATCTCCACCAAGTTACTTAATTTTAAAAATAGCTCTCAGTAAGTTCTTCTAGACCTCAATCTATTTGCATTTTGCAGCATTCTCTGTCCCCACTTCCGCCTGTCCAATGTTCTTTCAAATACTTGTAAGCAAGCTCCAGCAACTTGCAGCAAGGTCAACACTCACTTTTCCACTCCAGCAACTTTCTCTTTGACAGAATCTCCCAAAGAGTGTTCCTTCACACGCCTATTGTTTGCACATCTACGCCACATTTAATTCCTATGTACATGACAATGTTGAAAAGCACACAATAAAATGTCGATTCCTTGTCACACAATAAGGCTGACAAAGATCACACGTCCTCTTTTTCTCTCTTCTCCTTAACAATGTTCTGGCTTTTGTACATTAATGAAAGGTCTGGTGACTAATTAGTATAGACCAATTAAAATGTGTAATATGTACAATGAACACTTATAGTGAGTGGTAATAATTTAGCAGTTCTTATCATCATCATGGTCTCAACATTATTATGGACAAATAACCTGGGTTTGTTTCAAGACCCGCGGTCTTTATGAAAGTTCTCCAAACGCTTTCGGATCTCTGGCTCCCGGGTTCGATTCCATCCCTGGTCGGGTTATAAGGCTTTATAACTTGGTCATTATTTCAGTTTAAATTTTGAAAGTTGTGTTTTTGGATTTCGGGTGTATAAATCTCCTGCGCATGAAAAGCAAATTAAGAATTGTTAAATTGCAAAAAAGTTATTTGGGGTCCATGATGTTCAGGTCATTCAGTGAAATAGGTCTATTCGGGAGGTAATGTCCCAATCATCCATCATCATTGATGTGCACTCCTGTTCTATTTAATCTAAAGCCCCAATCAATGGCAATCACCAATCCATCCATCATGCAACCATACTGCAAAGAATATGTTAGAATGTCATAGATACAATTGTCTCTGAATTGTATAACATTTTAGCTTTTACCAATATAAAAGAAAGAGACATTTTACTAGACAGACAAGAGACATGGGTTACAACAGCAGCAGCAGCTTGAGTCCAAAGAGGCGACACATCTGGGCCCAATCAGTGATGGAAGTTTTCAACAGGCTCAAGGCAATAAGTTGCCAGAGAGGCTGTCAGAGCATGGGTGTCAGAGACAGGGAGAGGGGCTGGGAAAGAAGAGCTTTAACAGGAGTTACAACATTGTTTTTACATTTATCAAGTAGGAGAAATGTGATTTAATGATGTGAAGGATATTTGCACAATAATTATGTGGATCTCTCATTAAACAACTGAGGATTATAAGAATGTGACAAAAGAGAGATTATTTTGAAAAAGAGATGTGTAGACAGCTTTAAAGGATGCTGCAAAATGGACAACATCAATTCAGCAACTCAGACCACGAGTTTACAATACAATGCAATGAATGCATGACTTATGGTGAACAGCTAGTTCTTGGAAATACAATTGAATTGTATGAGCCTATGAGGTGTAACCTCACTTTCAAGGATTTCTTTTGAGATTAAAAATTAGTTTATGTTAAAATGGAATTATTATAAGCCAGTGTATTAGTTGGAGTATCCACATTCCACAAGCAATAGTAATATTCAAGCATGAATTTGTAATATACACATTATTCATAGATTATCTTTGATGCTACTTGGACAACAAGTTTTGATCATGATGTTTTCACTTTACTAATGACTTGACATTTCATTGTGTCCAGTGTCTGAAGACCATCGATTATCATTGCCCATCGAAGTAGAAGTACAACAAAGAGCTATTTCATTCAACCAACAGCCATTTCATGTTTTTGTGTCCCATCATGTTCTGTCCACACAGCATTGGATGCCACAAGGCGCTCCTGTAGCAGCACCTGTAAACAATGGCTGTGCTGACATGCTGACACTGCTTGGCAGCACTCATTAAAGTATCAAGAAAACGTATCAAAGGCATGATTGGATGATTGGTTAAGCATATCTGACAACTGCTACTGCATAAATTAAAGAGAGCTTGGCCTTTATGATGGACTTTATCTGACTATCTGAACTTATAAATATGATTGGATCACATTGTTAAGTACCACAACAGTTGTTTAAATCCTGGACATTTTCAAAACTTTTTCAATATGAAATATTATTGATGATTTAATCTGAAAAGACCTATACAAGTTGTAAAGGGTTACCTTAATATTGGAAGTTTTCATCGACAAGCAACTTGGACCATTATCTTTGCAAAAAAGTTGTGCATCCCTTGGACATTGACACTTTGAAAGTCTTTTACATTCAATTTTATTGAACTAAATAAAGTAACAAAGCAATATCTTTGTTTCTTTCCATTTGAAGGAACTATTTAGACACTGAAAAAGTAATGCCAGGATCATTATCCCATTTTAAAAATGGTTGCCAAAAGTGATGAAGAGATGTGTCAGCAGCTTCAACAATTTCAAAAAACAGATTTCGAAAAAGACAAGAGTGAAGACCTGAATGATGGATACGAAGATATAACAACAATCATGAGTGTCACCAGCAACAGTTCATCAACTGAAACTTACGACTACTCATTGGACTCGTCTCCGAATATTTCACCAGGTTATTCGTTTACTGAAGATTTAACGAGTGATGATCCAAGTCACCAGATTGCGAAGGCATTCGTCTATTTAAAAGATGTATACATAAAAGATGAATCAGACTATTTGGCGAGTTGTGATTCAGTCCAGTCACCAACAGATTTCACCAATGACTACTTTGATGAGTCAGTCAACGATTCGGCTTTCGACTATCACTTTCTCACTGTTACAGATGATAGCATGAACAGTGACTTTGATGTTACGAATGAATTTTCTGAAGATTTTATGGACAAAAATGATATTTCGCACCATGACGGGTCCTCAAAAAATAGTGAGGATGACAAGTTACATATCAAGCGAAATGAAGCATATGAACAAACTGATGGTGAAGCTTACAAACTTTCTAATTCATCTGGACAACCAGAAGCAGGAAATATCTCTGATGGTAGGTCAAATATCGTTATGCAAAATTTGTTGATATAGACATTAATGTCACCGTGACATTCTACATGTTCCATTGGTCCAAGCAAGTCTTGAGATATATTGCTGCACTTGAATATGATGTTGTTTCTGAAGGTAAAGTAACAAGGTCTGATAGCCCTAACACTCTTTGGGACAGGAAGATTTATAACTATTATACAACACAGAGTACGGAGTACAGACATTGATAACACATTTTAAGTTTGCAAATAAATATTCAAGCAGAAATGATAGAAAATGATGCCCAGGTAAATTGTATGCCTATCGATGTTAAAACAGAAATCAGTTGGTTTTGTGCCAAGGTTTTAATGCATCTCTACATGCTTTCCTTTAACCCTCCTTTATATTCCGAAACACTCATTGTTGAGACTGAAACCAACAGACCAAAAGCACACCAAAAGTGTTCCAGAAAAACGGTCTGGTGGAAAACTGAATACTTATTGAAACAACATGTGTCCTTGTTGCACAGAATCGATTATACTGCACATAAGAATACACTTTACTTAGCAAGGGCACGTATGTGACTAATTTCAACCCTGCATTAGGCTGAATTATAAAGCTTTTCTTACCAGTGTCACAAGAACAATCAATTACACAATCACAATCCATAATCAAACACAAATTTGGAAGGTTTTTTCTTTCTTTCTTTTTCTGAGACATTTTGAGGAATTGGCTAGACAGTATGATGAAAAGAGGGTCTTGGGTATGAGTTCAATGACTTCTACTTTAAAGGTTTCAGTGTCTCCTGTGTATAGGCCTACTGTAGTACAGTGGAGTGGATTTGTGATCGAGTATATTGGAATGATTGTAACATGCTTCCACACAGCTTTTGCTTCTTTTTATGTCAGAGAATGATCAGGGATCATTCCCTAGTAAGTGACTTTAAAATTATCTTTTTGCCTTCCAAAAGTATGGGTTTTAGTGGATTTCAATTAGATATTTAGCTTACTTTAAATCTTCTGACTTTTTTTTAGCTTTTGATTTCTATGACTCTTGATAAATTTGGTTGAAAATTAGTTTTGATACCTCAATCATTGCAAATCAAACTTTTTCTTGCAAGCAAATCTATGATGGCACGATCAAAGCCTTCTTACAATCAAAACATTTGAAACAAGAAATATCTAAGAATCAACAAAAAATGCATTGTAGATGAGCTAATTTGACATTCATCCTTTTTTCCTATCATCTCATACCATCAGCTTGTTGGCATATTAAGCCACTGACTGCTACTATGAAGCACCAATGACTGTACTGTGTACACAGAACGTGACACCCTCAATGGCTGCCAAAACGTTCGATAATGAACGTCAAAGGCTGAAGAATTAACGATATCCAAAGAGCAGAGGCAGGAAATAATTGTTGCCACTTGTAGCACTATTGTTTGGCATCACACTATCAGGGCACACTTTCCCATGCTGAGCACACTTCTCACAACAAAAGCAGTATGTGGCAATTGAGGTTCATCAGGTTTTGTTTGGGATTTTATTGTAGATCTAATCATCATTTTATATAATTTATAGATAGCACCTTGTGTCATTTATATCAGTCATTTTCCACAGGTAATATTAAGTTTACCAGAATACATGGATTTGTTTGTTCTAATTAATTTAAAGTCAAAAGCAACGTATTTCAATTTATGAAAGAAAAACACCAATTAGACAAAATTATTTTGAAAAGTATATTTTTTGTGCAAATTAAATTTCAAGTCCTATTTCACCCATTCAGATAGAAAGGAAAAGGTCTCATATTTGTAGAAACATCTGTAATCAGTTCAATGAACCAAAGTTGCAAGTGATTGCCCTTTATTGAGATGTCCTGAATTTTGTGAAATGATCCAGTTTGTCACACAAGAGTCACTCTTGGCTTTAGTGGTTGTTGTTTATCCCATTCTTATTGGTATGAGGTAGAAAAGAAGTGGCCTTTTTCACCAACATTTCTTTTAATTTCTTTAAAGTTAAAATTTTAAAAGACCTTTAAAAGCAAAAATAGTGTGTGTAGCATTTGGTACCTACTGTGACTGGCCCCATGTCTTGAGTAACCTTTTGTTTACCATTAAGAAGATCTGTTTTGATGTATTCCCTGTCCATTTGTTGTTGTCTCTTAACACTTTTTCACTTGTCATCCTTCTTAGACAATTGGAAACAAGTTGTAAAAAAGAACAAGTTAAGAAACAACAAGAAACAATATATAAAAGAAAATAAGAGAAAAAAAAAGAAAACAAGTCTGAACTTTGTTCCATGTCTTCCACTTTTCAACTGGCACTGAATTGAACTTACTTGGGATAAACCTGAAGTTAAGTGTATGAGACTCAAAGTTTGTTTCCTAATTTTTTTCTCTCCCTTTTTCTTCTGCTGTTTTTTAGCCAATACTAGTGATTCTCCTTAAGTTATGATTTTAGAATTTCCGAATTAATACTGCCAGGGTTCATATTTTATTAAATTTATAATTTACTCCAGATACCCTTCAGCGCAGATGGAACAGAACTAACAATATGATTAAAATAAGTGATTTACCACTTGGCTTTTCTGAAGTTTCCAAGCAATAACAGCATTCTGCGCGTAATACAAGAAAGAAAATTTAATGCACTGCCAAAAGAACAAACAACCTATATATAATGCAGTAATATAGTTCTTTATTGCTTAAAATGCACCCAACAAACTCAATGTGACAAACTATTTTCAGGTTACCTAGTTATTCCACCTACACATTTACATTAAGGTCTAAAATGAACCACAAACTCTCGACTTCTTTGGTAATACATGATAGGTGAGACCTCCCAGGGATGTTCTCAAAATAAAACCAAAACGAAATCAAAAGTGGATGGAAGGATGACTAGAGAGAATAATGATATATGGATAAAAGTAGACAGATAGACACAATTCAACAAATAAAGAGATATATAGATGGATAGATATAAAGAGATAGATAGATAGATAGATAGATAGATAGATAGATAGATAGATAGATAGATAGATAGATAGATAGATGATGGCATTCTTTCACACAAAGGCAAAATGTAAGAAAATCTCAAAATGCAAGAAAATCTCTTATAACATTTCTGATTTTTTAAAAACCTTTTCCCTCTTCATGGCATAACATTCTTCAGTTTATGTTAGTAAAATGCTTTATTACTGGGGTTATTAGTGTTCTGACTGTCCATTTAACTCCTGCTTATCTCCCAACACATGTAACCAACAATAAAGAAAATGGGACAATAAGATTACATTTTGCAAAAAAAGATTTTCAAGAGCAAGGGTTGAATATTTAATCTTGAAACATACTAGCCTGTGATAACTTCAAAAGTTTTCAAACCTGTGTTAGTGTATTTCAGGATAAAATCCATAAAAATGCAGATTTTTACTTCCATGTTGAAGGATCACATCACCGATTCTTAAGTGGGAACTACCTTTTGAGAAGTTAATGACCATGAAATCGTGTAATTAGGATAAAATCCTCCATGAAGCTGGCTTGTGTCAAAATGTTCTTTTTTTTCGTTACTTTACTTGTCTCTGAAGTCTATACACATGCTGTTTCCGAAAATCCACATCTCATGCATAAATTTGTGTTTTCAAGAAGTTCTATATATCTTGGCCAATGGCAATAGCAAGTTTGGATTGCAAGCTTAGTTGTATAAAAACCTGAAAAAATCAAACATTTTTGGCGTTTTTACTCCCTATATTTTCCAAAATTGGCATTTAATACTTCGCTTTTAAATATAATGACTCTTGACAAAATGACCCAAATATATTTGTATAGTACAATGACTAAGTCAGGACGTGGCATACCTGAATAAATTTGAATTATTTATTTCAATGAATATAGTAGAATTCTGCAGATTCTTAAAAGATTCCTGCCATACTATGCATACTATTGGTTTAACTATGCCTAAATATGTCAGATTTACATATGTAATTATTCCATTTTGCCATATTACGTCAATAGAAAGATTTCATGGTGTTAAAAATAGCTTCAAATGGACATGATTCTTGCATTCTTGAAATTTGTAAATTTCTTGATTTCCTTCTGTGTTTCAATATACTCATTTGTGTTTATAACATCAATGAAAACAGGTGTTTATAAACTTCTCCACTTTGGATAGTACTTGGCTTTTTGCATAAAAATATTAGGATATCATCTTTAGTTTGTGAATTTGAAGTAAGTATCTTCTGTTTCATAAAAGTGTCTTATACAAGAGCATTAATTTCTTAAATGTATCTTTTCTGGTATAAATATAAATAACACACACAATAATAGGAAAGAATATAATAATAGGAAGTAACCATGAGCTATATATAAATGAAGATAGGACAGGCTAATACAGGTTGCAGGAAGTTGTTGCTTCCTCCAGAAATGGATAAGCATAACATAATGTTTTTTGCATTGATGATTGTCATGAATGGTTACGGTATCAGTCAATATATACAGTAAGCCACTTCATACTGATGTTGACACCCGGAGTACTGGGAAGTTCTTAATTTTGTTTGAGGTACAGGAACATTTTCGTGAAACAGAATTATTAAGGATGTGCTGCGGACTCTTATTCACTTTATGAAATATGTTGCAAAGGAAT
This sequence comes from Platynereis dumerilii, assembly GCA_026936325.1. Classification (NCBI taxonomy): domain Eukaryota; kingdom Metazoa; phylum Annelida; class Polychaeta; order Phyllodocida; family Nereididae; genus Platynereis; species Platynereis dumerilii. The sequence goes on from JAPTHN010000028.1 coordinate 6,400,765, forward strand.
ATTTTTCATACCAACAAAACCTGATTCTACATATATATTTTTAAAAGGCTTTCATGTGGAAATATGTACAGTTCCAGATTCAGCGGGCCCCAGCTCCCTTAAACCACTGAGAATAAGAACAGCATTTTGAAGAAAATAATGTATTGACGTGGGCCCACGGATGCCGAAATGAGTCCCTGCTACCCGCAGACGATGAAGTAAACTTTCATACTTTGTGAATTCTTGGTAAAATTTTCTAAGAGTACTTTCTTATGTTTCAGAAAACATTGGCATGAGAGCAGACAACAGCCGCTTCGGCCTGCAGTGCATGAGTTCGATACCAAGCAACAAAACAACGACGATGTCCTCTGGACTGAATTCTCTTAAAATGACCAACCAGCAGCTGCAGGTTATGGCGGTGACTCCTACGCCCTCAGAAATATCTACCGTCCACACCGTCAGTGATCCTTCGAGCAAGTCCGAAGACCAGTTTCTCCAACCAGGGCAAGTCTACAAGACAGAGTCCTGGAATAATTATAAAGTATTACCGAATGTTAGCGGTAGCACAACCGGAGACTTGATAGAATCTCATTTCATGGACAGCCATCCCATGTCTCCTTTGACTTTCTCCGGAATGTCCCCGAGTGGCTCGACTACGAACAGTCCGAGGCAATCGTCTCGCTTAGGTAGAAAACGGGCATTATCTATTTCACCTCTTTCCGATGGTTTCATGGACTTTAATGCTTTAATAAGACTTTCGCCGACTTCTCTGTGTCCGAATATTTTAGGTGCTCGCAGTTCTGTAAATGCCTCCCCTTCTTCCGCCCAGGGCAGTGTTGGACATTTGTCTGCTAGGTGCAGTGGGAATAGCCCTGCAAACACACAACTAAATTCAGAGGTATCATCTCGCTTAGCTCATTATTCGCAGAACAATTACAAAAAGGACGATTACAATCAAACGCAGCCCATAAATTCCCCCAACGACGTACCGCCCGATGCTTATTTCATGAACTACTTAAACTCTGGTTCCATGGACCAACAGAACAAGAATGACGCGATGAACAATCAAATGAATAATCAGATGAATAATCATTTAGTCGTGCCGCAACAAATGAACTTACCTTACATGGACAACATGTACGACGAAAGCAAACAATCTCCTCATTCAATTCACAATTTGAACAATTCAGGAGGAGAGCACCATTTTAAGCAAGAGCAACAAAAGTTAGACATTCAAAATGACGACTCCTTACAAGGACAATTGCCACCGACGAGTATGCAAAATAGCATTCCGGATTCGACGACTTTTGAAGCATCCATGCCACCTCCGCCTCCGTATCCCGGAGATGGAAACAGACTTTACGACATGGAATCGAGCGAGAATAGCCCCGACAGTAAAAACGGAGACGAGGGTGAAATGAAAAAGGTCTGTAAGTGGATCGACTGCAACCAAGTTTTCGGCGAACAAGAAGAATTGGTGAAGCATATCGAGAAGAACCACATCGACCAGCGAAAAGGTGAAGACCTGTACACATGTTTCTGGTCCGGCTGCATGAGACGATACAAACCTTTCAACGCCAGATACAAACTCCTCATCCATATGAGGGTCCATTCTGGAGAGAGACCCAACAAATGTACAGTAAGTAGCTTTTCAATTTCTAACTTTTCTGCCAGTTAGTGAAATAGTCAGTAGTCATTATGATGTTTCTTTATTAGTTTTTCACTTCAGCCCCATAATGACATTATTAATGTCTTTTGTGCTGAAAATTGACTGTAAATTCTTGTAGGACATCTGCATTTTAATTTACAGATCTAAAAACCATGGCCAAATAAGACCAAAAAAGTCAGACCAGGGGATCAAGGCTATTTTCCTATATGAAAGTTATCTCTCTGTAATTTAGCATATATCATTAACTTTCTATCTTTATTTGGAAGATTTTGGTCTTTAAACCACTTATGCTCATCGTGCCTTTCACTATTAAAATTATAAGGTACCATATCAATAAGTCACACCTGAATGCTTGAAGCTTGGGCTTTCATGGTTTTGAAGCTTTCTGAACATTGTATGAAGCATTCCATGTACAATTGAACATGTTTATTAAAAGGTGAAATTTGATTAATATCTCTGTTGGAGTACATGTAGAGCTTTGCATTTCATGCAGTATTTGTCAAAGAGAAGGGTGTCACTTCTGACATTATTAAGTTGTCGACTTTCCATGGTGTTTTGAGAAAATCAGTCATTGCTCAGTCATTGCTGAGAGATCATAGAGCATTGCAGAATGAAGTCTGAAAAGCCAGGAAGTCAGGGGTTGATGTTAACATCTTGTATTTGCTATTTATGAGAAATCAATGAATGAGTGATCACCTCTTTTGAAAGACTTGCTTCAAGTGAACACAATTGACTCTCCAAAGTCCTTCAAAATTAATAATTGGTTTTGTGGCATGGATCAGTGATATTGACTGAGCAGTGTCTGTAGTAGTTCTGCACTCTTGCTTAAGGCAGTTTCCCTTAATAACTACTAATGACATGTCTTTACTGAGTAAATCTACCAGAAGTTTACAAAATTCTGATCCCTCATGGCAAAAGAAATTATAATTGTGAATCCTAAATGTGATGCCAACCTATGTAACCTGAACTTTTATGGGTTTGCAACAAACCATATCACCACACAAAATTACTCTATCATCATTCCATGTCCTTGAGTTGACAACTAGTTATTGTAGTCAAACCTGAAATTATATTTTGATAGCTTTATGCCAGAAAAAGATATCTCAAAGTATGAAATGTAGGCCTACAGAGATTTAAAAAGTTAATGATACTAAAATGTTATGTCTAAAATCAGAATGTTCCTTTCTTCTAGAATCATGTTTTTCTCCATGTATGATAGTTTTTTTTTCTGAGAAGATATTTTAAAAAGGATTTCATAACGTATATCTATAGTTAATTTAGGTGCTTCTGATCTTTTAGTAATTTTGAAATGTTACACAGTTTCATTATAATCAACGAGGAAGACAGAGAGGCTGTGTGGCAGCAAACCCTCGGCTCAGCGCCAGAAACGTGCGCCCAATTTCCAAGTTATTTTGCCTATCAGCAAGAATTTTGTTTTTTCATAAAAGCAATAACGCATTGGCTGCTATGAGCATAATTAAGTACGAACTAGCCTCGAGTCCCAGGGTTGGGTGTGACTAATAATACAAAAAAACTCTAATGATAACAATTCCAGAAAAGATAAACAAATTCCCTGGGATGAATTCATAAGAAGTCGGAAACACAAAAGAGCAAAACCAACAGAGATATCGAAAGAGAAAAAAGGTGTAGATCAAAGCAACAGGGAAAAAATTATGTAATAAAAGCACAATAGAAAAAAATACTAATACAAGAAATTATAGATAAGCCATAAATCACTGTTGTTAGTTACTAAGAAAAAATAAAGACTAGTGTAGAGGCATGTTTCCTGATCAGGGTGTGTTGGGCTTTGCTTTAATGAAAGGTTTTTGGAAAACTTCAGGAGGATGACCGTCTTTAATTGAATGTACTTGACATTTCTGAAGGAGTTAAGGCGGAAATGACTGCCTATTGACTGGTACAAGTACTGATGTTCTGCTCAGAAGCTGCACTTGAGATCATAGCACCAGTCAATGGTGTGGTGATGACGCACGTCATTCTGTCTCCATGGCAACTGATGATAGTTTCTGCTCCAAAGGTCCTAATGATTAATTGCTTACCTGATTTACTTAACCGCCTGACATATTAAGTATCCGTCAATATTTGGGAAGATCATAACCCTGCGGGCGATGAAAATTGAGGGTTTTACCGTTTATTTCCAGTTTTTGGTCCAAGGTCTTATTGCTTTCAAACAATCACGTAAACAGGCAACAAAAATGTTAAAGTTTCAGCTTACCTTAAAAGTGGCAAAAAAAACACTGTTCAGCAATCGTCAACGATCCAATAATTATTTGCTGAAACGTTTGAAAATATATCGGCGTTGAGTCTGTGTACCAATACTCTTATTTGAAGCGAAATTGTATTAAGTTTGAAACCCCATTGCAGCAAAGTTTGATAATCTTCTGTTTATATACTATAGATGTAGCTATCACTTGATTGTGACACACAAATATACCACACATTTTGATAAAACAACCTCATCTCTTTCAGTTTGAAGGCTGCAACAAGGCATTTTCTCGCTTGGAGAACTTGAAGATCCACCTTCGCTCCCACACAGGTGAACGGCCATATTTGTGTCCTCACCCAGGATGCAGCAAAGCGTTCAGCAACTCATCAGACAGGGCCAAGCATCAGAGGACACATAAAGACACTGTAAGTACTAAATTGGGTTTGACCTTCTGCTGACCTGAGAAATTTATCAGGTACAGCAGGTGAGAGTGAAATTAATATGAAGTTATTCTGACACCTTAGATCATATCATCATTCGAGCCTTTGTCCGAAGTTTGTCGTCCAATGACCTTTTCGCAATTGTCCATTGTGACCCCAATGCTAGCATGTTCCTATAACACAAAAATTCTTATTAGAAGAATGTTGATAGTTGTTGTTGGTCAGGTTTTGTCTGAATAGTAAATTGTTGTTAGAAGAATGTTGATAGTTGTTGTTTGTTAGGTATTGTCTCAGACAATTTGTCTGAATAGTAAATTGTTGTCAGAAGATGGCTGATATAGTTGTTGTTGGTCAGGTTTTGTCTGAACTGTAATTCTTGCTAGAAGAAGGTTGATAGTTGTTATTGGTAGGGTTTTGTCTGAATAGTAAATTGTTGTTAGAATAAGGTTGATAGTTGTTGTTTGTCAGGTTTTGTCTGAATAGTAAATTGTTGTTAGAAGAAGGCTGATATATAGTTGTTGTTGGTCAGGTTTTGTCTGAACAGTAATTCTCGTTAGAAGAAGGTTGATAGTTGTTATTGGTAGGGTTTTGTCTGAATAGTAAATTCTTGTTAGAAGAAGGTTGATAATTGTTGTTTGTCAGGTTTTGTCTGAATAGTAAATTGTTGTTAGAAGAAGGTTGATAGTTGTTGTTTGTCAGGTTTTGTCTGAATAGTAAATTGTTGTTAGAAGAAGGCTGATATAGTTGTTGTTGGTCAGGTTTTGTCTGAATAGTAATTCTTGTTAGAAGAAGGTTGATAGTTGTTATTGGTAGGGTTTTGTCGGAATAGTAAATTCTTGTTAGAAGAAGGTTGATAGTTGTTATTGGTAGGGTTTTGTCTGAATAGTAAATTCTTGTTAGAAGAAGGTTGATAATTGTTGTTTGTCAGGTTTTGTCTGAATAGTAAATTGTTGTTAGAAGAAGGTTGATAGTTGTTGTTTGCCAGGTATTGTCTGAATAGTAAATTCTTGTCAGAAGAAGGTTGATAGTTTTTATTGGTCAGGTATTGTCTGAATAGTAAATTCTAGAAGAAGGTTAATAGTTCAATCAGCCAAACAGGCAAGTATCTCTCGTGAGAGTTGGGGTTGAGGTACAGAATTATTTTATTCTGCCAACCAATTGTATCATTCTGGTAACTATTTTCTACAACAATAGAGTCATGTTCTGAAGCACCTCTTGCACCTCTTGAAATAATTAAATATCTTTGAGAGTCATTTCCGCAGAGAGAACAGATAAGATATGCTGAAAAGCAACAAGAATTTAAAAATATTTTTGGCCTAGCAGCTTTCAAGCTAAATTAATGACAATTTTATTATTTGTTGAGAAGTCTGATCCAGGTCAAAAAAATAAATGAAGACTGAAATCACTAATACCTGGTTGAAATAACCAAATGATTTTACAAATACATCATTGTAGGCCTGTTGTTATGATCAAGATAAACCCTGGAAGGGCCTGGATGAAACCTAACAATAATGAAACGTATTAATTCTGTGAAGAAATGATTGTGCAATTGTTCACCCAACACTTCCTTGTTATGTGTGAAATTGCAGTACACTAGAAGACATCCTGTATGATGCTGCCTTTAATTGGCAATGTCTAATAATTGTTCTTCAGCCAGATCAGGTTTTCTAGACTAATGACTCTAATGAGTGGAATGTGATCAGAGCTGTGAGACAAAAAGGTTATGGAAAATAAAGAGAGTAAATTGGTTCTCACATTTAACCATCTTGATAGATCTTGATGGTGTACAGTATAATGTGTAAGCGTTGCAGAGTTGTCACATAAAAACTATTTGATTTAAAGGTTTTATTATAACTAAGGTAAATTAATTGAAAATTTAATTCATTTTTCAGAAACCCTATGCTTGTACAGTTCCTGGATGCACAAAAAGATACACCGATCCAAGCTCCTTACGGAAACATGTTAAGAATCACACGACCAAAGCCGACCAAGTCAGAAAGCGGGTAAATATTTCTGATATTTAAATATTTGGGTGGATTTTTTGAGCTGCCATATATTACAATTTAAACTTGGAAAAAAGATGCAAAAATATTGTTAGTTGGCCTATTGCTGGGGAAAAAAGAAGAAAATATTTACTTTTTAAAAAATCCTGCTTTAATCTATAAGACCAGTCTTTGCGAAGATTGCCGATCCGAAGGACCTGTCCGACAGATTTTCAACCGGTCCAGCAGTTCTGGCCAAAAAATTGTAATTGGATGCACGTTGAAATTTCTTATAATCGTTTAGATTTCATTTCGGTCCGGCAGTTGATTTTTTATCTTCGCAAAGACTGTATAAGACTATAACACATAAGCTTGTATTTTAAATCAAATAGGCGAATACCTGTTACTAATTAGGGCAGGAACTTGAGAAATCTACCTACACATTGCGAATAACAAAACAAAATATTTGAAGCCTTCGCATACTCTCCATTTCTAGGGCATCAAAAATTTAGCTTAATATTGGCTTAAATTATGGTAAATCTGTTACCCAGTCACCCAAAACAAAGAAATTGTATTATTTATTTTGTAATGTTTCAGTTACATGGTGCAAAGGATGATGAGTTTGGAGAAGGTCCAGAGTTCTTCACCTGCATTCCTCTGCATCACCCAGGGAGGAGGGATGGAGGCATGACGCCTCAGAGTGACATGTATCCAGGTATGATGATGTCTTAAAAAAATTTTTGTTCCTTATGTCAGCAATATAAAAATATTTATGGAATATTTATGGACTTTTTAAAGTTTAAAGTCATGATTTTGAGATTGCAAAATCAGGTGGTCTGAAAAAGACTTATTCAGATGATTGTGTTTTCCACATCAACTTATAACTGTCTCTATTAACAGGAGAAATGCTCTCTTACACCTTAGACTCTAACTAAAGTTATAGTGCTCCTCAAACAAGAGCTTGAAGATGACACAATTCATGACCAAATATACATTTGTTGTTCTCTTTGTTAATTAAATTGATTTGCATTGTAGGTCATCAATATGGAATGCACCCAGGGATGCAAGGACCTATGGGTGGGAGGATGGGCATGCCATCTCCTGGAGTTGCCCCTTTAGAGGAGTTTGATAGGAGGTAAGGACATCCATTACTAGTTGCATCAACTACATTGATTTTTGGTTGACCTATCTTATAACACAACAGCATATGTCTGTAAGTGGACTTCAAAACATTATATGTGCTATTGAGTTACTTATATCTGTTTTGTCCTTTCACTTTTTAAATGTTGTATAAGTGGAAGATGCTGGATTTTGTATTTATTTTTAAGGAAAGTAGTTTCAAATATCAGAAGGCAAAAAAAAGTTAGTTGAATCTGAAAAGACATCAACAGTTATTGCATTCCGCTAAATGGGAAAGTATTGGGTTAAAGAAATTGCCTTCTTAAAAAACATTCTTAAAAGTCTTGCTTTTTGTCTATTTCAGAACTGCAGGAATGGGTGGAGGTTTCAACCCTGGGCCCAACGGTGCAATTCTGACCCCTCGAAGAAACATGGGCCCTCGAGGCGGGATCCTATCCGCAGAAATTGGAATCTCGGGAATACAAGGCACCAAACCTGTCGGAATGAGACAAAATATGGGACCCCCTCCTCCTTATCAAACAGATAGCCACTATCCTCAACAGAATGGTAAGTTTCAAGTAGAAAATTCAAGTATTAATCTTCAAAGCAACTACTGAAAAGCATTTTTTTCATAAGGCGATTCTTCATCTTTTGAAGGATTCCCCTTGAAAAAACACTTATCGGTATTTTGTTAAGTGATACTGTCTGCATTATCTATTTGCACAGAAAAGGATTTAGTACACTGTGTGGTATATAAGCAAATATAACATTCTTTGAATTGTTTTTGTGAATAATCGTGAGTGGCAACATTTCAATTGAATGTTTAATAATGACAAATTTCTAAGTTGGGAATCTGAGCATATTTGGTAAAAAAAGAATCAATGGCGAAAATCAAAAGAATACCAACCATTGGTTATGATTTTGAAGATATGTCCACTATTTAAGAAAAAAGGAAACTTATAAAGCTCTTTAAAATTGCTTCAAAAACAATATCAGTAGGTATACATACCGTATTTTCTGTATCAAAAGCACACCCCTTAATAAAAGCCCACCCCCCTCCAAAAGGAACCAATTTTAATTAAAATTCCATCGAAAATGACTTTATCATGAGTTTTTAATGCAAAAAACTATTAATTACCCTTGTCTTCATTACATCTGCCAACCGGGAGTTTAATACAAACAATAGGGTACCCTTGAAATGTCATAATTTTTTGGAGAATAGCCGAATGCATTTAAAATTGTAATTTCCCGTTAGAATAAGGTTATAATACTTGAATATTCTAATTAAAATCTCTTTGTTCTTCAACAGGTGAAAGTCACATAACAGAAGTGGGCATGGAGGTGCAAGTGAGCATGGCCATGGTACCTGGGGGCATGCAGCATCATCATCATCACCAACATCATCACTCCGGGATGCAGAACGAAGCTTACATGCCTCCCTCATCCTCGTACCAACACAGGATACCCCAAATGAACTATGGCCCCCATGACAATCAACAGCAACAACAAATGAATGATTATAATATGATGCCTTGTAACATGCAAGAAAGAATGACCATGAGCCAGAATCAACAACAACACAACTACTACCAACCCAACACATCCTCTTTAGAAGAGACGTTAGCGTATCTGCCGTACGATTCTGTCGCCTTCCAGAAAAACGTCCCCAGTTCAACGGGTAAGTTTTGTGTATATTCAGTTATTTTTTATGAAAAATCAGTATTGATCAATATCTATACTATTGATATCGTTCTAATAATAAATATGACACCTGTTAAAATTTCACCTATATGGATTCTACAATTAATCTGAATTTTAAAATTATTATTTTTTCTTTATAGGGAATGTTTGACGAGAAGTTTGAAAAAACTGGGGAGCTGCATATTAAAAACAAGTGAAATCCAGCTTTATAATGTTTCGAGAACAATTGTCCTGCCCTCCGAACAAAGACTGCAGCAGGAAATTTATATCTCTAAAACATGTGAAACTTTGACAATAGCCTCTGAGCTTTATAATGCTTTATTCTACAAAGCATGTATGTGAAAAGTGACAACAGAGTAACAAGAAGACAACAGGAGCTTTCCTACATTTGCAGTTAATGCAATAATCCAGTGCAGCGCTGAAGAAGAGTTACTTCGGATAATTGTGCCTTTGTTTGTAACCTCTGTGTGCTAGGCCTATAACAATTTAATATTCTTCCGCAAAAATTAGTCTGAAAATTAAAAGCGATAGAGATCCAGATCATTAAAGTTATTTTGAATTACAGCGCTCTTGGTAGGCTGGACCAATCACAGGCAAAGGCGGGAGAATTATCAGCCAATAGGGTTGAAGTATTCTGCTTATCAGCCAATAAGATTGAAGTATTATTCTTTTGGCCTTATGGTGAGAATTTCAGGAAGCTTCAGTTATATTGGACTATTCATTCTCCTTACCAGTGAATATATGCATATCAAGCAATAAACTTAAAACATTCCCAATCTTATTGAATTAAATATACATTCTGACGATTGGAGGCCTTGCCAATGCACTGATAAATACAGAGTACCAATATTTTGAAGTATACAATTTACTCGGTGTAATAATTGGCATAGTTAGGCCACCATAACATTATAAGTGCCTTTCAAAGCTTTATATTTAAGATGATAGCTTCATTAGTGAGGACCAGCACGGTTTTAAATCTTGTGAATAATTGTTATAGCAAGAAATTTGCAAAAGAGATGTATATGTTATTTCAACCTTCAACAACGATTTCATTTTGAATGAATCTTACAATCATAGATAGGATTTATAGTATAAAGTATGAACTTGCAATTGCTCAAAATACTTGCCTTAATAAGAAATCAGCCTTGCCTTGTACAATGTACACTCTTGTGTCTTCAATAGGATAATAATTCCTTATAATAATTCCAACTTAAACATGCCAGTACTGTAAAATATTTTATGCATTACATGTCATGCAGTAGGAATATACAATGTAACTGTCCAATATAAATGTGATAAACACAGCCTGGCCTGGCTGCCTGGGCCTCCTGATAATTAAGAGTTTTTTTTAAAAGGCTAATGAAGTTATAATTAATACTGAGGAAGTTATAATTAATACTGAGGAAGTTATAATTAATACTGACGAAGTTATAATAATTGAGACTGATGAAGTTATTAACTCTAGTCAACTGTAACAAAATGAGTAGCTTTAATTGGTTAAGTCCCAGAAAATGTGTATTGAACTTTTTGAAGGGACCACCCAAATGTTTAATCATGATTGTTTAATGTACATTTATGGATAAAATGCATGTATCTGATTTTGAAATGTTCGTAAATAGTACGTTTGTCACACATTGACTTTATGATGTGCATTTATTGTTAATGATTTATTGTCCACATCGAACAGGAAAGCATTTTGACACTGTATACATGTAATTGCTTTCTAAATCAGGATATATTTGTGAAAGTTTATCATTTTACAACTTTTGCAACTAAAATGGTATTGTACATATATATATTTTTTTTTTCTCTCTGAATTTTGAAAGCCAGATTCATGTCACATATTTTATGAAGAAGCACACCCCATGATATTTGTACAAAAGCACCAATGGCAAGTTATAGTTGATTCTTATTGTGATAATTTGTGAGTTGTTATTATTGTAAATTATGAACTGTTACACACATTTGTCAGTTTGTGCTGATCAATGAATGTCTTAATAAAAACCAAAATCCTTATTCCTGTTGTCAAATTCTTATGTCAATACCAGAATTATTAATATGTCAAAACTAGAATTTGTAGTGAAGAGTTCCTAGGTTAAGTTAGGTTAGGTTTTTATTGCAATACATGGTTCAAGTTTCATTCTGGTTGTGACAATGAATAAGTATACAAAATAAATTTGGCCTCAGATGAAATGAAACTGATTTAAACAGGGCCTCATTCTCAGACTAAGTCAGATTTATCTCAATTCGGCCTCATCCTCAGATAAAATCAAATTTATCCCAACTGGGCCTCATTCTCAGATGAGCCCTCACATAACTCTTTGTGGGTTCGATGGCCTCCAATATCATATTTTTTTGATTGTAAATGTTATTTGGGAAAAATAAAGACCATGTCATAAAAAAAATCAAATTTATCCCAACTGGGCCTCATTCTCATACAAAATCAAACTTATCTCGATTCGGCCTCATTCTCAGATGAATTCAAATTTTTCCCGACTGGGCTTCATTCTCAGACGAAATCAAACTGATCTGAATTCGGTCTCATTCTCAGATAAATTCAAATTTATCCTGACTGGGCTTCATTCTCAGACGAAATCAAACTGATCTCAATTCGGCCTCATTCTCAGACGAAATCAAATTTATCTCAACAGGGCCTCATTCTCAGACGAAATCAAATTTATCCCAACTGGGCTTCATTCTCGGACAAAATCAAATTTATCCCAACTTAGCCTCATTCTCAGACAAAATCAAATTTATCCTGACTGGGCCTCATTCTCCAACAAAATCAAATTTTTCTCAGTAGGGCCTCATTCTCAGACAAAGTCAAATTTATCTCGACAGGGCCTCATTCTCAGATGAAACCAAATTTATCCCAACTGGGCCTCATTCTATGACAAAATCAAATTCCTCTCAACTGCATCGCATTCTCGGGCGAAACGTATTGAGAATAAGGCCCAAGTTGAGATGAAATTGATAAATCTCATCTCAACTGGGTCTCATTCTCAAATGAAATCAATTTTTTTAATGGAGTCTCACTCTCACCTACTTAGAATTAACTCAAACTGCTACAAGCTAAAGATGAAGCACATAGAATCATGCAAATTATCAAAACCTGGTTGTAATCCACAAGCCTCAAATGAAAATCTGAACAGAAACCATTTTGCCACCAATTTGATGAAATTCACATGCCATCAGAATGAAACATTTTAATAGTGCAGCAAAAAACATTACAAAACAAACTTAGCATTATAAAGAACATTTTATTCAAAATATGTTACATTATATGTGGTGTTTGTCACTAAAATATGACTAGCATAAGCAATTGCTGCACATTAAACACAACACCAATTAGTTGATCAGCATTAGTATCAGAATGCTTCAGATTATGAATAACTCAAAGAGAATCGTTATATTGAAAATATCATTTCAAGTGAAAATAAAATAATGCATTAGGTATAAAATGTGTAAAATATATAATACCTCACAAAAATGATATGTCACAAAGATAGATTCTAATCTAAATCAGATTTCTTGTAATAAATGATACTCAAATTAGGAATGTGACCAAATAATTGCGTAATGTTAAGTAATAACATCAGGCTACCATCCCCAAAATAATGAACACAATAGATTGAGAGCAATAAAAGCTAAATACTTGGATGATACCAACAATATTCAACATCATTTGTATTGAATAGGGGTCAAAATTAATGACATTTTTTCTGGAATATTTCTTTAATTGGAGTAAAATCAAGGGGAATGTTAGGCCTTTGACACTTACACTCCTGTTATTATAATGAGATTTAATTCTTAGAAATGACAAATTTATGGTTACTTCACAAAAAATACTTTTAGTAGACAACATTGATAAGTTGATCTGGTCCTCAACAACATCATGCGAACATAGACCATTTAGAATGGGAACAGCGGCAGTAAGAGACATCACAATAACATCTAGTCAAGCTAGAATACAAGATTCTGGCACCGATTAACTTTGCATATCACAAACCAGGTTCAAACCTGGAACTACTCAGCACAATGCCACTCACTTCTAAATAACTCACAAAATACAAAAATTTCAGTAAATTACAAAAATTATACATAACTCTTGTCAGTAAATAAATTGATGGGCTCTTGGAGCAGCACAAAAGGTGATTTCGTTAATCCCCATATAAATTTATAAAACCTAAGCTTGCGACACTTTTTCTTTTTACTTTTAAATCACTTTACAAAATTCTGAATTATTATTATATAAATCCAACAAATGTATAAGTGCACCGTAGGCATGTAAATTATCCTATATTCTGAAACATCAATTTTCTGAAACCCTTATGAGTAAATAAAAGCATGCATACTCATTTAATCATTTGGCAGTAAATTAAACATTAAAGTGTGCATCACATTCAGTGGGTATTGAGCTTAATAATATTTTTTGGTAGGATAATTGCACAGTGGATAAGCCAGTTGTATTTTGGTATGTGAATCATCCAGTATAAATTTACCATCATTAGGTAATTTGATTGTACGGTGGGAAAGCAATTTATATTTTGGTATAGAATTAAAAGTTAAAGGGATCACTCATGAAAAAATGTAGGTAGTGGGTACAAGTTTGTGCAGGTAATGTAGATATATGTGTTATACATTGCACTATGATCGCAAGTATTTGTGGATGTGTATTTGGGAACGCAAATTAAAAGATTGGTGACCTTGAACGTGCATTACAGGGAACGCAGATTGCAAATAAGTCAATACTGAATATGGCACGAAGCTCAGTCCAATACTCAATACTGTCGTTGGAATTGAGGTTGTTGTCCTTGGAACTGGTTAAATTGTTGTTGTTGTTGCTGTTGGAATTGTTGTTGTGGGGCTCCACCTTGTGGATATACTTGGAACTGTGGTTGAGGAGCCATAGGTTTCTGCAGGGGAGGGACGCCTTTTCTGTAGACCAGCATATTCAGCACAGGTTTCCTTTGGATGTATTCCACAGCCTTCTTGTGAGTAACTACTGTCATGTCATGGCCATTAACCTGGTAATCAAAATACACAAGATTACAAATAATATCCAACAATCAAAGAGTGCCCGAAACGAGGAGAATCGAACTCTGCAGTGGCCCAATGTTATCAACTTCTTTCACAAGTTCCCAACTTCTTAGAAGTAAATAATTCTAAGAATACTAGAAAAGCTTTGAAAATATGTTATTAATTGACTAATGAAGATGTTCTAATTACGAGACACCATATTACGGCAATTCAGGAATCTTAGACATTTTACATTCATGAAAAGAGACAGAAAATTTGGGGTAAACCCAATGTGAGAATTATATCGATAAAGTTGACTGAATACACTTACTTGAAGAAGCTTGTCATGCAGCTGGAGGCCAGCATGCTGAGCAGGACTATTCTCATAGACAAATGTCACATAAATTCCCTGAAATAAACATAAATGAAGATCTACATCAAAAAAATTGCAGCAGAAATCAATCATCTGCACAGAATGGTAACTCAAACCTCAAAAGATTTAGACCTAATTCAAGTAGCTTCTCTGTTCAAGACAAGACTTCTAAAATTTTCATCACAGTAATTTTGTACAGATATTACTACGGATGACTATCAAGAAATAGTGGCATAAATTAATGACTCTTTACCACTTTAGTCTATAGCGATCACTGATCAGTGTAAGTAGATCATGATCTACAGAAGATATTCAAGATAATCTTCCTCCCCTGGATATAATATAATGCTGAAATCCATTTCCAGATCATTATCATGACATTATTCAAAACTGGTAAGTACTAATCATATATCATGGATGGATGGATGAGTGGGGCTTTACGTCTCCTGTATTTATGCACTTGGTGAGGCTAATTAGGACTGGAGGAGGACACAGCAATGAGGTGAAGGATGATTGAAACAGTCGTCCAACATAGGCCCAGGTGATCCGTCAAGAGCTTGATTCGAACCCTGGACCCAGCGTTTGGCAGTCCAGCACGCTACCGTTAGACCAACCCTCCCACTTTTAAGGTGGCTCGCTACTCGTGGTGCAGCAATGGCGGCGTCACCATAGCAACAACAGTCTGCTGAGCTGTGTGGACTGCTTTTTTGGTTTTTTACAATTCTGTGCGACTGCCGCTTCGTTTGTCATTTGCGTCACTTCTATTAGGGTTAGAAACTTCTGGTTTGAAGCATTAGATGCGCTATGAACAGGACTACAACATGCCAGAGATTCAGCTTTATGGTCCGAATAGAAACTTTTTACACGCGCTTTTCGGCAAGCAGGTCTAATTTCTAAAAATTGACTTGGAGATATAAATAAATTTTTATCTCAATTTCTATCGCGGTAGCAAACCTTCTCTTATGCATTTTATTGTTCCTAACAATATTTGGAAATTAATGACAAAAAAATGAGAAATCCTATTCCGTCAATTTTTTTTAGCGCCATGGTTTATAAAAAAAATTAAAATTGTCAACATCAAAACTTTTATTCCGAGCCCCTTGGAAAGTCCTTTAAACTAAATATATCTCTTTGAAATTGTAATCAGCAGTTCCATCGAAGTTTCTTCTTTAATTTCATGCTTCATTTCATAATATGGGATGCATGACCACTGAATGGCAGGACAAACTTCACAGAAAGAAAGATAAGAAAAAAATTGAGTTTTTCAGGTTTGCGTGGACTGACTTTCTTGTACATAACCTCAAATATTTTGAAAAAAAGGCTGGTTGCGACCACTTTTTTTTACATATCCTTGCTATAAACTACATTTTGGATCATTCTAAACTATTTTTGAGAAATCCTATCTTAGAAAGTTCACGAGTATCGAGCCACCTTAATCATAATCAAATCTGATATACAGTAATTTGGCAGAATATGGTAAATCTAACCAAAGGAGAAGGGGTTGTATACCTTATCTGGATATCCTTGAGGACTTTGAAACGGATCCTGATCAATGCCTCCACCGATTTTGAACCCACATCTGTATTTCTGCCTTCCATCTGTTCCGAATACCATATCACTGTTTTCATCTTTCATGGGTTCTTTGTGTAACACTATGGGAATCTGAAAATAGATATATACCGGTAAAAAACAATAATTTCAGATTTATTACAAATATTAGGCAAAGTGTTAAGCCAAAAAGAACAGTCAAACATGAACGATGTAGAAGACGGGAGTAGAATCAGTAGATCCACGAGATTATTAAAACAACACACAAGACTGAAATCAGTATTTACCCCAATTACTATTTTGTTTGTTTTTTGCATATTAACCCCTGTTTTGGAATACAAACAGCTGATAAACCTGTTTGTTGAATGGGCGTGGTTTATCAACAAGTTGAAGGGGTAACTTTGAACTCATATTTGAGGCACAATCAAGCCATCCAGGAACTACAAAATAAGTCAGATTTTGGGAGAACAATGTCATAAACGATTTACACACATTGTTATTTTAATCAAGAACTTAATACTTACTCCATAACACTCCAAAGGATCACCGGCGGTGTGCCCCGCCATTTTTAGGAAGAGCTTGCAAACAAAGCGGAAATGGCAGCGTATTGATTAAAATTTGCAGAAGCGGACGCGTGTTGCCGGGTTTAAAATTGAATCTTTGATCAATTACCAATCCAGTCAATTAGTCTTTTATTGTAAGAACCGATTGTAATGATTATTTCCTTGATTGCAATTACCGCATCAAAGCGGTGTTGGAGGAGATAACCTCCAAGAAGAGATTGTGACAAGTCCCGCCGCGCCCGCTGTTTATCACACCGAAAAGCTGGAAAACACAGAAAAATGGATCGCACAAATGAAGAAAATATTGACTTGGAAGATGAAACGCCGGAAGAACCGAAAGGAAAGAAAGTAGCGAAACATGATTCTGGTGCCGCAGATCTAGAAAAAGTCACAGATTATGTGGAAGAAGCCGAAATATCAGCCCAAAACTTTGGAGCAGTAAGTCAGCTTTTTGACATTTCACTATTTATCGCTCAGTTATGACATGTGGATTCCGATCAAAAGTGATTGGTTAGAGTCCTTAAGAGGTAAATATACATGAGGTTGACTTGAATTTTTCATGTTGAAGCTTCGGAATAACCCCTCCATGGACATGGCATGGTTACTGAGATTATCTTGTGATGATCATGATTATGACATTTAATTAGGCCTATGTGGCTGTGCTGAGTCAGATAAAAAGGCCCCAGCCTCTCTAGTCCAGTCTCCTAGAGACCTACCTATGTAGACTGTAGAGTGTATTTTAGTGAAATTATACCAATTGAAGTGCAGGCCAACTTCTGAGGCTCTGGATGGGGTTTTGCGTCCCCCTGTCCCTTGGCCATTTTACTTTTGAAGTTTTGAATTCCCCGTCCCTTTGTTTTCCGTTTTCTATAATTGAATTTTGAATTCCCCGTCCCTCAGCCCTAAAACGGGTTTTGTGTCCCCCATGTCCCTTGGCCATATTTCTTTTAAATTCCCTGTCCCTCATAACCCCCTATCCAGAGCCTCCCTTCTATAATTGATTACATTTTCAAATATATTGAAGCTGCTTCACATTATCAATTCAGGACACAAGAATCGAGGTATTGAAATGATATTATGAATTTATGTGCATTTTCTTTTTCAGGCAATGCAAGTTGTGAATGACCGGGTGTCAAGGCAAGCCAGAGAAAAACAAATGAGAGAGAAAGAACTATCAAAGATCAAGATCAACAAAGATGATGTAGATTTAATTGTAAGTTTAAGTGTTAAATGATAATATATTGAGAACACCACAAGAAAAGGCAATCTTAAAAGTTTCAATCTGATCTAAGCTACAAATTAAGTTAGTAAAAAGGTGGTGTTGCAGGAAATTTATCTCTGTAAAAAGATATTGTAATATTTTTATGTTTGTAAGATTTTAAAAATATTTTTTTCACTTCCAGGTAAATGAAATGGAAATCCCAAGAAGTGCCGCAGAAAGAAAGCTAAGAGAACACCAAGGGAGCGTTGTAGATGCATTACTTGAACTGACTAATTAAATTGTGTTGTACATATTTATCCATTTTCAATTAAACCTTTTTATTTAACCAAACTTGTGATGGTTGACTATTTTATAAAAGAAGTTATAATGCAAATGAAACAGAATGGTCATAATATATATTCCGTGTTGAGTTTTGTCAAAACTCTTTCGTGATTGTGGATGCTCTATTGTTTCCAAAATAATGTACTACAGTAGATGCTGTGATTGCAGTGGTACCTAAAACCTGATACAAAAAATTGCCCTAGTAGGCCCTACTCCTAGTGCAACAAACAGAAGTGACAACCCAAGCATTAGGAAATCGAATTCATAACATCTGATCATCTGAAGTGCCAGTGTCACCTGATGGCTATCATACTATTAATTCACGGACCCCTTACGCTACTCCAACAAAACTACTGACTGCCCAGTTATGAAAACTTGCAAGCTGCTTTTCTACACTCTCTACAATGTCCTTAGCTGGGTTAGATGTTCAAATGACAGCCACAGCAGCTGAAGTCATGATTTATCATAAACTTACTATAGGCCATTACGAAACACCCTTTATTTCCCCCTTATCAAATGCATGTTTTCACGGGTTTTATGCTAGTTATCAAGTAAAGAGCTAAAGGTTAAGCTCCTTGTTCGACCACCTGTATTATGCTCAATTTGAAGTGGCAAAAATCACATTTCAATTGCGTTTACAGCAAATGACAGCACTGTCAAGTTCTGGGTAGCCTGTGTAGCAATTCGATCCTAGTTTGATTCGGTGGCATACCAGCTACTGAGTGATCATCAGAGATCACAATTTCTAATGTCAAAGGCAGAACCAAAGGAAGAAATTGCTTTGTAAGCCAATCAGACCACAGAATTCACAAACTGAGCATCAGAGCTGCTGAAGAGATCGCTGTGTTGCAAGCATTGCATTAGCTAACACAAGGTGGCAGCATGTTCTAGTACCCTCGTACCACTGTTATTGCAAAGACAGGTCCATCATTATTGCCATTCACAATCATGAGCAGTTTTAAAAGCACGTTTGAGTATCTTATAGAAAAGAAACTTCAATCCAACACAGTTTTGCACTGCCATTCAAAAACGAGAATCCAGATGAACCATAATAACAACCTTACATAGAGCATGCTGTGACGGACACCATCTTCAAACTGAATATGTTTTAAGACCCGCTGGACAGATTTACAACAAGGCAATCAAGCCGTAACAGCGGCATAACCTGGGTCAAAAAAACACAACACACCCAACAATGTTACAGCCTCTTCCCTAACCATTGAGCAGCAGGCTGCTTTCGTAACAAAGTCAGACAAGAGTTGCGACTGTCCATTGTTCACCATCTATATGACAAGATCACACTAGCCTATCCTTCTGTAAATCTAAATGTTGGCCTACTTTGCCCTATGCAAGAAAATACTTTGGAATACACTTGTACAATGTTTATTTACAGAATATACATTCACAAACAGAATTGTTGGGTACATTAGAATTATGTATCAAAATTTAACCGGCTGACTATTTCTCTAACAGTAGCAATCAAAGCTTCATTTTCTTGAGGTGAGTCTAAAATAATTGAGTGAAGTTTAGCCATGTACGTATCAATGGACTCCAAGGTGGGTATTTCATTACTGCCTGAAAAAGAAGCAATTAAAAAACTTGTTGTAGACTCTTCCATAAAACATAGTATTTTACAATAGAGAAAGTAAATAATTGATGTCAGAAAAGGTTTAAATTTCACATCTGACATGAGATAGAGAATGTAGACAAAATATTTCAAGACAGCTTTTGCTCATTCAGAAATAGATTTTCAAGTTTACACTCTTCTAAATAAAGACATATTTTGACGGCCCACCAATAATTCCATGCAAATTACGGCCAGACATATTTAATTTCTAGCTTCTCGAATCTTTTGGAGGCACTTATTTTGTCTAACGTTGATCGGTTTGACAAAAACAATCTGCAGTCTGACTTTTCTATTGTGTCTAAATTGAATAGTGGATAAGTCTCTCTCTTTTAGTTTTTGGCAGAAAATCTGTTGGGTCGGTCAATCTGAGAAGCTAAAAATAATTTATGGCTGGCCTAATGAGCACCCGAGAGACACACTTGTGATTAAAAACAGGAACTATTGAATTATCCTTTGGAAAAAGGTTCAATAGGAGTTCATTAGTAAATTTGACTTTACATTTGCTAATAAATTCACAACAAAATTTTAACTTACCAGGTAAAACAACATTACTGAAGTTGGAGGTGAGGGTCGTCCGAAGTGCATCCAGATGCTGTTGTAATGCGAGGTTGTTATTCCGCTGTTGGACAGCCTCCACCTCCAGCTTCTCAATGGCTTGCTTCATGTTGTCAATATGTTTGCTGAGAATCGCATTCTGTTCCTCGTATTCTGTGTTCTGTTTCCGTAATTGTCTCAGTTCGCCTTCTCTTGCTGTAGAATAAAGAACAAATTATAAGTTTCCAAACTTACATCAAACTTCGTCAATATTCGAAATATTAAGAGTAGAAGGTATGCATTATGTAAGCTGGAATAGGCAAGCCAATTGTATTACTGAGTTCTTACTTAGACTGAATATTCACATCTGGGCATTAAGAAGGATGTCTAAGATATATTTTAAGCAATAAATCAATTCTATTACTGAGAGGCATTGGTCGACTTCTTCCCACATTTTGATATTTCATGCAAAATTATGTTGGATATCCAAGTGAAGCCTTTGCGCATACCTTTGTTATGATCAAGAAATTCCTCAGTGAATATTGGTATGTCAAATGAAGGTGGTTCGTTTTCATCTCTACTGACATCATCTGCTAATACCTGCAAATTAGAATTCACAAAATGAATATACATATATATACATAATGATTTAATTTCTCTCTCATTTTTTTTTTTCAAATAACAAATTGAAAATCCATAATCAAGCACAAAACAGTATAATCTTAGGGACCGTTCAGAATTTACCACTGGGGGGGGGGGGGGTGGGAGTTTTGCTGGAACTTCCCGTCAAAAATTGATACCCCCCCTTGAGTTCCATGCGGATTTTTAGTACCCCACCCTTAGGTTTCACGTGTATTTTTAGTACCCCCCCCCCCCCCCCAACATACAAAGCAGTGCACATATATATACTGTTATACACTGCCATGCGTACAGTTTCGCGTCATTTCGCGGACTTTTGCGCGTAAAAAAGTCCAAATAAAATGAGTTTATGCGTGTTTTTTAACATTTTTTCTTTGTTAAAATTTCTTACCCCCCCTCGGAAGTGTTTCAAAAATTAATACCAAAACCCCCACCCCCCCCCCCCCCCAGTCATAAATTCTGAATGGTCCCTTAGCAGCTTACATCAATATTAGCCCCATTGGCATTTGAATGGTGAATATCATCAGCTCCATCTGAAAGAAATTAAGTTCTTCAATTAAATTTTCATTCATTGTTGGGGTCTAAAAAACGTGGCCCCTTTCCATTTTGATTTGAGTTCATAAGATTGTGGTTCAGTATGAAAATTCACACAAAATAATTACCTTTCTTCTTCTTTTTTTCTTGCTGTTTCTTCACAAAGAGTTTGTAGGCTTCTGTTTGATGGTAAGCTTCTAGTTCTTTCAAATAACGCTCTTTGTCCTTTTCTGCCTCATCAAGGTAGACCTTAATTAAACATTTGGGGTAAAAAAAACTGATGGTGAGACAAAAGTAATTAAATCAATACTTGAATCAGTTGAATGGCTGCAGTATACAAGTATATAAGAGGCAGTGTTGTCAGTAAGCACTCGCCCGCTCGCCCCAGGCGACCAAATTTCCGTCTGGGCGACCAAAATCTGCTTTTTGGTCGCCCAAGTGGCGACCAAGACAAAAAGAGCCATAACTTTGTGAATATTTGCACCACAGAAATCGTTTTGGTCTCGTTTTAAAGAAGAAAAAGAGGCCAAACACAAGACGCTACAAGCAGATCTAGCAATACACTTCAGAAATAAATTTCTTTGTTGTAAAATCAAATCTAAGTAGGCCGAATGTTCAAGTCATTTGCTAAACTAGCTACTGTTTGTTCATAGAATGTCTTTAATTGGTTTCTTCAAGACTCATTCAGTGTCTTAAGAAGTCACCAACACATTGCACTGCATGTAAAATATAAATGCTGTGACAGCAATGTCACAGCATTGTCTGTAGATAAAACTTGTATGAATAACTTATATATATATATATCTGTGCCTGCAAAATCACTGAATAATTTTTGATGACCTGTGAGATGGAATGTGAGACAAATTAACAAAAGGTTGACTTATACACTTGGTAGCAAATCTGGGAAAATGTGGCAATGAGGCAAAGGATGATTGGAACTTCCATCCAACAAAGACCCAGGTAACCGGGGAAGATCTGGATTCGAATCCTGGATCCAGTGATTGGCAACCCAGCAGGCCAGGATGCTAACACTGAGTGAACCCTGTCTGTATTATATATAGGCCTGTGGGTATTATGATTTCATAATCTATATATGCAGTGCTATGCGATGAAACTGCAGATCCGAGCAACCATTAAAACATGGGCGACCAACTTATAATTTGGGCGACCAAGTTCCTAAACTTACAGTTTGTCACGTCAAGCATTGAGACAGAAATTTAGCATAGTTTGTACAGGCCATAAAAATCACCACAATGATATAGGAGGTTCAGAAAATACCAAATTGACAAGAACTAAGTCTGGGGTGGTGCTGCAGTGCACTTTTGTGACGTCACCACCCATTGTGTGTGAGATTGGCAGCATCACAAATGTCAACATTTTGCGAAATTTGACTGCAATTTCCTTAAATTGTCAAATATCGGACAAAAACAGCA
Organism: Platynereis dumerilii; assembly: GCA_026936325.1. Lineage (NCBI taxonomy): Eukaryota > Metazoa > Annelida > Polychaeta > Phyllodocida > Nereididae > Platynereis > Platynereis dumerilii. Next base: position 6,423,692 of record JAPTHN010000028.1, read on the forward strand.
CCGAAACATCGTGAAAATGTGATATTCATATTACAAATGAGCTAAGCTAAACACAGGTATGTGTATTTCTTCCGTGGGGCTTGTGGTTGCTGAGATATTTGGAGAAACGTCTGTCCTCTGCTTGACGTGACAAACTGTAGTCGCCCAGTGGGCGACCAAGCTCTCAAGAGTTACTGACACCACTGATAAGAGGCATCTGAATGAAAAATAATGCACACCGAATTTTTATGTACAAGACGGTCAATTTTATGTATAAATTCATAAATATGAAATTTGTCTGGCACAGCAACTTTTGGCAACACAAAGGCAATTCATATAACAATAAATAATTTTAAAAAATTTTATTATTTTTTTTCACTTGAAAAAATTCCTCAACTTCAAATTCACATACCTGCTTGTCCTGCGGAGGCAACTTGCTCCATTCTGCTCCAAGGATTTTCGTGATTTCTGAGAAGGATAAATTTGGATTTTCCGCTCTGACTTTCTCCCTCCTCTCATTCAAGAACCTCACGTAACCTGTCAACGGCTGTCTGGGGGCGTTTTCATCCTTCATGGCCTTTTTTCTCTTCTTTCCCTTTGGCCAACCTCCTTTTCGTTTGGCATCTTGTTGCTCCGCAGTTTGAGCAGCATCGTGACTTTCTTGTTGCAGTAATTGCACATGCGCAATGTCAAAGTCAGGATTAGCCATACTTGACTGGCCTCCCCCTGACGTTAAGCCAGCCACGGAAAAGCTGAAATGATGTCAATCACATATCATAATTTGAGTATAGCTGGATGAATTTAAATTATTTTAGTTTGACTTTAAATTCCTTCAATCACCAGTTGAATTTAATGCATTTCCAGACTTTCCCAAAGCAAGTCAGATATCACAGGACATTCGGTCCTGCTAGCCACCAATTTCAGCAGGACCGAAACACTTTTTGCAGGACCGAAAGATGCTGAACATCAATTGCGTAAAGGAAGATGTTTGATCGATATTTTCAAAATGACAAAACAAGACTTATGATAGTGTTTTTTAAAACTATCAATGATGTTGGCCCTATTATAGAGAAAAATGCCAAAATCAATGTCAGTTTTTCACAGAAAATAATTGTTTTACTTTCATTCATGAAATATTAGCCAAAACTCCCATATTATCTTAAAAGTTAAAGTCTTGTTGGAAATTTTAGTTTAGGTTTAGTGTTTATAAATTAATATATATTAATTAAATTGACACTTGCTTACACAATAGACCTAAACTAGTAGCAGTTAATGTATGTCAGTGTGTAGTACCTGAGTCAGCTTCACAATCACAGCAAAGTGCAATCAGCTTTGACACTTCAGAGTTCACCCCTAAGTTATTCTCAATGGCAATTAAGGGAACTGAAGGTGAAACAAGCCTCAAGAAAGTCCAGAATTGCAATTATCATTATTGGGCTGCTTCTGTAATTAACTACAACAAAGAAGCCAATTGCTCACTGCTGCATTGACACGCATTGACGATCGTTTGCATAGGCGATATTGGAGCGGTTTTCAATTGATTATTGGCTGGATTATTAGTGTGTCGGTCAGACGGTCCGACCAGGTGCATGATTCAGTCGGACCGCTCGTAAATTTATCGGAAATGTCCGTCGGTCCGACGTATTTGGGAAAGTCTGCATTTCATCAGTGAAATTTATCCATTCTTTTCCTCAGTTTAACGCAATCATTCCACAAGTAAATTAACAACAGACTACTAGCCGAAACTATTTAAAAAATCGAATGCTCTAACCAAGTTTGTTCTTGATAACGGAAAATAAGCTAGAAAGTTAACTTGTATCTAGGCTCAAATTATTTATCAATTTATGCATTTCCGCAATTGGGGTACAAAAGCATACTCTGGGTGGTCGTCCACTGTGAGGTCAGCACTTTCTTTCGAAACTTCATCTTCGAAACCTTCGAAGTTATAAGCACTGCTGAGAATAGATCCTCCTGGATTACCACTGAGATCCATCTGAAAGAATAATTTAAGCATTAAGTTATGTTGGAGCCTTTTTCTTAAATAAGTAGGTTCTTATTGAGCATTCAGTGCCAATGGCATAGGCAATTCCAACTGAACATTCTGAACTCGCACTCATTGCTCATGATTCACATGGATCAGTGCCACCGTACTAAAACAGATTGCCAGTCAACTAGGCGACAGACAACTAAGCTACAACACTACCAACTAGACGACAACCAACTAGGTGACATACCACTACCAACAAGGCTACACTTGTTGGACAGCTAGGTGACAGCAGATACGGTGAGATACCCCCAGATACCATCCAGGTGACACATTTTATTGAGGATACCAACCAGGGATTGCCGGTCAACTAGGCGACAGACAACTAGGCTACAACACTACCAACTAGGCGACAACCAACTAGGTGACATACCACTACCAACTAGGCTACACTTGTTGGACAGCTAGGTGACAGCAGATACGGTGAGATACCCCCAGATACCATCCAGGTGACACATTTTATTGAGGATACCAACCAGGGATTGCCGGTCAACTAGGCGACAGACAACTAGGCTACAACGCTATCAACTAGGCGACAACCAACTAGGTGACATACCACTGCCAACTAGTCTACACTTTTTGGACAACTAGGTGACAGCAGATACCCCCCAGATACCATCCAGGTGACACATACTTTATTGGAGATACCAACCAGGTGACAGATCACCTTCAATGGCGGTCAATTAGGAAATGTATTGTCACCTAGTTGGATTTTGTGAACTTGTGTCACCTAGTTGGAAGTCTTGTGTAAATTTGTGTCACCTAGTTGGAACTGCTTGTCATCTAGTTTGCACTGGTGTGAAATTTCCAAATTTCTTGTCACCTAGTTGGTACTGATGGGTGTCGCCTAGTTGGTATGTCGCCTAGTTGACCGTACACCCACCAGGTGACAGATCACCTTCAATGGTGGACATTGGTGGTCAATTAGGAAATGAATTGTCACCTAGTTGGATGTGTTTGGTGAACTTGTCTCACCTAGTAACTAGTTGGAAGTGTTGTGTCAATTTGTGTCGCCTAGTTGAACTGCTTGTCACCTAATTTGAACTGGTAAGAGATTTCCAAATAACTTGTCACCCAGTTCAAGAAGTTTGTACTGAAAGGTGTCGCCCAGTTGGTTTGTCGAGTTGACCATGGACCTTAAAACAGTGGCGTATTTTAACTATTTATGGAGGGGGGCATTGAGTCGGAATTTACTAACACGGTATTCAGAATTGTCTGCATCACGTTATGACCAGATGACCCCCCTCCCCTCCACGCATTCTAGATACGCCCCTGACTGACTGAAACAGGCAGCAAATCGGCAAATTTTCTTCTGCAAATCCACAAAATAAATTAGAAGTTTGCTTTGCACAAGCCATAAAAAGGGACAACCTGCCAGGCACAATGCATTCACAGCCTCGTTCATTCTGTGAAAATTGTTTTACCTTCCATCAAAACGCCAAAGCAATGCAGAAAGCTGAGTATTTGAAGCAAACAATGTCTCAGACCGACTGAGCTTTCTTCTCTGTCATGTCTGTTGTTGTTTGATACAAAATGGTGGCCACTTCCGTAGAAATTCTAGTGCGTCTAAAAATAGTTCCCGAATTATAATAATCAAATTAGAGATGTCATAGCTCTTAGGATTGGTGTACACCTCTTAAATTATTGCCAATGTTTGAATTTTTTCTACTAAAAATGATTCGATATTGGCAATATTGTAAATCTATGGGAACTATTTTTCCCAGAACAGGTGCGCTTCGGTCAGTCTGGCTCAGATGTAAACATTGGCGCGTGGCTTGAATGCAATGAACTGTCACAGGCCGGTCAGCCACTGTGTGTGGTCAGAGCAGCGTGAGCAAGCTCTGTCTGCAGTGGTCTGCTGCAGCTAGCAGAGTATCAGAGAGTATTGAAAAGCATTTGTACAGCCTGATCGTTTGTAAAATAGATTCAGGCTTAATTTATTGCATACATTTTTATTGTTTATACTCAAACTTGAAAGACAAAGACATTTAAAATTGCAAGCACTGCACATACGATACCACATTGAAATGAGCCCTCAATGTTAGCCGCCATTAGCGGTAAAGGATGCTGGCCGCACTACTAGCCTAACTGGTGTCCGGCAACCTGCGTCATGGGATCAACTACGGCAGTGACCTCATGCGGCGCAGAGTGGGTGTCCGGAGAGTTTCGTTTCACCGCAAATTCGTAAGGGGGCGCTGCGGGACGATCTAATTGCTGGAGTAATAAAATGGGTTTACAATTTGCAGACTGCTTGAAGAAATCAATAAATGGAAGGATACAACTATCTACAAGTTATTATCCCAACTGTTTTGCTTCTTTTTCTTATTGTTGAACACATTGTGAGTTAATTTCAGCTGGTCTACTTGTGCCAAGATGACCACAATGGACTGCCCCCTCACTGGTCATATTTGCAGTATCTGGCTCTATTTATCTCAAGTGTGCCTATCATCAGAAGGCCCATTAGTCAGAAGGCCCTGGAGTCAGAAGGCCCGGGGGGGGGGGGGGGACTAACTCTGAAAGGTTGTATATAATATGTAGAGGCTCCGCTGGATGGTACTGGTTTTTTGGCTTTTTTGACAATTCTGATTAATTTGGTTCTGGTTTTTGCAGCCCCAACATGTTTGGTGTCATTAAAATCGGCTTGAAAAGAGGATTAAAAGGGTTTTGAAAGCATAAAGATTAAATTGGTCGGCAAATTGTTTTCTGTAGAATTAGAAATGGTTTGTGGTTTTGGCGTTAGTTTCTGGAATAGAATGGTTCCGGTTTTCAAAATCACCGTGGCGCATCCCCCCGGGTCAGAAGGCCCATTAGTCAGAAGGCCCGCTAGAAAACCCACAAGTCAGAAGGCCCACTAGTTGGAAAATAAATTTATTATATATTTGCTAGATTGTTTTACTCTTTATTCTGACTAGTGGGCTTTCTGGCTAGTGGGCCGTCTGAATAACGGGACCATTGAGCCTTCTGACTTGTGGGCCCTCTTTTTTTTACTGTTTATTTTCTGACTTGCGGGCCTTCTGACTTGTGGGCCTTCTGACTACCGGACCTTCTGACTAGTGGGCCTTCTAACTCCAGGGCATTCTGAGTAGAAGGTGGTCACCAAATGACATGCATTCTTGGTTCAAAGGCGTCTTAAAGAATGGCTAGGTATATTGAAATGGACTTGACAAAATAGGGAATTTTGATGGCTCTCCAACCTATATGGTTTAATTTTGGCGCAATGGTTCTGAATACTCAGCCAGCAATGTTGAAAGTTGAAAAATCGCACATTTTTCAACAAAAAATGCATACATCTTTCTGTGTTGACTGGCTTAAAGGTGGTTTAAAAAATGGCTAGGCATATTGAGTTTGGCCTGACTATGTAGGGAATTTTGTTGGCTTTCCAACCTATATGGTTTCATTTTGGCGCAATGGTGCTGAATACTCAGCCAGCATTGTTGAAAGTTGAAAATATACCATTTTTCAACAAAAAAATGCATGCTTCTTTCTGTGTTGACTGGCTTAAAGGTGGTTTCAAAAATGGCTAGGCATATTGAGTTTGGCCTCACTAAGTAGGGAATTTTGTTGGCTTTCCAACCTATATGGTTTCATTTTGGCGCAATGGTTCTGAATACTCAGCCAGCAATGTTGAAAGGTAAGAAATCGCAAATTTTTTAACAAAAAAATGCATACATCTTTCTGTTTGGACTGGCTTAAAGGTGGTTTCAAAAATGGCTAGGCATATATAGAGTTTGGCCTGACTAAGTAGGGAATTTTGTTGGCTTTCCAACCTATATGGTTTCATTTTGGCGCAATGGTTCTGAATACTCAGCCAGCAATGTTGAAAGTTGAAAAATCGCACATTTTGCAACAAAAAAATGCATGCTTCTTTCTGTGTGGACTGGCTTAAAGGTGGTTTCAAAAATGGCTAGGCATATTGTGTTTGGCCTGACTAAGTGGGGAATTTTCTTGGCTTTCCAACCTATATGGTTTCATTTTGGCGCAATGGTTCTGAATACTCAGCCAGCAATGTTGAAAGTTGAAAAATCGCACATTTTTTAACAAAAAAATGCATACATCTTTCTGTGTGGACTGGCTTAAAGGTGGTTTAAAAAATGGCTAGGCATATTGAGTTTGGCCTCACTAAGTAGGGAATTTTGTTGGCTTTCCAACCTATATGGTTTCATTTTGGCGCAATGGTTCTGAATACTCAGCCAGCAATGTTGAAAGTTGAAAAATCGCACATTTTTCAACAAAAAATGCATGCACCTTTCTGTGTGGACTGGCTTAAAGGTGGTTTAAAAAATGGCTAGGCATATTGTGTTTGGCCTCACTAAGTAGGGAATTTTGTTGGCTTTTTAACCTATATGGTTTCATTTTGGCGCAATGGTTCTGAATACTCAGCCAGCAATGTTGAAAGTTGAAAAATCGCTCATTTTTCAACAAAAAAATGCATGCTTCTTTCTCAGTGGACTGGCTTAAAGGTGGTTTCAGAAATGGCTAGGCATATTGTGTTTGGCCTGACTAAGTGGGGAATTTTGTTGGCTTTCCAACCTATATGGTTTCATTTTGGCGCAATGGTTCTGAATACTCAGCCAGCAATGTTGAAAGTTGAAAAATCGCACATTTTGCAACAAAAAAATGCATGCTTCTTTCTGTGTGGACTGGCTTAAAGGTGGTTTAAAAAATGGCTAGGCATATTGTGTTTGGCCTGACTAAGTAGGGAATTTTGTTGGCTTTCCAACCTATATGGTTTCATTTTGGCGCAATGGTTCTGAATACTCAGCCAGCAATGTTGATATGTAAGAAATCGCATATTTTTTAACAAAAAAATGCATTCATCTTTGTCTGTGGACTGGCTTAAAGGTGGTTTCAAAAATGGCTAGGCATATAGAGTTTGGCCTCACTAAGTAGGGAATCTTCTTGGCTTTCCAACCTATATGGTTTCATTTTGGCGCAATAGTTCTGAATACTCAGCCAGCAATGTTGAAAGTTGAAAAATCGCACATTTTTTAACAAAAAAATGCATGCTTCTTTCTGTGTGGACTGGCTTAAAGGTGGTTTAAAAAATGGCTAGGCATATAGAGTTTGGCCTGACGAGGTAGGGAATTTTGTTGGCTTTCCAACCTATATGGTTTCATTTTGGCGCAATGGTTCTGAATACTCAGCCAGCAATGTTGAAAGTTGAAAAATATACCATTTTTCAGCAAAAAAATGCATGCTTCTTTCTCCTTGGACTGGCTTAAAGGTGGTTTCAGAAATGGCTAGGCATATTGTGTTTGGCCTGACTAAGTGGGGAATTTTGTTGGCTTTCCAACCTATATGGTTTCATTTTGGCGCAATGGTTCTGAATACTCAGCCAGCAATGTTGCTATGTAAGAAATCGCGTATTTTTTAACAAAAAAATGCATTCATCTTTCTCCTTGGACTGGCTTAAAGGTGGTTTCAAAAATGGCTAGGCATATAGAGTTTGGCCTCACGAAGTAGGGAATCTTCTTGGCTTTCGAACCTATATGGTTTCATTTTGGCGCAATGGTTCTGAATACTCAGCCAGCAATGTTGAAAGTTGAAAAATCGACCATTTTTAAACAAAAAAATGCATACATCTTTCTCTGTGGACTGGCTTAAAGGTGGTTTAAAAATGGCTAGGCATATTGTGTTTGGCCTCACTAAGTAGAGAATTTTGTTGGCTTTCCAACCTATATGGTTTCATTTTGGCGCAATGGTTCTGAATACTCAGCCAGCAATGTTGAAAGTTGAAAAATCGACCATTTTGCAACAGAAAAATGCATGCTTCTTTCTGTGTGGACTGGCCTAAAGGTGGTTTCAAAAATGGCTAGGCATATTGTGTTTGGCCTGACTAAGTGGGGAATTTTGTTGGCTTTCCAACCTATATGGTTTCATTTTGGCGCAATGGTTCTGAATACTCAGCCAGCAATGTTGAAAGTTGAAAAATTGCACATATGTAAGCAATCGCATATTTTTTAACAAAAAAATGCATTCATCTTTCTCCTTGGACTGGCTTAAAGGTGGTTTAGAAAATGGCTAGGCATATAGAGTTTGGCCTGACTAAGTGGGGAATTTTCTTGGCTTTCCAACCTATATGGTTTCATTTTGGCGCAATGGTTCTGAATACTCAGCCAGCAATGTTGAAAGTTGAAAAATCGCACATTTTTTAACAAAAAAATGCATACATCTTTCTGTGTGGACTGGCTTAAAGGTGGTTTAAAAAATGGCTAGGCATATTGAGTTTGGCCTCACTAAGTAGGGAATTTTGTTGGCTTTCCAACCTATATGGTTTCATTTTGGCGCAATGGTTCTGAATACTCAGCCAGCAATGTTGAAAGTTGAAAAATCGCACATTTTTCAACAAAAAATGCATGCACCTTTCTGTGTGGACTGGCTTAAAGGTGGTTTAAAAAATGGCTAGGCATATAGAGTTTGGCCTGACTAAGTGGGGAATTTTGTTGGCTTTCCAAACTATATGGTTTCATTTTGGCGCAATGGTTCTGAATACTCAGCCAGCAATGTTGAAAGTTGAAAAATCGACCATTTTTAAACAAAAAAATGCATACATCTTTCTCTGTGGACTGGCTTAAAGGTGGTTTAAAAATGGCTAGGCATATTGTGTTTGGCCTCACTAAGTAGAGAATTTTGTTGGCTTTCCAACCTATATGGTTTCATTTTGGCGCAATGGTTCTGAATACTCAGCCAGCAATGTTGAAAGTTGAAAAATCGACCATTTTGCAACAGAAAAATGCATGCTTCTTTCTGTGTGGACTGGCTTAAAGGTGGTTTCAAAAATGGCTAGGCATATTGTGTTTGGCCTGACTAAGTGGGGAATTCTGTTGGCTTTCCAACCTATATGGTTTCATTTTGGCGCAATGGTTCTGAATACTCAGCCAGCAATGTTGAAAGTTGAAAAATTGCACATATGTAAGAAATCGCATATTTTTTAACAAAAAAATGCATTCATCTTTCTCCTTGGACTGGCTTAAAGGTGGTTTAGAAAATGGCTAGGCATATAGAGTTTGGCCTGACTAATTGGGGAATTTTCTTGGCTTTCCAACCTATATGGTTTCATTTTGGCGCAATGGTTCTGAATACTCAGCCAGCAATGTTGAAAGTTGAAAAATCGCACATTTTTAACAAAAAAATGCATACATCTTTCTGTGTGGACTGGCTTAAAGGTGGTTTAAAAAATGGCTAGGCATATTGAGTTTGGCCTCACTAAGTAGGGAATTTTGTTGGCTTTCCAACCTATATGGTTTCATTTTGGCGCAATGGTTCTGAATACTCAGCCAGCAATGTTGAAAGTTGAAAAATCGCACATTTTTCAACAAAAAATACATGCACCTTTCTGTGTGGACTGGCTTAAAGGTGGTTTAAAAAATGGCTAGACATATAGAGTTTGGCCTGACTAAGTAGGGAATTTTGTTGGCTTTCCAACCTATATGGTTTCATTTTGGCGCAATGGTTCTGAATACTCAGCCAGCAATGTTGCTATGTAAGAAATCGCGTATTTTTTAACAAAAAAATGCATTCATCTTTCTGTGTGGACTGGCTTAAAGGTGGTTTCAAAAATGGCTAGGCATATAGAGTTTGGCCTCACTAAGTAGGGAATCTTCTTGGCTTTCGAACCTATATGGTTTCATTTTGGCACAATGGTTCTGAATACTCAGCCAGCAATGTTGAAAGTTGAAAAATTGCACATATGTAAGAAATCGCATATTTTTTAACAAAAAAATGCATTCATCTTTCTCCTTGGACTGGCTTAAAGGTAGTTTAAAAAATGGCTATACATATTGTGTTTGGCCTGACTAATTGGGGAATTTTGTTGGCTTTCCAACCTATATGGTTTCATTTTGGCGCAATGGTTCTGAATACTCAGCCAGCAATGTTGAAAGTTGAAAAATCGACCATTTTTAAACAAAAAAATGCATACATCTTTCTCTGTGGACTGGCTTAAAGGTGGTTTAAAAATGGCTAGGCATATTGTGTTTGGCCTCACTAAGTAGGGAATTTTGTTGGCTTTCCAACCTATATGGTTTCATTTTGGCGCAATGGTTCTGAATACTCAGCCAGCAATGTTGAAAGTTGAAAAATCGACCATTTTGCAACAGAAAAATGCATGCTTCTTTCTGTGTGGACTGGCTTAAAGGTGGTTTCAAAAATGGCTAGGCATATTGTGTTTGGCCTGACTAAGTGGGGAATTTTGTTGGCTTTCCAACCTATATGGTTTCATTTTGGCGCAATGGTTCTGAATACTCAGCCCTCAATGTTGAAAGCTACAAAATCGTACTTTTTTTAGCCAAAAAATGCATGTACCTCTTTGTTTGGAGTGGCTTAAAGGTGGTTTCAAAAATGGCTAGGCATATTGAGTTTGGTCTCACTAAGTGGGGAATTTTGTTGCCTTTCCAACCTATATGGTTTCATTTTGGCCTAGTGGTTCTGAATACTGAGCCCTCAATGTTGAAAGCTACAAAATCGCACATTTTTTAACCAAAAAATTCCTGCACCTTTTTGTTTGGAGTGGCTTAAAGGTGGTTTCAAAAATGGCTAGGCATATTGAGTTTAGTCTCACTAAGTGGGGAATTTCGTTGCCTTTCCAACCTATATGGTTTCATTGTGGCCTAGTGGTTCTGAATACTCAGCCCTCAATGTTGAAAGCTACAAAATCGCACATTTTTTAGCCAAAAAATGCCTGCACCTCTTTGTTTGGAGTGGCTTAAAGGTGGTTTCAAAAATGGCTAGGCATATTGAGTTTGGTCTCACTAAGTGGGGAATTTTGTTGCCTTTCCAACCTATATGGTTTCATTTTGGCCTAGTGGTTCTGAATACTCAGCCCTCAATGTTGAAAGCTACAAAATCGCACATTTTTTAACCAAAAAATTCCTGCACCTTTTTGTTTGGACTTGTTTAAAGGTGGTTTCAAAAATGGCTAGGCATATTGAGTTTGGTCTCACTAAGTGGGGAATTTTGTTGCCTTTCCAACCTATATGGTTTCATTTTGGCCTAGTTGTTCTAAATACTCAGCCCTCAATGTTGAAAGCTACAAAATCGCACATTTTTTAACCAAAAAATGCCTGCACCTTTTTGTTTGGACTGGCTTAAAGGTGGTTTCAAAAATGGCTAGGCATATTGAGTTTGGTCTCACTAAGTGGGGAATTTTGTTGCCTTTCCAACCTATATGGTTTCATTGTGGCCTAGTGGTTCTGAATACTCAGCCCTCAATGTTGAAAGTTACAAAATCGCACTTTTTTAAACCAAAAGATGCCTGCACCTTTTTGTTTGGACTGGTTTAAAGGTGGTTTCAAAAATGGCTAGGCATATTGAGTTTGGTCTCACTAAGTGGGGAATTTTATTGCCTTTCCAACTTATATGGTTTCATTTTGGCCTAGTGGTTCTGAATACTCAGCCCTCAATGTTGAAAGCTACAAAATCGCACATTTTTTAACCAAAAAATTCCTGCACCTTTTTGTTTGGACTTGTTTAAAGGTGGTTTCAAAAATGGCTAGGCATATTGAGTTTGGTCTCACTAAGTGGGGAATTTTGTTGCCTTTCCAACCTATATGGTTTCATTTTGGCCTACTGGTTCTGACTACTCAGCCCTCAATGTTGAAAGGTAAAAAAGTGCATGTTTTTTAACCAAAAAATGCCTGCATCTTTCTGTTTGGACTGGCTTAAAGGTGGTTTCAAAAATGGCTAGGCATATTGAGTTTGGCCTCACTAAGTAGGGAATTTTGTTGGCTTTCCAACCTATATGGTTTCATTTTGGCCTAATGGTTGTGAATACTCAGCCCTCAATGTTGAAATGTAAAAAAGCACACATATTTAAAAAAAAAAAATGCATACACCTTTCTGTTTGGACTGGCTTAAAGGTGGTTTCAAAAATGGCTAGGCATATTGAGTTTGGCCTCACTAAATGGAAAATTTTGTTGGCTATCTAACCTATGTGGTTTCATTTTGGCCCAATGGTTCTGAGATCCCAGCCCTCAAAGTTGAAAGGTAAAAAATCGCATATTTTTTAACAAAAAAAATGCATGCATCTTTCTGTTTGGACTGCCTTAAAAGAGGTTTAAAAAATGCCTAGGCATATTGAGTGACTAAATAGGAAATTTTGTTGGCTATCCAACCTATATGGCTTCATTTTAGCCCAATGGTTCTGAGACCCCAGCCCTCAATATTGAAAGGTGACACATCGCAGATTTTTTAACAAAAAAAAAAATGCTTGCACCATTTTGTTTGCACTGGCTTAAAAGTGGTTTCAAAAATGGCTAGGCATATTGAGTTTGGCCATACTATAGGGAAGTTCGTTGGCTTTCCAACCTATATGGTTTCATTTTGGCCCTAGGTTTCTGAATATCCAGCCTCAATGTTGAAAGGTGACACATCGCATCATTTTGTTTGTTTGGACTGGCTTAAAAGTGGTTTCAAAAATGGCTCTTTTTTTATTGTTTTTCGTTTTTTTGTTGCTCCTACAGCAGGTTTTTTACATCAAAATTCCACTCCGTTACCACATTGTCCCCTCCGTTACAGGATATTTTTGCTATACACTTTGTCCTTAAATTTCAGAATGGCCCGTCTACAGATTGTAAAGCATGTTTCTTTTTAACAAATAAAAAGGAAGGGAAAATGTTTTAAATGTCCAGTTGATTACTTTGGGAAGTTATGAAATAATAAATCTTGTTTTGAATGTGTGAACCTGTTTTATATCTCTTGTAATAATTAAATGTTTTAACAAGATACATAATTACATTGAGTTTGTGTCTAAAACTGTCTATTAACTGGCTCTGCCTCTGCAGTGGCGTAACTGGGGGGTCTCGAGCGGGGGGCACCTGGGGGGCCACGCGATTCTCTAGGGGGGCACCAACTATACTATACTGTATATTTTAGCCAGAGTTGGAAAGTTCATATGGGGGGCACCTGGGGGGGCACAGGTCCAATATGGGGGGGGGGCACGTGCCCCCCCCCCGTGCCCCCCCATAGGGACGCCACAGTGCCTCTGGGCCACATTTCATGACTTCTTATTTCCATGGCAAACGAATTACCATTTATATGCATTTTTATGAACTAATTTTTTTGCGGGATAATTTTTGAATGAAATGAATATTGTCTGACTAAAATATCTTGTCTCTATATCAAATACTACTCAAGTTATGCCAAGTTGGACAGAACTTTTGGAAAACCTCTCGTATGACATCATAGCTTGCATCAAAGCTGCATAGTTTCCCATGGAGTTTCCAGCAATAACATCACACTATGAAAAAAAAAAGATTTCTTCAGAACAACTGTGATGACATCTACTCTCAAGAAATGAAACAAAATCTGAGTTGTATCTTGCTATAATAATTATAAAAGGCAGCTTTTATAGTTTCATTCTCTCTTAATTATGAGGCTTCTGGGTGACCCATGACCACCAAAATTCGCACAGTGATTCTACATTGCCATACTTAACCTACAGGGCTACTTCCTTTTTTCAAATTTCTAAAAAAAATATTCACCATTTTAAACAAAAAATTTTTTTTTACCCATGACCACAATATTCGCACGCAGAGTGAACTTACACTGCACACTTAGGCTACAGGGCTACCTGCACTTTTTTTCCAATTTCCAAAGAAGATTTTTGCAAATATATAACTTTTTCAAAACGTTTTACTCAATTTTTTCCATTTCTTATTCCTCAAATTTTTGTCTTCTTTCAAAAAACTTCTTTTTTTTTTCAAAAAAAATTCCCCCCAGAAATCTGCAACTTCCTTTATGCACTCAGCTTGCTGCAACATTCCATCAGAGACTGTGTTAATGCAGATTCAGAAATCATAATAATTTTGTTTAACTTCAGTTAAAATGAACTAAGCATGGAAATTGGTAAAGTTGTGTTGCTAGTACAGGTGGCTCCATCTATAAATCAAATGTGTATCTTCACCACTTAACCACATAATTTTCTGGTGGGTATCTTCACCACTCAAACAAGTGGTATTTTGGTGTAAACTTCAGGCACAACTGCACGTGATGATCTGGTGATGGTATTTATGTGTATATACCATGAAAAAGTCATCAGTTCTGTCATGAAAATAGCCAAGTGATAATCTGGTGACATTCATCACCATATATTGTATCTTTCAATGGCTAGTACTTCACTTGTTATGTGACTGCCTTTTTAAACATAGGCTGCACAGCAGCAAACCTTCAGTGAATAACACTTTTAGAAGAAGACAATTACACCATAAAATTGGTGTTTACCAAATTGTTTATAGGTATGCAATAGCGGTCAAGTTGTGGCCTTCAATTATCTCCATTTGCCCGCTGCTCTGCCATCTGCCCATCTGCTTGCCAGGGTTTGTAAAACCAGAGAAAGACCTTGTTAAACTAATTGAAACATATTATGGTACAGTTTCATGCATGTACAAAGTACAGGTTTGAGCTGTGGGTTGGAAACCCAAAAATCATTCAAAAAGTGTTAAATACACATCAAAAAGCACTGCTACATTGCACAGGGCAACAGCCACGGACTCATCCACTCAGGGGGGCCCATGCAAGATGTCCAAAAATAATAATTTTAAGGAAGGAGAAAAATTTAGTGTCAGGTCCATGATTGTGTCTGCCAACTACACCAACTAAAAAGGACAGAATGTGGAGGCCCCCAAATATAAACAATTTGCCTAATTAGACCTGCAGTACTTTTCTTTTTCAATTGAAAATAACGCCGATGGCAGGGATGTAGGGGGCCTAGGGGCCCGTTGACTTATTTCGCCACGGGGCCTGAAATGCCGCCAGTCTGCCCGTGACATTGCATAGGTGATATGTGTAGAAAATTTCATTGCTGTGTATGCAATAATAATAATAACTAGAGTAACTGCAAGCAGTAACAAAACTTCACCTAGAAATATTGGTCGAAACGAAAAAACGAAATGACAGAAGTAATTTGAAAAGTTCAACAGTAATTTGAAAAGTAATTTGAAACGTAATTTGAAAAGTAATTTCAAAGTGATTTGAAAAGTACTTGGAAAGTAATTTCAATAGTAATTTCAATGCAAAAGTAACATGTCAAGTAACATGACAAGTGAATAGACAAGTAAATTGACAAGTGCATTGACAAGTACATTGACAAGTACATTGACAAGTACATTGACAAGTACATTGACAAGTACATTGACAAGTACATTGACAAGTACTTGAATATTGTACATGTACCTGACCAATACCCGTAGACCATAAAATTGAAAATAGCACATTTTTGCACTGAAATTTGCCAATTGACCTTGAAAAATTAGGTCAAGGTCAAATGTGAAGGTCAATTTGGAGTGAATGGAAAAAAAAAATAGCAGTTTACTATAGCATGTTATCAGCCAAAATCGATATTTCATGGTGAAATGACGAAGGTCACCAATTTTGATGACTTATCAATGTTTAAAATTACGTAACTCATAATCCGGCCACGGAAATGCAACCACAATACACCCACAGATGTCCCGTTAGTCAAGCAACATTTTGCCACAATTTGGGCCACTTTGCATGAAAAACGTGCAATTGCATAAGAAAAAACCATAAAACACCAAAAGTGGTCATACGGGACATTGACCTTGACCTACATTCGCGAAATTGGGTCAAATTATGTATAAAGGGTTTTAAACAAACTTCCTAAAAGAACAATGAAATCCAACAATAAACGAAAAAGTTATTGCCATTTGAAATTTTTTGAAGTCCAACTTTGAAGTGACCTGTGACCTTGAAAAATGGTCTGGTGTCAAAAAAACTCGGGGAATGTAATGAGGGCATATGAGGCTCCGTTCATGAATTTTTTGAGGGTAGGTTAGGGTGAAAGAATAATAATAAATAATAACTAGAAATCGGGTAACCGCGATGCGGTGACAAAACTTCACCAATCATATAATTATTGGCAGTGAAATTAATGTGAGAAAACACAGAAATGATATAGGAAATGACATTGGACATGAACTTGAACATGAACATGAACTCGGACATGAACTTGCACATCTACTTGCACATAAACTTGCACATGCAATTGCATGTGTCTTGCACATGTAACATTACATGCAATATCACACACAATATCACATGTAATATTATGCAATATCAAATGTAAAGTTACATGTAATGTATTAAACATACAATATCACTGGCAATATCATGCAAAATCATATCGCATGTAATATTAATTTATCACCTGTAATTTTGCATGTTACTTAGAATGTACATAGTGTGCACAGATATATGGAAGTACTTACAAACAATCTGTCCGTGGACTAGTTGTGATGTGACATATAGTCAGCAGACAGATAAACCCTTACTGTAACATGTCAATCGGTTTGTGGCCATACACTGACTGATTCGCTGACTGATACACTGACTGATACTTATGATACACTGTCTGATACACTGACTGATACACTGACTGATACAATGACCGATACAAAAATATTTGACAAAAAAATGTAATTTTGAGGGTTGGGCGTTCTTGTACACCATCAGAGTTACAAGAAAACATTCAGAGAATGAAAACTAGAGGAAAATTTGAGCTTGCCGAATATTATATACAGAAAATAACATGGACCAGTACTTGGTCCAGTACTTGGTCCAGTACTTGGTCCAGTACATGGACCAGTACATTGAACAGTACATTGAACAGTACATTGAACAGTACATTGAACAGTACATTGAACAGTACATTGAACAGTCCAATGACCAGAGCATTGAACAGTCCAATGACCAGAGCATTGACCATGCATCAACCTGTGCATCAACCAGTGCATCAACCGGAACATAAATCAGTACATCAACAGTACATCAACCTTGGAATTTTAGGAATGCATTGGCTAAGATATTTCTAGTCCTGAAAACATCGAAATGAATGCAATTTCTGAAAACATACATTTTTCAGGGTCCGGCGATCTTTTTAACCGTCAGTGATAGAAGAAATTGTTAAATACAGAAACTAGAGGAGAATTTGTGCTTTCCAAATCTATTTTCAGATTCTCCGTAACTTTATTAGGACCGGAGATACGGCCGATAGAAATTATGGTACAATTCAGAAATGTGGACTTCAGAAATTTCTGAAAAAATGTAGTTTTTCACTTAAAATTACTCTAGAACAAAAACGGTTCAATGGAAACATATATAACTTGGCAGGATTGTGTGAACGAAAGATGAAAGTATGCTCAAATAGCTTCATTAAAATAAAATGATTATTTCCTTGTCAAAATGATGATAAATTGTGAAAATTTGACAAAAAACATGAAATTTTCAGGGTCCGGCGATCTTTTAAACCGTCAGAGATACGACAAAATGATCAGAAAACAAAACCTAGGGGAGAATTTTGCCTTTCCAAATCTGTTTTCAGATTCTCTGTAACTTAATTAGGACCGGAGCTACAGCCGATTGAAATAACGCTATCATTGAGAAATGTGAAAAAATATCGTAAATTTTTCCCTAATTTTTTGACCTTGTGACCTTTACGGTCTAACGTAGGTTAATCCCAGGACCTTGAAAATTTTTACGATGCCTCTAGACTATTGTAGCAGGTATATGTGACATTTTTGTAACAATATTTTGATTCCTTGCCTGTGTAAAAAAATCAAATGTCAAAAAAGTAAAATTTTTCATCATGTTTGACCTTAAATTTGACCTTGAAAATCATTTTCTAGGTCAAAACCAATATGATTTTCAGAATCAGCATAAGAAAATGGGGGGATCAATTAATTATTGTAACTCTCTCTGATTGATATTTCCATGTCCAAAACGCAATAATTTGTCATTTTTTAACATTATCCGGTTTGCGATATTTGGAATTTTGTAGAAAATTAAGGTAAAATGTTAGAGGAATTTGGGTTGGATATTCTAAATGCACATATTTTTGTCTATCTAGAAATAATATATCAAGGTGATATCATGAAAAAAACATAATTTTTAGAATTTTTGAAAATAATCACTTTTTGCACTTTGAAGAGCCAAATGACCTTGAAAAATGAGGTCAAGGTCAAATTTGAAGGTGGTTATGGGGGTTTTAGGGGTAACTTTGGGGGGGTTCACTATACATTGTTACTGCCTAAAATCGATATTTCAGGGTGAAATTACCAAGGTCATTGGTTTTGATGACGCGGTTGTTATTAAAAAGTACGTAACTCAAAAACAAAGCATGACATCATCACAAAAATAACTTCTTACCATGCGCCAGACATTTGGGCATCACATTGCATCAATTTTGATACCTTGCGTCTTACAGATTTTGCTATCATGCGTGACAATCTCCAGCATTAAATATGGACCTGTGCAACCTTGACCTTGACCTACTTTCTTGAAATTGGGTCAGATTATGTAATGGACTTGTAGAATAGAGAACCTAAATGGAAAATGAAATACGCATGTAATTGCCTGTGATATGCTCTTGAGAAAGATATGAAAAAATGAACTTTGAAATGGTCTGTGACCTTGAAAAATAATTCAAGGTCACTGAAACTGGGTCAGTGTAATGAGGTCATGTAATACTATATACCTGATTTTTTTGAAATTTTTTTGATGAAATTTTTCGTCCGGAAAAAAGAAAAATAAATAATAACTAGAGAACACGGTAATTGTCATCACGGACAATTACAAAGAATTTACCTTTACTTGTAGAAAATTAAGACAAATGGACGGACGGTCAGACAGACAGACAAAACTGAAGGACTCAAGGGCACAAGCGAATGATAATATTCGACGTGACTGGTTGACATGAATTAGCTGTCAGCAGTGAGCACGTTCATTTCCCGACACAGACCCCACCAGACTGCGACTCCTAACTCTGAGACAAGACTCCAGATCCGGACTCTGTCTTATGACTTAGACTCCTGAATTAAACTCCTGATCAAGACTGGCAACTCAGACGGGCGACTCAGAGCCTAAGTCAGGTGCCCGACTGGAACTCCTGACTATCAGATTCCAGAATCAGACTCCTGACGCTGACTCTTGGCTCTGACTCCAGACTCAGATTCCCGACTCAGACTCCCACCTCGCGACTCAGACCCTCACTACCGACCCAGGAACCAAACACAGATTCCTGACTCAGATGCTAGAATCAACCTCCTGACTCTGACTCCTGACTCAGACTCCCGACTCAGACTGACAACACGGGCTGTCGACTCAAGACTACTGACTCACACGCCCTACTCAGACGCCGGACTCAGACTACCGACTCAGACTACTGACTCAGACTCCTAACTCCTCGCTGGGACGCCTACCTTCTGATTCAAACTGTGACTGTTGATTCTGACTCCTGACTCTTAACTCTTAACTGCGACTCCTAAGCGTGACTCCTGATTCCCACTCTTGATGCCGGCCCGTAGGTCTGACTCTAATGTGACTCAGCCTCCGACTCCTGACTGTGAACCATTGCACCAGCATAGAGTAGTTCATACAACCCGGCTCCATTTAATGTATTATGCGTGAGATCACGGGGTGAGATTTGCTTGAGTGGATAAGTGGTCTTACTATTAGGACATGGGGGAATATAAGTAAAACACCACGTTCTCCCCTGAACAATTTGACAGAAAAGTCGATTTTCAATCTTTGTGCCAAATTGGAATTTATTTTGAATCTGAATATTTTTCAATAGAAGTACACATATCCATTATATTATTATAAAAGAAATGGCACAATATTTAGAAGAAGTTAGATCAAGAAGTGTATGGTACAAATGGAGAAAAAATCACAAACATAAATTACATTTACATTACCATAACAAGGGAACGCCATTATAGTATAGTACCATGATTTTGATATAAATCTCTACACAGCTCAATTCATGTACATGACAATAGTATACATGTATTAGTTATTGCATGGGTAATAAATGGTTTGTAGTATCTTAATTCTTTTCAGAAACTGATTTTGTGATTAAACACACAGCGATCTTGAATACAAGAACATTTAGAGGCCTAATTAGTGGGTTCAGTTATTACATAATGAAGAAACATACTGGAAATGTGATTTGCTTTACCTCACATCATATTCAGCATATATATAAACATGACTTGACCCGGATACCACAATACTGGATGAAGACTGCATTCGCATGAATTTGGATTTATGACAATGTTCATGATCATCAATATGATAAGTGATTGGTTTAACTGTGCCGCTCCTGTATGTCATTGATGCTGGAATATCGAGGCTGCCAATTATGTGTCATTCAAGTAGATAAATGTAAAATGGCCTACTCATAAATGTGATGTCAGTGTACACATGTTGAACACCAGATGAACCTGAAAGACAGAGAAGACCAATTTAGTGTCTTTTGCGTTATTCAAGAATGCATTTCACATGAATTCTTCTCAGAATAGTACCTTGTGACATGAAAATGCTTTGAAAGTAAAGCATTGCTTTCACTGGAAATTGAGACACTGCAGCACTGTTGACATTATTTCAAATTTGTAGACTTACTTTTTTATTGCCCGAGATAGCAGGCGAGGTGAAGAAAGGTTTGTTTGGAGCAGGCGAATGGTGAAAATGATCACAGGACAATAATTGAAAATTGCTTGGATCATATAGTTGTATCTGAAAGTGAGAGGGAAAAGTGTTTGTCACTGTCGAGTAGTGGTCGTAAAATTAAGCAGAAAATATCTCATTTATTTCACAAACCTAGGCATGAAAATATTTGTTTAAATAAGTCCATCTGTGGGAGATGTAATGGTTGGCCCCTGATGTGTTATAATAGGCCTACACAATGTAAATGTGCCCGTAATATGAATATTTGAATACATAATGCATTATCATGGAGGTTGAAAGTAATTGATGTGTGCTTATTACTGAGAACACACTCTTAAATGTTGTATTAGAGGTATACATTGAACTTTACATTTTAAATGAAATGAGACTGGTTGCAACATTCTAAATATTGCACAATAGATTGCTTTATTTTCCACCTCCTAGATACTTACATAGTCATTTTTAGAATTGAACAGGTCACGCTTGTATCATATGGGTTATGGAGGAGCAGGTGATTGGTATGCATCTTTGGATGGCGTTGATATAATGGTGTTCTTGTGAAATCTCTGGATCGGGTGGCCTCAATCATTGAAGAAGGTTGGTATAGAGGTGTTGAGACTGTAGTCATTGTAGTAAAATTACACCTGTAATTGAAAAGGGAAAAAATTACAAAGCATTTTTGCTATTCTGCTGTGTGCAGCCATACATATTATTTATATAGCAGGGGTGATGGAAGGAAATGCGGGCAGCAGGGGCGGTTGGATGATATAAAAGGGCAAATCATATTTGCCCCGATTTTGCGTGAAAAAATGCAAATAGAGATCAATAATAGTTTTGAATATATAATTACTAATTGGTGCCTAAAATTACTAAAACATTTTTGGAATGGAGTACCTAAAATTACTCAATTATTTATAAGCCACAATTATGGTTTTTTTTTTCATTAAGATCAAAAGGGTACACCTTGCCCCTCTTGGACTAGGGCAGGAGGGGCTATTGTTTTCCCTAAGCCCCCCCCCCCATTCCAGCACCCCTGATTTATAGTATTGTCAGGTTGTGTGTTTTCTAGATATAGAATGAACAAAGTAATTGCTGGGAGATCGATAAAATGGTTAATATACATGCAAGTACTATGTATGACTGACCGATGCAGCAGGATTCTTGACTTTACGACTGTCTTAGTAGTAAAGCATAAGTGGTAGCATATTTTGATGGCAATGATGACAATCTGGCATGACATTGATTTTTCCACTTACCTTGTGTGACCTTAGGTCGTTGCCAGCAAAAGTGTAGTGTTGCACACTCAGAGGCTTGTGTGGTGTAAGGGATCCCAGGCAACCATTATAGATATATATCTTCCAGTGGGCAGGTGGACGGGTTAGGACTACTCCAAGTTGGGAAATTGTTGACTTACCCTTCAAAATAGTTGTGTGCCCTGTTGACTTCTGTCCCCAACACAGGACACATCCGAGGTTCCCCAACAGCAAGAAGTAAGAGACCCTTGAGAATTTATGACTGGAGGGTGTTGGTTTTGAATTGATAGGCATCAGCGTTTTATGCCAATGTTTAATACTCCCTTAAGTTCCATGAGTATAATTAGTATCCATCTGAGTGCATGCAAGTTTCATGACATTTTACTTTTGTTACAACTTGATGCCCCGCCCCCTCAAAAATGTTGTGAAAAATGAGTGGCCTACTTGGAAATACATGCGAAAAATTAGTTCTCCATGAGGCATAATGACCACCCCCCTTGTGACCCCCTTGTCATAAATTCTCTATAGTTCCGTGAAACATCTGACCAAGATTGGTAGCACTGTGTACTGGCTATGGTCAGCCAGTTACAGTTGCTACAGGGGGTATCCCATTGGATACCTGTTTTGATTTCACATGCAGGTATGCTTAGGGGCCGAGCAGATGATAGCTGGTTGCCTATGGATTTGACCCCTGGGACAAATTTTGTTTTTCGTTTGTGAAGAATCTACAAACAATTTTTTTCGCAATTTCAACATTACTGTACTCAAGGTACAGGTGGGTGGAAAGAAACTTTTTTGAAATTTTCTGGTGCTAAACAAACTTTTTTTCAGTTTAAAGTGAGAAACAAACTTCTTTTTTCTTCAAAAATCATACACCCCACCCCCCAAAGATCATTATGACGGGCAAAAGCCATAAGGATGTAAGTGCCTCAGAAACACTGTTTAAATACACCCTTTTGCCTTTCACCATGCAATAATTTATTTGGGGAATTGTCAGTGCAAATATAATGCTCAAATTGCGGTGGAAATATAATGCTGAAATAGCCTGGAATGGCCACCCCAGCCCTGCTGCCTGCTATGTCTATGCAAGTGTGACCATATTGTTGGTTCTGACTCTTGGGTACATACTGTTATGATTGGTGTATAGCTGTACCAGTTGAACAAATTCCTTGAGATCCGAAAAGAAAAGCATTGTTATGTATCATGAAGCAAACAGGAAAGAGACTTGTGAGTAAAGTAATGATCATTCGGGATGTGATGATTTTTTGTATAATAAAATGTACGCATATGTTGACTGTTGCGGGATGTTGCAAAATTTCACAGTGTTGTCATCACATTCAATCCATCTGTTTGACTCCTCGTTGCAGATATTTGCTGTGTAGTGGCCATCGCGGGATGTAGCTCCAAGATGATTGATGACCCCAATGAGTCTGTATTGTGTATTGTTCTTAAGTGTAAAGTACAATTGTTGCGACAGATTCACACTTCTATTGTCTTTTCTCCTTCGCGCAAATCTCATCAGCAGAATAAATAGATATGGTGGACAATGTGTCATCTCTGTCGTGCAAGTCATGTTTGTTGAGTGGCAATTTGGACATTCTCGGTCTGCTTGAGAGTCAGAAGGTTCCACCTGAAATGTGTCTCTTCGCAAAAAGGCATTGACACATCGGAAATGATCGTTATCTGAAAATGAGTGTTGGCAACTTCTACAGAGATATTTCATTGTGAATTGGCTTGCTGTCAAATCTGTGATAGTAGTT
Source organism: Platynereis dumerilii (assembly GCA_026936325.1). NCBI lineage: Eukaryota > Metazoa > Annelida > Polychaeta > Phyllodocida > Nereididae > Platynereis > Platynereis dumerilii. Next base: position 6,447,187 of record JAPTHN010000028.1, read on the forward strand.
GGGTGTGCTGAGCGGTATTCAAGCCAGGAAATGGTGTCTGATTGAGTCAGGGCAGGTATATCATCTGATTCAATATGTGCTTGAGGCAAGATGTTTTCCAACTGTTCAGTGTGCAATGTCTGTAATAATGACAAGAGGAACTCATGTGCATCACATTGTTCACCTTTTGGGAAATCTTTCAATTGGTCCAATGCAAACAGGGAATGTGGTTCTATGGGGGTATCATGCAAGAGGTATATGCGAGCTTTCAGTTCAAGCAGGTGATCAGACATAGGTTGATTCAGTGCAAATATGGGTTCCAGTTCATTGACAGAAAACAGCAGCTGGAGTACACTGTTAGCATAACATGTGTTGCCAATATTTCGAACACCAGAAGGCAAGTTAATTTCTTGTGTAGAGGCTGCAATGTCATGTGTTTGTTGACTGTTTGGCATGGAGTGTATGTGACTTGTGGATGTTGATGGAAGAGGATCACTCAGTATTATTGGCTGAACGGTGGTGGCACTTGTGTTCTCTGGCTCACAGTCATATGTCTGTGTAAAGGTAGAGGTTGGCAGGACTGTTGGCGTGACATGTTCAGTGGCATGTTCTATTTCACTGGTGAAAACAGTAATTTTGATGGCATCATGGTCAGAGAAGTATGTTGGCAAAGGTGTACATATAATCCGGTTGGTCACATTTGAATCTGAATACACATGATCAAGTAACGAGCCATATCTTGTAGTGGGCCAGGTGACATGTTGTTTGTAGGATAAACCATGAAAGAAAGTTGCTGCAGGATGAGGCTTGTTCTGTAGCAAGTTGTCATTGAAATCCCCAGCGAAAATGATATTTTTGGGCAAAACATTCTTGATTTCATGTACCACTTTCGTAAGGAGTGATGTGAAGGCAGACATTTTTTGCATTGGGATCTTGTACAAAGTTACAAGAAGAAACTCTTCATTGCTGCTTGACAAAATTTTGACAGCCACATGTTCAATGCCTGGAATGATTGATGGCAATTTTTCAGATGTGATTGAGCTTTTGACATATATGGCAACGCCTCCTCGACCTGTATCTCCTGATCTGTCTTGCCGATACATATGATATCCTTGCAGAGTGACACGCGAATCAGTCATTGTGGACTTCAACCAAGTTTCATTGACCATGATGACATCAGTGAGCATTTCTGGATAATTTTGAATATCTCCTATCTTTGAGAAAAGCCCTTGAACATTGTGTTGAACAATTGTGAGGGCTTCTTCGTGTGTTTTCAATGGTACATGGCTCTGAAGTAACTGCATGGGCAACATGTTCTGCAAATTTTTGTGAGCATCCTCTGGCCTCCAAATTTTGGTGACATCTAGGTTTTTGATAAATAGACCATCAATCTTTGTAACTCTGCTCAGTGCAACATATGACATGCCTGGGGCAAACACACCATTCATGTCAAAAACACACTTGTCAGTTGTGAGCCCCTGCGTCTTGTGTATCGTGACACCCCATGCTAGTTTGAGAGGAATCTGTCGTCTGGTAATTTGATTAGTTCTGTTTGCCATCACTTCTTCAAGTACAGGAATGAGAATTGCAGTAGAAGGAGCATGTGGAGAATTGTGAGATTTGCGATTTTTGCCAACTCTGGAATTGTCAAAGTTTACGAAGACTTGTGTAGTTTTGTCATCATGGATAATGTGAACAATTGTCCCAAAAGAACCATTCACAAGTCCATCACCAGTATCAAGGTTTCTAGTCAACATGACACGTGCATTTATAGCGAGGTGCAGAACATCTGGTAGGTCATCATTTGTACCCTTTGTGATTTTGCGAGTCTTTGTCATTTGACCTGAAAGGGGATCTTTCACAAAATCAACTGCCTCAATTTTTACTAGGTTGTTACATAATTTTGTGAGCATTTCTTGGTTGTGTGCAGAGGCATCTTTGTTCTTTGCAAATACGTGCAAAACTTCTTCAGGGATGTCAGGCAAATTATTCCTGGATTGCAACATTGCCATTTCTTGTTCATTCAGGTCATCAGTCTTTGCTTTTTTCCTTAAGGTATTAAGCAGTTTGGCAAATGGAACATCGTCTTTCTGGCGCATTATTTCTGTCAACTCTACTTTGCGAAACAGATCAAACCAAAGATCAATACCCATGCTTGCATCTGGCTTCAAAAGAGAACTGGACTTCACTGGTGGCAATTGGTAGAAGTCACCCACTGCAAGAATTGACACATTCCCAAACCATGCGGTCGAATCAGTTGATCGAATCCGTTTTATCTGTTTCAGCCTTCCGTGAATGTATCCTAGCATCCTGCGGTTGACCATTGAAATTTCGTCTATGATGAGCAATTTCAGACCACCCAGATTCCCTGACAGACTGTTCAGTGTCTCCTCCGACAGAGGTTCATAACGCTCGTACAACTTGTTTGGTATTTTCAAAGCAGAATGTAGAGTGAAACCTGATATTTGGAAAGCTGATGTGCCAGTAGGACTAGTCAGGAGAACGGTGGTTTCAGAGGGGTTCTCGCCATTGCGTAGCAGTTTACTTGCTTCATTGTAAAGGCATTTAATGAAGAAACTTTTGCCGACACCACCTGGCCCTGCCATGTAAGTGAAAAAGCGGTCAGGTTTCTCACCTCTTGCTTCCCTGATACACCAGTCTCTTATAGTGTAAAAAATACTTCGCTGTTTGTCATTCATTCTCCTCAACATAGGTCGCAGTGGTTCCCCAATCAATTCAAAGGAACACAAAGACGCTGCCTGAGAGTTGTCACTACGTTGTAAGTCAGGAACAGCTTCAGTTTGTCCATCATACAAGTCATTTCCGTCATCATGCTCCCTGGGCTGAAGGCGCTCTTGTTCACTACTTGGTAAAAGCTCCGCCCACGCATCTTGTACGTTTCCATTTTGCTGTATTGTTTCCCAAGCATCTTGTAATTCCTCATCTATCTTTTCATACAACGCTCTGTTTCTGTCCACAATTGCTCGAACTGGAGTAATGTCAGATGTTGAAGAAATCTTAATTGCAGCCGTGCTGTAGAAAGCCTCATATGTACTGTATGCAAGAGGTTTCAGATAAGCATCATTTCTGTGGGGCAAGTACAGTTTCAACAAATTCATGTAATATCGTTCCGAATCATTTGAAGATGAGACCTTTGGGAATCTGACAATTGCTGGTGGGGCTCGCGTTCTCTTCATAATATAACCAAGATTACATTGCAGTTGATGTGCATTTGGATTTCCTTTCTCAATAGCTTTTTCACCTTCACTTTTGGTCAGTGTCCTGTACTCTGATGCAAATGTAGCCTGGCACATTGTCTCAAACTCTTCTGTCAGTGGCCTTGCTTTATAGCGATCATTCAGACTTGTCATCCAGATGTCATCACTCTCTTCATTTGTTTCTGCCTCTTTCTTAATCTGAGATAATGGCTTTGATAGCCTTGTTGGATGCTCATCTGTGGCAATGAAAACTGTATTTCTAGAGCATTGCTTGAGTGGCAGGCCAGTTGCACGGACAACACTTTCTTGGACAGAAACCTCTCTTGAATCCAGATATACAGAGCCAAGTTGTTTCATCTGTTGCCGTAAATCAGAGTTGCTTTGTTCTTGCTGCATCTGAGTTTTTGCCGCTTTTAGAAGATCACTCAATTCACGTTCTCCCTTGGAAATATAAGAAAGCAAATAGAGGATCAAAGTCTCTGGATCAAGTACGTACTGAATGTCCACATTCCCATTCCATGCTCGCAATACATTTGGACAATAGTTGTTCACCCAAATATCTGTTTCATCTCTCTTCATAACAATGGTAGGTTTTCTAGCAACACAGCCCAGAGCATTGAGAAAATCCCCATAGCCTGAGAATCCAGCCTTGCGCCATATTTCATCAATTGACAGCTGCTCAATGTCATCTTTTTGCAGGAAGTCCGCTAAACCTTCAAGTGCAACCTGTGCCATGCCCTTGGACCAATTAATTGTCTGTTTATTTGCTTTGTTTGCGTCTGTGTAATCACTGTCTGAAGAACATTCAACGTGGTCAGGTTCAGCATTGTCACTTTCCCTAGGTCTAACTATAGTTGTGTATTGTGCTATAGGCCTTGGGAAATTGAATCGACAGTCTTTCTTTCCTGTTCTGCATGACCTAGTGTGTGATCTCGAATGTGATTGACAGTCCAACACCATCTGATAGAGCTCTGGATCTGTAGCAGCATCGGGTAATTGGCAAGAGATGTGATCATCAATGAATTTGCATACAACCTCATCTGTCTGCACATTATATTTTGGAGCATTTTCAATCCAGAACAATGCATGAACATGAGGTGCACCTCGTTGTTGAAATTCAATTCTGTAAAAGTAGTCTGTGACTTTCCCCATTGGCGCTGCAGGACTTTGCAAAAGTCTCATGAAATGATTCAGTCTTGAGTACCACATGCGAATAGTTGTGACATAATTGCTGCGAATGATTTCAGCCTTTTCATTGAAAGATAAGGAGTCAAAATCCACAACTTCTCCATTTTGTCTTGCAATTGATTCCACAACCTCAGGCCATCTGGACAACTCAGCAGCAGTCAGCGTGACAAAAAATGTTGGAATATCGATCTGGCGTACCATTGCGAATAAATCATTCATGGTCTTCTTCCAGTATTCCGGGGAACCTCTCAGTGTTTGCATGTGTGTAAATGCCAGATTGGATTTACATAACTCATACACTTGTTCGTAATCTGTTAACATGGATGCTGTTATATTGCCTGCTTTAGAGCCTTTTCTTGTCTGGATGCTTATGCCTGACAGAAGATTAGCTAGTTCTAGAACAGCTTGACAATAAAATATGTAGCCAGAATGTTTGGCGAATCTGAGATCTGCACTGAAAAGACGGGCATTCACATAAGATCCTCTTGTGATACGAGTTTCTCGATCGTCATCAAAATTGTTTTCACCAAAAGGAAAAGTGTTGGAAATGCTTTGGCTTCATCATGGCTGGTTGACAGTAAACTGTGGGGTTTTTGACCTTCGGCAGGAGCAACAGAAAACACATGGTTTTCAAGTTCATGTAGAACATCAGCTGTCATGTCCAAAGGTTGAAGTAGACTGTCGTATCCGGAATATTCATTGTACTTGGTTTGTGAGTCTTTAGTGGCTGTCTGTTCAAGAATGTCATCAGTAGTTGTTGTTGAAGAGGAGGCACTTTGCTCTATTTTGTCAGTATCATTCTGGTGAGGGGTTTTGTCAGTATTGTCATCTGTTTGTTTGAGTTCCTCTAGTTCACTATTGATTTGCTCTTCCCAACTTAGGTGCAGCTTCACATCTTTGTAATGCGGATTTATTTCTCGGAGCTTGGTAAATGCTCTCTGCACCTTTGCTGTGTCAACCATTTCATAAGACGCATACCCACGGTATTCCAAACGTCTTTTCAGTTTAAGTCCAATTATCTGTGAGTGGCCAAGAGGTCTTGGGAGAGTTTTCGTGGAAACTTCTGGTAACGACCGAACTGATATTACAGGACCTTCTAACTTTGCTTGTTTTCCCTTGGGTGCTTGTACTATTTTCATGAAGGGAATACTTAAACTCACGAGTTGTTGTTCTAGCATATTCAGCTCATCTAATTCATCTGGTATTTTTTCTATTGCCATTTTATTTACAGCAGCCTGAGGAGGCATTTTTCCTGAATTCAAATGCTTGTGACAAGTGGGGCATATCCATAAGTCATTTTTTGGGCAATTGGAAGGACAATCATCCAAACAGTCATGATGAAATCTATGAGTGATACATTGTGAAGCAAGAGAGTCATATTTTTCATATGAACTTTGGATACATGAATGGACCTGATTGCGAAATAACAATCTTTCACATACACAACAGATATATTCCGCAACTTCCTTGCAAGCCTCACGAAATTCTTGGATGACATATTCTACACTGCTACGATCTCTTTTGGTTTTCTCATACTTCTCCTTGCTAGTTTTCTTGACTTCTTCTTGAAATGCCGTATTTGTTGCATATTTCTGCTTGCTTGATGCCCTGACCTTTTTTTGAAAGTCCATGTCATTAGCATATCTGTGCATACTTGTTGCCTTGACTTGTTCTCGGAGAGCTTCATTTGTTGCATATTTCTGTTTGCTTGATTGCTTTAGCATTTCTTGAAAATCTTTATTTGTCGCATACTTGTGTCTGCTAGATTCCTTCACCTTGTCTTGGAAATTTTCAATTGTCGCATATTTGTGTCTGCTCGATTTCTTCTTTTCATGCTGGAAATCCACGTCTGTGGCATATCTTTGTCTGCTCGATTGTTTGAGCTGTTTTTGTAAATCTGCATTTGTGGTATATCTACGTTTGCATGATGACCGTTGTTGTTGTTGATAAGCCTCATCATAGTGATATCTGCTATTCTTAGGAAAGGACAGCTCTTTTTCAAAGACATCTGTGTTTAAATTGTCATCGTGAGGAGCTCCATCTAATTCAATATTGCCACTTTGGCCCTTACAAAATCTTTTTCGAGGACTAGCTTCGGTATGACTATGTCGTTTGTGCAACTTTCTTTTTCTGGAAGCATTCTTAGTGTTTTCATCAGTACTGTTCACATTAATATCAACATCAAACAAATAGACTGGAGACACGCTGTTATCAGAATCAGACAATTTTCTCAAAGATTGAGCTCGTTTCTGTTTTCTCTTTTCTCTTTTAGTCCTTGCAGATTGTTTCCTTCGTTTAGGCATTGTATATTGTAGATTTTAATACTTTATTTGATAGGCCACTTACAGGTTCACTGTCACTTTCTCTTTCAGTTGAATGTTCGGTTTCTCTTTCAGTGTCTCATTCAAATCTTTCAGTTTCTGTTTGAAATGTCTCAGTTTCTCTCTCAGTTCGATTTTAGGTCAGTTTCAGTTGACTGGCACTTTCAGTCTCTTTTTGAAAGCTACCAGTTTCACTTTGAAAAATTTCAGTCTCTCCTTGAAATATTACAGTCTCTCTTTGAAATCTTTCAGTTGTTTTTCTATTGCTCTTTCAGTTTACCTTTCAATTTCTCTTTCAAATCTTTCACTTTCACTTTGGGCTTTTCACTTTCACTGCCGTTTCAGTTCACTGGCACTCTCCGTGTCTCTTTGAAAGCTTCTAGTTCTGTTTGAAAGCTTTCAGTTTCTTTTTCTCTTTCAGTTTCTCTTTCAATTTCTCTTTCAAATCTTTCAGTTTCACTTTAACGTTGCGCTCTTTCACTTTCACTTCAGGTTCAGTTCACTGGCAGTTTCAGTCTATCTTTGAAAGCTTCCAGTTACTTTTGAAATATTTCTGTCTCTCTTCGAAATATTTCAGTTTCTTTTTGAAATCTTTCACTTTCTTTTTCTGTTTCTCTTTCAGTTTCTCTTTCAATCTCTCTTTCAAATCTTTCAGTTTCACTTTAACTTTGCGCTCTTTCACTTTCACTTCAGGTTCAGTTCACTGGCACTTTCAATGTGTCTTTGAAAGCTTCCAGTTTCTTTCGAAATATTTCTGTCTCTCTTCGAAATATTTCAGTCTCTCTTTGAAATCTTTCAGTTTCTCTTTCTGTTTCTCTTTCAATTTCTCTTTCAAATCTTTCAGTATCACTTTCACTTTGCTCTCTTTCACTTTTACTTCAGGTTCAGTTCACTGGCACTTTCAATGTGTCTTTGAAAGCTGCCACTTTCTTTCGAAATATTTCTGTCTCTCTTCAAAATATTTCAGTCTCTCTTTGAAATCTTTCAGTCTCTCTTTGAAAGTTTTCAGTTTCTCTTTCTGTTTCTCTTTCAATTTCTCTTTCAAATCTTTCAGTATCACTTTCACTTTGCTCTCTTTCACTTTTACTTCAGGTTCAGTTCACTGGCACTTTCAATGTGTCTTTGAAAGCTTCCACTTTCTATCGAAATATTTCTGTCTCTCTTCGAAATATTTCAGTCTCTCTTTGAAATCTTTCAGTCTCTCTTTGAAAGTTTTCAGTTTCTCTTTCTGTTTCTCTTTCAATTTCTCTTTCAAATCTTTCAGTATCACTTTCACTTTGCTCTCTTTCACTTTTACTTCAGGTTCAGTTCACTGGCACTTTCAATGTGTCTTTGAAAGCTGCCACTTTCTTTCGAAATATTTCTGTCTCTCTTCGAAATATTTCAGTCTCTCTTTGAAATCTTTCAGTCTCTCTTTGAAAGTTTTCAGTTTCTCTTTCTGTTTCTCTTTCAATTTCTCTTTCAAATCTTTCAGTATCACTTTCACTTTGCTCTCTTTCACTTTTACTTCAGGTTCAGTTCACTGGCACTTTCAATGTGTCTTTGAAAGCTGCCACTTTCTTTCGAAATATTTCTGTCTCTCTTCGAAATATTTCAGTCTCTCTTTGAAATCTTTCAGTCTCTCTTTGAAAGTTTTCAGTTTCTCTTTCTGTTTCTCTTTCAATTTCCCTTTCAAATCTTTCAGTATCACTTTCACTTTGCTGTCTTTCACTTTCAGTTCAGTTTCAGGTCACTGCCACTTTCAGTCTGTCTTTGAAATTTTCCAGGTTCTGTTTCAGTTCTGTTTCACTTCCTCGTTCAGATTGTCTTTCAGTTTCTCTTACAGTTTATCTTTCAGTGTCTCTTTCAAATCTTGCAGTCGCTCTTTGAAATCTTCACTTCAGCTTCAATTCAATGAGATTCGACCAGTAAAACCACTTTCAATGAATTTCACTTTGACGTAGTTGTTAGCACGTCAATAGGTTCAATCAATGAAAGTAGTCAAATCAACTCAATTGGCTCAATCAAATTAATATTTTCAGTGAGGTGAATGCGGCAAATCGCTTCTATAAATGAAATCAACGCAATTTGTTCAATCAGTTAGAATTATTTAAGTCGATCAGTCAGTTCAATCTGTTACAACAAGCATGAATCAATTCAATTAAGGTAATCAATTTCGACTAGTTCAATTATTTGTAATAGTTCACTGTCTGTCAGTTTCAAAAGGTTTAAGCTCTCTTATATTGTTCGCTTTTTAGTGAATTTATTATTAAGCTGGAAGTGGGTCCAATCACATCAGTATCATGCAGCTAATCAGTTCCAATGAGGTATAAGCAGTCACGTCTGTGATTTTGAATGTTCTCCCAACAAGTGCACCTGCAAAAAAAACAAGAAAGGACATGTTCAGTTATTGCGTATACATGTATTTGTGCAGAGGATGTCACTTACGAGTACTCATTTAACTTGTACTTTATTGATGATCACAAAATACATGAGACCAATTATGTAATGTCAAAGATATGAAGGTCCTGTCAATTTGGCAGGAAATCATCTCGGTGAAGCATGTCGCATATATATAAGAATGTTATCGAGCAGCTACTACAAATACAATATCACCAGGTGTACAACATATGTAGGCATTGTGGGGGTTTTCCTTTTTTCGTAATATCTACCTTGTATACTGCTTTGCATGAAAATTCAGGAATATAATATCAAGGAGCTGCAAGATCACAGAAGAAATGTCAAGTGTCACTTGGTGCGTTGTCTGCTTAACAGTCCAGCAAATGGAGACTACAGAGCACGTGTAAGGATCTTGGGTTTTTGTCTTCTTCCAAGTCCACTTTGTTTGAGGTCAATCAAGCCAAGAACACTTAGACCTGCAAATAATACAAAAAAGATTTAGGTAAACAATCAAATAAAGCATATTAATAGTTCAGGTGTCAAGTTCAATGAACTGTGATGTCCCACATGTGAGAAAGATGTCCATTGAGAGTAGTAAAATTGATGAAAATGATAAGTAAAATGCTAATGCCATGGTTTTTGTGTCCGAGAGCAGGGCCTCGGGCCCTTTGTCGTCATCAATGGGATTGTCATATCAAAAGTTGGTGTGGAGCGAAAAGCATTTCACAGATGCAAGAACCACCCAAAGTTATGATGCCATTATGATGCCCAGTGTTTACCCTGTTGCACTAGATGCCTTGGCTTTAATCTTGTGTCTCACTGCTCTAAATAGTTAACTTTAATCCACCAAATTCCTCCTTGTTCAGCAGACGATTTCTGAGAAGCATCTTCTTCTTCTTCCCTTTGGCCCTTCCGCCCTGAGACAAAGTGGGGTGCACCACAACCAGAGATTTATGCTTCAGCCAATTACTAAAGATAGACAGATAGATAGACACATAGACACATAGATAGACAGATAGATAGATTGATAGGTAGATTGATAGATCTATCGATAGAATGCAACTTTTAACAATTTATAGAGATGTGTTAATGTAATGATCATATCCCATTGAGTTATATATAATTGCTCGAGGACACGGTGCATGCATTGCATGCTATTTTTTTATTCCTTGTTACGCAAAACCGCCGCTGGAGGTCAGGCACTCCCGCTCAAAAAAGAAATTCAACAAGGTCATTTAATTTATTTGCCTGCCGCCACTAGGGGCAGTGCGATTGGATTTAATTCCCGGACCTCTGGTGGCCATGCGGTGAACTGTTATGAACATGGATTGGGGCAGAGAAACATGAAAAGGTTCCTGCCTGCTTTGTCAAACATACACCGGAAGTATTGGACAGACTAATGAAAGTAATCATCGATAGGCCATGCTGCTAAACAGGTCAAACTGGTAATTCACTTCTATTTCTTTTCTCTCACAAACATGACCCACAAAATACTGCCATACACTAGATAGAAGAACTACCTAAATAGCTTATAAATCTCCTTTAAAAGTACAAGGGCTGTCAATTACAGTTTAATCAAATGTAATTGTCAACAGAAGAGTCATAAGAAATACTTAATCGTTGTGGGTTTTTTTTTTCATGGATCAAACAATGACATCACTAATTTCAAGAGCTGAATTAATGTCAAGGTTGTTGGAATACAAAGTTTATTATTTTAAATTCAGGTAGATGATAGATTACTTTAATGAAGAAAATTTCCAGTTTCACTCTGTTGTGTGTAGAAGCCTGCTGGATGCTCAAGCATGGTTTTCCACTTCTTCCGATAATGTATTTCCATAAAAAATTGTTGTAATATTTGTTACTTTCTGAGCCCTCGATACCCACTGCAGCATTGATTCTGTGGGTGTTAATACCTGATAGACATAGAACTTTACAACATGAATAAGTTGTAAGAAAATCTTCATCAATTTAATAGAAACAAAATGCAAGATGGCAAAAAATGTTCAGATAGAAGATCTCATCATTATTACTTTTTTTCCCCAACCGACTGGTCCGAGATGAAAGTATGGCAACAAAATTAATGATGACTCGGAAGTTTTTTGTTTTTTTTTTCCAATCGACCGTGTGCTGAAAATGCCTCCAAGAAAGTTCTGAATAACAAGGAACAAAAAAACCGAGGCTTGATGCATTTCAAATTATTCAATATACTTCAAAGGAGGGACAGAAGCCAACTTTTTTGCTATCTTGCTTCATGTTATTGTTGAAGTAAGTTAATTATCTTCTGATACCAAGAAAAGTCTACAAATTTTGGCACTTGCATAATTTTTACTTCAGTCTTCACTTGAATAAACATGATAAAATCATGACTGTGTTGTCATGTAATCTTGAACTTTTCAAGGTCCAGCTACAACATCAGCGAGATCATTGACATACATATCAGTTACACTATAACTCTGACTTTGGGTGATTAATGTATGATGAAAGAATAATATCATGTTGCATAACTGATCCCATACTTGTAACCTACAGTTTTTGACTTTATCACTGAGATAAGTTGCAGGACAAAATGAATGGAATTGCCACACCTATGAATTTCATTTAATTGAATTCACCTTTATCCAAAACATGGTGAATTTAATTGGATTTGCATTCATGCCGAAGTAAATGGAATTGCAAATTGCTAAATTATTGAGTACATCACTGCTTGCAACTGAACCATATTATTGGGAACGGGCACACTTAGTACGCTATATCATAACAATATGGAGAAGCAGGGAAACAAGTAGTGTTGGGCGGTTGTGATATTTTACGTTCGGTTCGGTTTTCGGTTTTTTCCGACCCAAAACCGCGGTTTCGGTTCGAGTTTCGGTTCCATAACTTGATTATAGACCATGCATCGGGCATAGGAATGAACACCAGTCATGTCACGTGACTTCCTTTTATAGCTTGATTGAATCAATTGGGGGTGGCTGCACGCATTGTGTATTGGCCACTCTGCATAAACTATTGCACTTGTATATATGATATCCGGCACATGAATGGGTCTTTCAGATTGAAACATCCAAGCAGTGGGAAGCACTTTATATCAAAATTTAGGCTTCTTTCCCTCAGAATGTATGCAATTTCAATGCTGTGATTTATAATATGGGTATTTTACTGTGAAATTTTCAATTGCGTTTCAGACCGGCAATTCCGGCAATTCTGTGATTGCGGAAAAATAATGTCCCTACTGACAGATCACACATGTTTCCATGCATCATTAATGAATGTATTTGTTCTTCCATATCACCTTTGCCACATTTTGTGGCTTCAAATGGATAATTTGTAAAATTTTGAAATTTACCACAACAATATAAACAATACCTGGTTCTGAACACTCAGGGAAAGTGTTTTTCAGGGGATATGAAGTAACACACAACACCAACCTCCATTTTGAACCCCTGGGTTCTTGTTTCTAGTGTTGTGCCGATTACCGAAATTTCGGTTCGGTTTCCATTTCACCACTACAACCGAAACTCGAACCGAAGTTCAATGTAACAACCGAGTGTTTCGGCTATCGTAAAATATCTAATTTTATTGAGAAAACGACGAAATAATTAGCAAAATATCAATCTGTTCACTCTCCCAGACGAGCGCCATGTTGATGTATTGAATTTCTGGACTGAAAAACGACTGCATAAATGGATATGTGTACACACCTCCATAAAAAATTAACGTCTTCTTGAATTAGTTAGTATCACCTACCATAGATGATGCAGTCACTGCAAGATCAGACACTGATGGCCAGTCACGTCACCTTGAGGTAACACAATCACCGAAGTAGGATGAACAGATATCTATGCAGAAGTGAGGCTGTAAGATCAGTGTGCCCTGAAATGAAAACGAGACAAATTTATACATTTCAGTAAGTGTTTGAAAAGAGCTCTTGATAGCTGGTAGCCTGGTAAGGCATGATATGTGACTGCAAAATAAATGTGAAGGCCTGCTCACAAAAAAAAAACAACATCCGTGGCAGTTTCAGTAAGTATAAGAATGTATTTACCGCTTTACCCTGCACAGGATGTGAAAAATCTTGACCGCTGCTAAACCTATAAGTTCATGGGACACATTAATGGAATCGTAAGAAAATGGCTTCGTATTTATATAAGAGATTTTAAAATTGGGTTTTTGTTACAAAATTATTTGATATCGTAGCCATAAAAACAAGCATTTTTCCCCCAAAAATCACTTTTTTCTACAGTACTTTACCCTAATTCCTGGCGCAATTAAAAGGAATATGAAAAATCCGCTTTGTTCAATTGTTCAATTGGCTTTTCTTCGTTCATCAATGTTTTCAACAAATTTCTACCATGCCTGTAACTTCAGAAATGTCACATCCCTTGAGCAGTAAAAATCAGCCTTTTTGTTGCCTCTTATAATGTCAATAGGACATAAATGGCAACTGTCAATTGATTCAATAAGATCTTATTATGGCCTGAGGGGGGGGGGGGCATTATACAGTGGCGGATCCAGGGGGTTGCTAGGGGGCCTGGGCCCCCCCTGCACCACTGATAATTAAGGTATCATTTTAAAGAAGATTTCCAACAACATTTGCCGGCGAATGTCCAAACACGCCCGGCCCCGCCCCAGACAACCTTGCCTGGATCCGCCACTCTCATATAGGATGAATGAGTGGGCTCTTTCTATCTCTTCCATGTGAATTTTTGGCTTGAAGGAGGGGGGGGGGCATAGCCCAATGCCCCAGCCCTAAATGCCACTGTGGATTAGAATAAATTTTTTTCATAAACAGTACCTATTCTGTATTCACATTGTGTTTGTTGTATACTCAATAGAAGAATGGCAAATGTCAATTGATTCATTTGGGTCTTACAAATACAAATGGCATGAAAATAACTAATTTTATACCGGTACATTGACTACAAGTCCGCTTAGTAAGGTTCATTACATGTAATCAGGAGCATGAACATTTGACAGCCATTCTCCCACAACCTGTTTACTTGAAAATCTGTCAATTCATTTCACATGATATGGGCCTAATACTCACGATCTTATCTTCAGAACAGTCTTCTTTGAGGGCCAATATGGCTGTCAGCTTCATAAAGTACACAAGCAAGTCTTTGTGATGTTTCTCAGAAGGCTTCAGTCACGAATTTGCAGTCAACAATAATATGACATGTTGGTCTTCAGAGAGTTGATTGTGCAATAATGGTGACCTCAAAAACAAATGCTTTGGATGCCTTGCACTGGCCAATATTTTGGAATGCACTACATCCCACATAATCATGAAACACCAGCGCCCCTGGTGAGCAAATCAATCGTCCAGTTGAGTTCATTGGCATAGATATAGATTTATAATTCACAACAAAGGCTTTAGGTCTATTTGAAATCGGTAGGCCTATTTAGTCTTATGCCAGTTTTATTGCATGACTTCACTGGACATTTCAATAAACAATAAATACAGAAACATGTCAAAGAAAATTGTTATAGTTTCGAGAAAAGTGGTCTAAAAGCTTCTAAAGAGTTCATGAAGCATGGCGAGAAAACACTGACTTTTAAACCAAAATCAACCACATTTTGGGATGTATATGGGTGGGAAATAGCCCGTAATATGCATTTTAACTGTTCAAAAGGAGCTAGGCCTCACAATTTCTTAGTCTTGCAGTTTTGTGAACTTGAGATATGTTGTTGGAACTTGTGGACAATTTATATAATTTCTGTTAATCTTAAAAGAGAAAAATACAAGTAGCACAGAGTGAAGTAGGTCCGAGCAAAAAACACCTGAAAACAAAAAAGCAAACTTATCCGCTCCCGCACTTGGTGAAATTGGTCATATCCATTGAAAAAGCCACATATTTTTTGAAAACAGGACTAAGCTACATATGCTCATATTGAGGGTCCATATATACAGACAGACCTATAATTTAGCAAACTGTCATAAAAATTGGGGAGGGAATGTCTCAGATATTCAAGTATATTTAAAGGGGACATCTTTTTTTTTGACTGTTTATACCCAAGCCTATGTAGGCTATGTTCTGGAAATGTCTCCTTTAGTTCACTGTTTGTACCAATAAATACACTCAATTCTATTTCATTTTGACAAAAAACCCTTCATTTATTGTCATAGAAATTTAAAGGCTATGATTATCGTGTAATTGCAGCATTTTATGATTCCTTCTATTAAGTTTCATTATATGTACTAGGCCTACATTTTATTACCAAATTAATTTAATTGATGAATGCAATGAAAGACATCTGATTTGAATCTTCATTTTCTTGCCAAGGCATCAAGTTAAATATGTTTAAACTTTAAGGCTAGAGCAGACCACAAAATGTAGCTATGCAGTTTAACAAAATCCTGGGAACAAAATGTACCAAATTAGTTGATGTATAGGAACCGGACCCATTACAAAAACTGAAAAGCACTGGGAATTTTCTTTTGACGTTAATTTATCCCTGGCATGTTATTCTTTCAGGGATTCAGCGGTAGGTCCATCATCCCGTGAAGACTTCAGGCCAATTTGCCCCACCACTTTAAAATGAAGCTGACACCCCTGTGGTCGACTGTAAATAATTATGAGATACCTGAAAATTACAATGTACAGTTGACCACGTCTCCCTACTGACTCCAGTCTCAGACCCCAATCTCAGACTCCAATCTCAGACTCCAGCCGCAGACTCCCGTCTCAGACTCCCTTCTCAGACTCCCGTCTCAGACTCCCGTCTCAGACTGACGACTCAGACCCCTGACTGAAACGCCCGACTCAGGGGCCGACTCAGGCGCCCGACTGAGATACATGGCTCAGATTCCAGAAAAATACCCCAGAAGCTGACTCCCGACTCTATAGTGTCAGACTCTCGCCTGAGGCTCCCACCTCAGACTCGCGACTCAGAATTCGACTGAGACACCCAACTCAGACACCCGACTCAGACTCCTGACGCCACCAAACTTGGCCTGTAAACAGACAAACAAATGGACAGATGGCCAGATGGATGAAACTGAAGGACTGACTGACACATGGTGACTCTGACTCCTCACCATGACTGCGACTCCGACTCTGAATCCTGATCAGATTCATGATCAAATCTCCGATTCAGACTATTAACACTCAGTACTGACGCTGACTCTTTTCTCTGATGCCTGCCTCACACTCCTGGCTCAGACTCTTGACTTCAACTGCTGATGCCAAATCCTTTCTCAGACTCAACACAGACTCAGAGTCCTGACTCAGAGTCCTGACTCAGAGTCCTGACTCAGAGTCCTGACTCAGAGTCCTGACTCAGAGTCCTGACTCCGAGTCCTGACTCAGAGTCCTGACTCAGAGTCCTGACTCAGAGTCCTGACTCAGAGTCCTGACTCAGAGTCCTGACTCACAGTCCTGACTCACAGTCCTGCCTCACAGTCCCGACTCACAGTCCTGACTCACAGTCCTGACTCAGTCTCACAGGCCTGACTCACAGGCCTGACTCACAGTCCCGACTCATAGACATGACTCACAGACCTCACTCACAGTCCTCACTCACAGCCCTCATTCACAGTCCTGCCTCAGAGCCCTCACTCGCAGCCCTCATTCACAGGCATGCCTCAGAGCCCTCATTCGCAGTCTTGCCTCAGAGTCCTGCCTCAGTGGCCTGACTCACAGTCCTGAATCAGAGGTGACTCAGACACCTGGCTCACAGGCCTGACTCACAGTCCTTACTCAGACCTGACACACAGACCTGACTCACAGCCCTGAGTCACAGCCTTGACTCACAGGCCTGACTGGCCGGCCTGACTTGCAGTCCTGACTCACAGTCGTGATTCACAGTCCTCACTCACAGTCCTCAATCACAGTCCTCACTCAAAGTCCTCACTCGCAGTCCTGCCTCAGCGGCCTGACTCAGAGTCCTGACTCAGAGTCCCGACACCTGACACCGAAACCTAAGACCGAGACCTGAGATCCTAGTCCTGACTCAGAGTCCTGACTCAGAGTCCTGACTCAGAGTCCTGACTCAGAGTCCTGAATCCCAGTTCTGACTCCCATTTCTGACTCAGAGTCCTGACTCCCAGTTCTTACTCCCAGTTCGGAACCCCAGGTCTGACTCCCAGTTCTAACTCCGAGTCCTGACTCCGAGTCCTGACTCCGAGTCCTGACTCTGAGATCTGACTCCGAGTCCTGACTCAGAGTCCTGACTCAGAGTCCCGACACCTGACATCGACACCTGAGACCGAGACCTGAGAACCGAGTCCTGACTCAGAGTCCTGAATCGCAGTTCTGACTCCCATTTCTGACTCAGAGTCTTGACTCCCAGTTCTTACTCCCAGTTCTGAACCCCAGGTCTGACTCCCAGTTCTAACTCCGAGTCCTGACTCCGAGTCCTGACTCCGAGTCCTGACTCTGAGACCTGACTCCGAGCCCTGACTCCGAGTCCTGACTCTGAGCCCTGACTCCGAGTCCCGACTCAGATTCCCGACACCGAGCCCGACTCCGCGTCCCGACTCAAGAGTCCTGACTCAGAGTCCTGACTAAGAGGCCTGACTCAAAAGGCCAGATGCAGAGTCCTCACTCTGAGTCCTCACTCAGAGTCCTCACTCAGAGTCCTCACTCAGAGTCCTGACTCAGAGTCCTGACTCAGAGGCGTGACTCAGAGTCCTCACTCAGAGTCCTCACTCAGAGGCCTGACTCCGCATCCTGACTCCAAGTCCTGACTTCGAGTCCTGTCTAAGAGTCCTGAGTCAGAGGCCTGACTCCGAGACCTTGCTCAGAGTCCTTGCTCAGAGTCCAGGCTCAGAGTCATCACTCAGAGTACTGGATCTCAGTACTGGATCAGAGTCCAGGCTCCGAGTCCAGGCTCCGAGGCCTGGCTCAGAGGACCTCTGACTGCTGATCACAACTCCTGACTGTGACTCCTGACTGTGACTCAGACTCCTACCTCCCCACTGAATCCAACCCTGAGCTCACCTCCTGCCCCCAACTCCTAGCCCCAACTCCTAACTTCAACTCCGACCCCAACTCCTGACTCAACTTCAGACTTCAAATCCTGACACCAACTCCTGACTCCCAACATCATCAGAGCAGACCACTGTGCCAATCAGTAGGCCAGCCCATGTAACCAGCACTCACTTGAACTGGCCAGAAGGGCACTCCATATATGGCTAATGTATGCTAATTTATGCGGCCACTAAGTGTTGGAGTGTGAAATTGTCTCACCTGCATCATGTGAAAATGAATTTTTAGCTGACCATTTCTTCATTTTTCTGACCTTTTGACCTTTATTGCTTTGAGTTCGCTATACCTACAGACTTGCCATTTCCCACAACTTACCGCAAGTATTTGGTCAAGCTTGTCAATTAAAATTAAAAAAATTGGAACTTTCCTTGCTAGTTAAAAAAAATCATTTCTAAAAATGATCAGTTCTCATTTCATCTTTGTTCTCAAATATGACCTTGAGGAAATTGTCACAGGTGAAAATGAATGTGCTCATCTGAATGCCACTAGTGATATACGGGGGTCATTTAATTTACAGAAGGCTGTAGGAGTGATACTTCCCACTCAAATTAAATCATTTATGCAAAATGTCATGTAAGTCGCGAAGTAAGATTTTTCACAATTATTTACAAATTAAGTTGAGGATATGAAACAATTCTAATGGGGGGCTTTTGATAAGCATATTAGTCACCAGTATACCTCAGAGATTTAAGAGGATTGGTGGAAAATAACATAATTTTCTGAATTTTTCAAAAATTCAACTTTTTAAACTTTAATGGTTCATATCACCTTGAAATATCACCTTTTGGTCAATTTTTTTTGTCAATATAGTCTTTTTGAGTAAAGTTAAGGGTAGTTCTTAGTACATTTTGTTCACCTCAGACTATCCCTTCATGGAGATTTTACAATTCCTCCTGAATTTCGAACACTTGATTTTGAAAAATTTCCATATTTCAAAAAGTATTGCACAAATCCAAACCATATTGCCTGCTGCACTGGTCCCGGATACTGGCCAACTTTTGTCACAATCAGCATCTTCCTATCTCTTACGTAACTTGAGATCTAGAGTGACAATTGAAAACTGCTCATGCATCAATAGCCCTTTACCCGCTGAACCAACTGTCATACCACTTGTACCATCATGATGACAACAACTTTTTATCAAAGGATTTTGACTTTTGGCTCATTATCTCAAATACTTTTTGAGTTATAAGCCTTTAAAGTTTACTACTTTTCACCTTTAAACAGCTCAGTGAAAATGACAACTGTGAAAATGACATCAAATGACCCAATTATGTAATGGCCAACAACTGACCTATACTGTGACCAACTTTCATCAACATAAACCCATTTTGAAATAAAAAGAATAATAATAATAACTAGAGAAGACGGTAATTGTCATCAGGGACAATTACAAAGAATTTACCTTTACTTTCAACTAAAGTTTGCCTGTAAATGGACAGACAAATGGCCGGACCAATGGTCAGACAGACAGACAAAACTGAAGGGCTCAAGGACACACGCAAATGATAATATTCACTATCTTCATCAATGTTTTACATATCAGGAGTGAGAACTTTCATTTCAGAGTCCTGACTCAGAGTCCTGACTCAGAGTCCTGACTCAGAGTCTTGACTCAGAGTCCTGCCTCAGAGTCCTAACTCAGAGTCCTGCCTCAGAGTCCTGACTCCGAGACCTGACTCTGAGTTCAGACTCCGTGTCCTGGCTCCGAGGCCTGACTCCGAGGCCTGACTAAAAGCCTGACTCCGAGGCCTGCCTCCGAGGCCTGACTAAAAGCCTGACTCCGAGGCCTGACTCCGAGAATGACTCCGAGGCCTGACCTCAAGTCCTGACTCCGAGTCCTGACTCCAAGTCCTGACTCAGCATGGCCTGACTCAGCGGCCCCTGACTCATAGTCGAGACTCATAGTTGAGACTCATAGTCGATACTCATAGTCGAGACTCATAGGCGAGACTTATAGGCGAGACTCATAGTCGAGACTCATAGTCGATACTCATAGTCGAGACTCATAGGCGAGACTCATAGTCGAGACTCATAGTCTAGACTCATAGTCGAGACTCATAGTGAAGACGCATAGTCGAGACTCAGAGTCCTGACTCTGAGTCCTGATTCAGAGTCCGGACTCAGAGTCCTGACTCAGGGTCCTGACTCAGAGTCCTGACTCAGGGACCAGATTCAGATTACTGACTCAGATTCCTGACTCAGATTCCTGACTGAGAGTCATGACCTAGGGTCCTGACTCAGGGACCTGCCTCAGAGCCCTGACTCAGGGTCCTAACTCACAGACCTGACTCATAGACCTGACTGAGTCCTGACTCCGAATCCTGACTCAGAGTCCTGACTCACAGACCAGACTCAGAGTCCTGACCTAGGGTCCTGACTGAGAGACCTGACTCACACACCTAACTCAGAGTCCTGGCCTAGGGTCCAGACTCAGGGACCTGACTCAGAGTCCTGACTCCGAATCCTGACTCAGATGCCTGACTCAGATGCCTGACTCTGAGTCCTGACTCAGAGCCCTGACTCCGAGTCCTGACTCCGAGACCTGACTCAGCGTGTCCTGACTAAGCGTGTCCTGACTCAGCGTGTCCTGCCTCAGCGTGTCCTGACTCAGCGGCCTGACTCATAGTGTAGACTCATAATCGAGACTCATAGTCGAGACTCACAGTCGAGACTCATAGTCGAGACTCATAGTCGAGCCTTGGAGTCGAGACTCATAGTCGAGATTCATAGTCGAGACTCCTAGTCGAGACTCGGAGACCTGACTCTGAGTCCTGACGCAGAGTCCTGACTCACAGATCAGACTCAGAGTCCTGACCTAGGGTCCTGACTCAGGGTCTTGACTCACAGACCTGACTCACAGACTTGACTCTGAGTCCTGACCTAGGGTCCTGACTAAGGGACCTGACTCAGAGTCCTGACTTAGAGTCCTGACACAGATGCCTGACTCTGAGCCCTGACTGAGATGCCTGACTCAGATGCCTGACTCCGAGACCTGACTCAGATGCCTGACTCAGAGTCCTGACTCAGATTCCTGACTCATAGCCCTGACTCCGAGTCCTGACTCCAGGTCCTGCCTCAGAGTCCTGCCTCAGAGCCCTGACTCAGAGCCCTGACTCAGAGACCTGACTCAGAGTCCTGACTCAGAGGCCTGACTCAGATTCCTGACTCCTGACTTAGGGTCCTGACTCAGGGTCTTTACTCAGGGTCCTGATTTAGAGCCATGACTCACAGACATGACTCAGGGTCCTGACTGAGGGTCCTGACTACAACTCCTGTCCCCAACTCCACTCAGTCATTTGGGACTGTAATATGTATAGAAACATTAGACAGTAGAGTACACTGGCCCCTTTACCTGAAACGGCCAGAACAGCTTTCCAAATATGGCTAATGTATGCTAATACATGCGGCCAGCCTGAGGTGGAGTGTGAAATTGTCTCACCTGCATCATGTGAAAATGAATTTTTTTGCTGACCAATTGGTCATTTTTTGACCTTTTGACCTTTACTGTTCAGAGATGGCTGTAACTACAGACATGTTGTTTACCACAATTGACCACAACAATTCAGTTCACATGGTCCCTTAAAATGAAGAAAATTGAGACATTCCTTCTGAGTTAAAAAAAATCATCTCTGAAAATGGTCAATTTTCATTTCATCTTTGACCTCAAATTTGACCATGATGAATGAGACTACTTGTCAAATTTTATGTGCTCATGTGATTGCCAGTGTGTCATATTGGGGTTCATTTAATTTACAGAAAGTTGTAGGAGTAATATTTCCCACTCAAATTAAATAATTTCTGCAAAATGTCATGTAAGTTGCCAAGTACCACTTTTCACAATTTTTTACAAATTAAGTTGAGGATATGAAACCATTCTAATGGGGGACTTTTGATAACCATATTACTGACCAGTATACCTCAGACTTTCAAGATGATTGGTGAACTATAACATAATTTTGAGAATTTTGGAAAAATTCAACTTTTTGGACTTTGATGGCTCATATCACCTACAAATATCATCTTTTTGTCCAATTTTTTGGTCAAAATAGTCTTTTTGGGTAAAATTAAGGGTAGTTCATTATACATTTTGATTACCTCAGACTACTGCTTCAAGGAGATTTTACAATTCCACCTAAATTTTGAACCCTTGATTTTGAAAAATTGCCATATTTCAAAAAGTTGTCTACAAATCCAAACCATATTGCACAATGCACTGGCCCCAGATACTGGCCAACTTTTGTCACAATCACCATGATTCCATCTATTACCTAACTTGAGATCTCTGTGACAGACCAAAAACTGCTCATTCTGCTCTAGCCCTTTACCCGTTGGACCAACTCTCATATCACTTGTACCAATAAGTAGACAACAACTTTTTATCACATGATTTTGACTCTTGACTCATTATCTCAACAACTTTTTCAGTTATTCAACCTTAAAGTTTACAAATTTTTGACTTTGAACGCCTCTGTGAAAAAGACAACTGTGAAAATGACATCAAATGACCCACTTTCACAATACTGAATGACTGATTAACCTTCTGACCAACTTTCATCGCCATAGGACCATTTTGAAAAAAAAAGAAGAATAAGAATAATAATAATAAGAATAGCAAAAACAAATAGAATTTACCATAGGTAAATTCTTAATAATAATAGCAAAAACAAATAGAATTTACCATAGGTAAATTCTTAACTAGAGAAAACGGTAATTGTCATCAGGGACAATTACAAAGAATTTACCTTTACTTTCAACTAAAGTTTGCCTGTAAATGGACAGACCAATGGACAGATGGAAGCAACCGACGGACTGAGAAAACACATGGGGACTCTGTTTCCTCACCATGACTGCGACTCAGAGTCCTGACTCAGAGTCCTGACTCAGCATCCTGACTCAGAGTCCTGACTCAGAGTCCTGACTCAGAGTCCTGACTCAGAGTCCTGACTCAGAGTCCTGACTCAGAGTCCTGACTCAGAGTCCTGACTCAGAGTCCTGACTCAGAGTCCTGACTCAGAGTCCTGACTCAGAGTCCTGACTCAGACTCCTGACTCAGACTCCTGACTCAGACTCCTGACTCAGACTCCTAATTCAAAGGCCTGCCTCAGAGTCCTGACTCAGAGTCCTGACTCAGAGTCCTGACTCAGAGTCCTGACTCATATTCCTGACTCAAAGTCCTGACTCAGCGGTCCTGACTCAGAGTCCTGACTCAGAGTCCTGACTCAGAGTCCTGACTCAGAGTCCTGACGCAGAGTCCTGACTCAGAGTCCTGGCTCAGAGTGCTGACTCCGAGTCCTGACTCAGAGTCCTGACTCACAGGCCTGACTCAGAGTCCTGATGCAGAGTCCGGACTCAGCGTCCTGACTCAGCGTCCTGACTCAGAGTCCTGACTCAGAGTCCTGACTCAGGGTCCTGACTCATATTCCTGACTCAGAGTCCTGACTCAGAGTCCTGACTCACATCCCTGACTCAGAGTCCTAACCTAGGGGCCTGACTCAGGGTCCTGACTCACAGACCTGACTCAGAGTCCTGACCGAGTGTCCTGACTCCTAGTCCTGACTCCTAGTCCTGACTCCGAGTCCTGATTCTGAGGCCTGAATCCGAGTCCTGTCTCAGAGACCTGACTCAGATGCCTGACTCAGAGTCCTGCCTCAGAGTGCTGACTCAGATTTCTGTCTCTGAGGCCTGACTCTGAGTTCTGACTCTGAGCCCTACCTCCAAGTCCGGCCTCAGAGTCCTGCCTCAGAGGCCTTTCTCAGATGCCTGACTCAGAGTCCTGACTCCGAGTCCTGACTCAGATGCCTGACTCCAAGTCCTGCCTCAGATCCCTGACTGAGATCCCTGACTCTGAGGCCTGACTCCGAGTCCTGACTCTGAGCCCTGTCTCCAAGTCCTGACTCTGAGCCCTGTCTCCAAGTCCGGCCTCAGAGTCCTGCCTCAGAGGCCTGCCTCAGATGTCTGACTCAGAGTCCTGACTCCGAGTCCTGACTCAGATGCCTGACTCCGAGACCTGACTCAGATGTCTGACTCAGAGTCCTGACCCAAGAGTCCTGACTCGGGGACCTGACTCACAGACCTGACTCAGAGACCTGACTCAGTTTTCTGACTCACAGACTTGACTCACAGACCTGACTCACAGACCTGACTCACAGACCTGACTCAGGGACATGACTCAGAGACCTGACTCAGTGCCCTGGATCAGAGTCAGTAGCATACACTGGCCCCGTCACCTGAAACGGCCAGAACAGCTTTTCATATATGGTTAATGTATGCTAATATATGCGGCCAGCCTGCGTTGGAGTGTGAAATGGTGTCACCTGCATCATGTGAAAATGAATTTTTTTGCTGACCATTTGGTCATTTTTTGACCTTTTGACCTTTACTGCTCAGAGATGGCTGTAGCTACAGACCTGTTGTTTACCACAATTGACAACAACAATTCAGTTCACATTGTCCTTTAAAATTAAGAAAATTGAGACATTCCTTCTGAGTTGAAAAAAATCATCTCTGAAAATGGTCAATTTTCATTTCATCTTTGACCTCAAATTTGACCATGATGAATGAGACTACTTGTCAAATTTTATGTGCTCATGTGATTGCCAGAATGTCATTTTGGGTTTCATTTAATTTACAGAAAGCTGTAGGAGTGATATTTCCCACTCAAATTAAATCATTTCTGCAAAATGTCATGTAAGTTGCAAAGTACAAATTTTCACAATTTTTTACAAATTAAGTTGAGGATATGAAACAATTCTAATAGAGGGCTTTTGATAACCATATTAGTGACCAGTATATCTCAGACTTTTAAGAGGATTGGAGGAAAATAACATAATTTTCAGAATTTTTCAAAAATTCAACTTTTTTGACTTCGATGGCTCATATCACCTTCAAATATCACCTATAGGTCAAATTTTTTGGTCAATATAGTCTTTTTGGGAAAAGTTAAGGGTAGTTCACTATACATTTTGTTCACCTCAGACTATTCCTTCATGGAGATTTTACAATTCCACCTAAATTTTGAACACTCGATATTGAAAAATCGCCATATTTCAAAAAGTATGGCACATATCCAAACAATATCACATTCTTGCACTGGCCCAAGACACTGGCCAACTTTTGCCACAATCAGCATCTTCCTATCTCTTACGTAACTTGAGATCTAGAGTGACAATTCAAAACTGCTCATGCATCAGTAGCCCTTTACCCGTTGGACCAACTCTCGTATGACTGAGACCAAAATGTTGAAAACAACTTTTTATCACAGGATTTTTACTCTTGACTCATTATCTCAAATACTTTTTGAGTTATAGGCCTTGAAAGTTTACTCATTTTCGACTTTGAACGGCTCTGTGAAAAAGACAACTGTGAAAATGACATCAAATGACCCTATTACGTAATGGCCAACAACAGACCTATACTGTGACCAACTTTCATCAACGTAAATCCATTTTGAAATAAAAAGAATAATAATAATAATAATAGCAAAAACAAATAGAATTTACCATAGGTAAATTCTTAACTAGAAATCGGGTAACCGCGATGCGGTGACAAAACTTCACCTATCATAGTAATTACAGGCGGTCAAATGAAAAATGAGGTGAAAATGACATCAGAAATGAAGTTGGAAATGAGATTAGAAATGACTTCCGACATTAACTTGGACATGTAAATGTACTTGCACATGTAACTGTACAGTCTTACACAAGCAATATTATATGAAATATCACATGCAATATCACTTGTAATATTATGCAATATATTCAGGCAAGTTACATGCTAAGTAACATACAATATCACTTGCAATATCATGCACAATCATATCACATGCAATATCACATGTCAAAGGGTTTGTGGCCAGATGATACACTCATTACAGTGAATCGATTATCGAATCGAAAGGGCTATCGATTATCGATCCAAAAAAAACCAAACCAATTCCCATCACTTCCACTAGAAATCATTAGCAATGAAGGTTCATGTACTGCTTTTATACACATTTTGCACTTCTTCACTGAGAGGCTGTCAAGTAAAAATACTTCTTTTTGCGCAGCTGCATGGCAGTCATTTGGATAGATAAGCGAAAGATGGATTTTTAAGGGTAGACCGATCTCTTACCGATTGAAGGCACATGAAAATGCATATGAAATACAGATAAGAGGAGAGTCAGGCAAATACATGGACAACTTGAGTAACATAAGGCCATCTATTTATACAATAAAAAAACAAAAAAACAAAAATACAATATTACAATATTTTAATAAAGCACTTCATGTACACAGGAAATGTTTCAGGTAATGTATATGATCAGATTGGAGATGTGTGCCTGAAAGGGAAGAGAAATGAATCTATCAATATGCATCTGTCATTCTTTTGAATCAAATCTATATTAGGTCTAGTTTATTAGAGGATGATATGGTAAAGCAACATACCGTGCTGTGGTTAGTGTTGTCTGAGGTCTTCGGATAGAGTATGTCAGTTGCCAGAGACTATCTGAATCATGTCGGCCTGCAAAGAAATATATAGAAACACTTATTGAATATGTAACGACTATGAATATGTAACATATTTTGGGAGAAATTATACCTTAAACTTACCAGTGTTATGTACGCAGCAGGGGGTACCACCATCAAGGTCTCACCAATTGGATGTGCTGCATAGGCCGGCCAATAGGACCAGCCTACCCACACAACATGCTTCTCCATCTGGGAGCATACATGTATTCGGATTGTGAACGGCAATTATTGTTGGTTATTTGTTTTTGTTTCATTGAAGTTTTTAATTTCCTTTATAGCATCCTATTTTAGTATTCAGGTTTTTATGTTCCATTTCTGTATTCCATTTTTTGTATTCCACTTCGATATTCCTGTTTCTATATTCCATTTCTATTTATGATATTCAGTTATTATATTCCGTAATAATATGGTATATTATATTCCGTATTAATATCCGTATTGTTATGTTCCATTATTATAATGTATAATGTAGTTGGCATTACATCAGGTGGATGTTTTGTTACAATAAGTTTCACAAAATATCAATTTCTGTACAAGATTAATGTTATCTTCTACAGTAACTTTACATACAAGTTTACACACATTTCTTGATATATGAGGTATAAGGAAACTCATTGCAGATGAAGTTTGATCAATGCATCCACATAAGTTAAAGGCAGAGAGTTATTTTATCCTATGATGCATTGTTATGCCATGGTGATTAATAGTAGCATTTAAATCAAAGTTCAATTCTATAAATTTTTTTACGTGAATCCTTTCAGTCTCTTGAATCTGACAAGGATAAGCCCAAAAAAGGAGAAGCTATATGATACAACTGCCTCAAATTTGGTGTGGTACTCCATAAAAGCTGGTCATCTTAACATCCCCTTTAGTACAGCACATTATTTTCAAGTTATAGTAATATCTGGTATATATGTATTGTTGGATATCTTTTGTGAGGGGGACGAAAGTTGCAATAAAAGAAACATTCTACATTTTAAACAGTGATATATTTTCTTATCATAGTTTTTGATACACTTTGCATTGCAATTTGTAATAATACATGTAAATTGTCCATGTTAAGTGTCCATGCCATTGTCCATGAAGTTGCCCATTTGCATATCCATGTACTTTTCTGTTGTCAAACCAAATTCAGTGCAACATAACTGCCTCTTTTTATTCCAATAAGTGATTTTTCATATTCACATTTGTAATAATAAATATATTCTAAATGAGAGAGAGTTTATTTCCAATGCAAAATGAATGTCTTTGTCTACAGCACTTTCCTGTACACAAGTATGTACGCATTTGGACATGCATACGGCAGTCTTTCTTCCTTTACACAGTGATCATTACATTCATACCATCGAACAGCCGGGGGTATTTTGATGCAAGCTGTGTAGTGACCTTCTTTCGTTTTTCTGCCAATATGATTGATGACTGCAGTTAGATCATATTCTGTCCCATTCTTGGTTGTAAGATGTCTTTTCAGTTTCATGTTCCTCGTATTCTTGTCCTCTCCATTGAAATTGAATCGCACAAGGAGTAGTATCAAAACAGGAGGGCAATGTGACATAACTGCTTCCTTTTGTGTGTGTTGTGCTCCACAATTTGTGCAAGGGAAGTCACTCTGTTGTGTAGATTCTTCAAAGATGAGTTCAGAACTATGAAGGTACACTGCAACAAATCGGTTGAAATCATGAAGAGTTGTGACATGATTGCATTGTTCGCAGATTTGAGTTGTGACAAGATGATTGTCAAGTAGGTCTGTGACTGGTGACACATTCAAAGTTCTGTATTCCTCCCAAGTGCTTGGACTATTTTGACCTTGTAGAGCATTTACTTGGTGTCCAAATATGTGCATTGAATGGATTTGTGAAAGCAACCATGTGAGATATTCATGTGCATCTTGCTGATCTTGCCGTTTTACATCTTTGGGCCAGTCTACAGGGAGAAAGTCAGGTTTGAACATTGAATGCGGTTTTACAGGAAGACGACTTGAATAAAGCTGTTGTTTTAGCTGAGCAAGTGTCCTGGTTATTGGTTGATCGATATCAAACAGAGGCTGAAGGTCAGGGACTGCAAATAACATTTGTAAGACACTGTTAAGGAAGCAAGTGTTTCCAAAGTTGCATAATCCAGCTGGAATACTTCGGGTTTGCCTGTTTGAAACACCAGTTGTTGGAGTTGTCGAAGTTCTGCGTGAAGATGATGGGAATGCGCTTGCATTTTGTTGTGACATATTTTGCTTCTTTGGCTTCACAGGCCTTTTCTCATTAGTCGGTGGTGATTTATTTGGTTGTGCCATTTTTTTCGATCTTGTAACTCTGTGGCCGACATTTGCAGGTTTGCTTGGCTCTCGAACTTTTGCTGATTTGCCAACATCTTTAGGAGCAGCTGCATTAGGTGTGTGAGAAGATTCAGTCTCAGTTACTGAGAATATTTCAGTTCGCACAGCATCATGGTCTGAATAATATGTAGGTATGACATCAGCTACAACTTTCTTTGCAGTTTTTGTGTACACAGCATCAAGCAATGCTTCTTGTCTTGTAGGAGCTAGAACATTTTGTGTGTATCCATATTCACATGTCAAGATATCATGAATGCTGTGTGGAGGTTGACTGAGCAAGTTCTCATTGAAATCTCCAGCAATTACAATATTGTCAAAATGAGTAGTAGCAACAAAGTTGAGGAGACTCTGCAACAATGTTCGGAACTTCGGAATGGAAATCTGTTGTGATCTGTACACACTGATAAGCAAGTATTTGTCACCACTGGGTGTTGTTACTGCTAATGCTACATGCTCAATTCCATTGACATTTGTTTCGAGTCTGTTTGCTGAATGTGTATTCTTTACATACATCATGACACCGCCCTTGTCTTCAACTGATCGATCTTGCCTGTAAGGTACATATCCATCAAGGTGTATGTGATCATCTGAATACTGCTTCTTGAGCCAAGTCTCATTAAACATCAGTACATCTGAGTGGAGTTCCGCATGATTCTTGATGTCCGAAAGTTTTGAATGCAAGCCTTGCACATTGTGATGGAGTACAGTTAACATGACATCTTTGTGAGCAAGTTGTTCTTTAAAGTCTGGTGGGGTGTTCATTGTTTCCAAGTGTTCATGGACATCTTCAGAGCGAAAGATTCTGGATGCATCGTAATTCCTGATGTACAGACCATTCATGCTTGTTACTCTGCTCAATGCAACATATGCTTGACCGGCAGCAAATATCCCAGCCATGTCTACGACACATTTGTCAACAGTCATTCCTTGGGTTTTGTGTATAGTGCAAGACCATGCAAGTTTCAGTGGAAACTGTCGGCGTGTAGTTGCCTTCCTATTTGACATTACTTGTTCATGCAAGTGTATGTTGTGTACCTGACCATCTCTGTCAAATTTGACTGACACATACTTTGTACTGTCTTCTGATGAGACATGTAAGTCCATAACAATTCCAAAAGCCCCATTCACAAGACCTTTTGACACATCCATATTTCTTGTCAACATAACACGTGCTCCCTTGGCTAATTGTAATTTGTCTAACAGATCATCATTTGATCCCTTTACGTGGTGATCGAGTCTCTTGATTTTTCCAGTACCTGGTTCCTTTTCATAGTCAGTGGCAAGTACATCAACTATGTCTGAGCATGTTTTTTGTATCATGGCCGTGTTGTGTTTGAGAACTTTGCTGTTTGTTGCAAATACATGAAGGGCATCTTCAGGCACATCTTCTCGATCACATCTGCTTTTCAAAGCTTCCTCATGTGCATTTGATAAGGGCTCATCTTTTGGGTGGATTCTGATTGAATTAAGCAGTTCAGCAAAGAACTGGTCATCTTTCTGTCGCATAATTTCATTCAATTCAACCATGTAGAAGAGATCATGCCAAATATCAGTTCCTTGACTTCTGTCTGGTTTCATCAGGCTCTTTGCTTTGACGGGTGGTAATTGATAAAAGTCACCGACTGCTATCACACTCACATTTCCAAACCAAGCCTCTTTGTCAGTTGACCTCACTTGTTTCACCTGTCTTAGACGTCCATGAACATAGGAAAGAACCTTGCGATCTACCATTGATATTTCGTCAATAATGAGTAGTTTCAGGTTTCCAAGTGTTGCCATAAGTGTGTTCACTGTGTCATTTGTGAGTGGTTCGTATCGAAGTGGAAGTTTTGGTGGTATTTTGAAGGCTGAATGCAGAGTGTGTGCTCCTCCCAAATTACAAGCAGCTGTTCCAGTTGGGGCAGTAAGCAAAACAGTAGTGTCAAGTGGACTTTCTCCATTTCTCAGTATTTTACTTGCTTCATTGTATATACATTTAATCAGATGTGATTTGCCAACACCAGCTCCACCATTGGTAAACAAATGTATTGGTTTTGGTTTTGAACCTTGAGCTACTTGGACGCACCATTGCCGTATATAGTAAAAGACTTGTCTTTGTTTGGCATTCATTGTTTGCAGTAATCCTCGAGTAGAATCTCCTAATAGTTCATAAGAACAGAGAGAGTTTGGAGTAGATTCGTCTCGATTGTCATCTAAGTCGGGCATTTCATTTGGTCCAATTTCAACATCATCATTGAGTACATCATCACTATTTTCAAGGCGTTCTTGTTCAGAATTCGGCCCAATTTGTGCCCAGGCATCTTCCATTCGTCCATTTTGCTGTAGTTGTTGCCATGCTTCTTGCAAATGATCACTGATTTTGTCAAATTTGGCTTTGTTTGTGTTGATTATGGAAATCACAGATTCAAGCTCTTCTGAAGGTATCAGTCTGATGTGACCTGTCTCACAGAATTCCTGGAACGTTTCAAAACCAGTCGGCTTCAGTGCTTCCTCTACTCTGTGTGGTAAGAACAGTTTCAGCAGTGACAAGTGGTGCTTTTCAGGTTCTTTGGTCGGAGAATGCTTTGGGAAACGGATAACTGCAGGTGGTGCTCTGGTACGTTTGATTATGTATCCCAAGTCATGTTGCAAAGCATGTGCATTTGGATTTTTTTTGGCAACTGCAGCTTCTCCTTCAGATTTTGAAGCAAATCTGTAGTATGACGCAAATTCTGCTTGACACATTTTGTCAAATTCACGTGTTAACGGTCTGGCTTTGTATTTGTCATACAGGCATGTTACCCAAATATCATCACTATCACCATCAGTTTTTGCTTCATTCATAATGTGAATAAGGGGCTTTGAAAGGCGAACTTGATTTTCATCAGTTGGTATGAACATGGTATTGCGAGATGACTGCTTCAGTGGCAAACCTCCAATTGTTCTCACTACTGCTTCCTGTACTGATACCTCACGATTTTCGAAATATACAAAGCCAAGCTTTTTCATTTGTGTTTTCAAGTCATCACTTGGTGATTCAGTTGCCAGTTCAAGTTTTGCTTCTCTCAAAAGTTCACCTAACTCATTTTCCGACTTGCTGATGTAGCTAAGAATGTACATAACACAGGAATAAGGATCTGTAATGAACTGTATGTCCAAGTTTGCATTCCAGGTAGAAAGGATTGACTTAGGATATGGATTTATCCATACATCATCTGCATCTCTTTTCAAGTAGATAGTAGTCTTTTTTGTAAGTGATGCCAAAGCACTGACCAAGTCTGCATGGTTTTCAAAACCTGCATCATTCAGTATTTCTTGAGTTGTAAGGCCTGAAACATCTCCACTAAGAACCTCTGAGAGATTTTTGAGGTATACTTCTGCAAGTGATTTATTCCATGACTTCTCGGATTCATTTTTCTGTGATGGATTGTTTGTGCTTTCTTTCGGTCTCACAATTGTTGTTTCTTCCATTATTGGCTTTGGAAAATTAAACCTGCATTCTTTTGAGCCTTTCTTGCATGACTTGGTATGTGATTTACTGTGTGTTTGGACTGCTTTTATGATCTCATGCAGTTCATTTGTTTCATCAACATTACTGACGCCAATGTACCTGTTGATAAATGATATCACTTCTGAATCTGGATTGACATCTATTTGCGGAGCATCTTCGATCCAAAACAAACAGTGAATGTGTGGGGCCCCTCTTTGTTGAAATTCGACTCTATAAAAGTAATCAGTAATCTTTCCGATTGGATTCGATGGACTTTTCAACAGACGCATAAGAAGATTCACTCTGTGATAGAACATACGGACAGCTGTTACAGGATTGCTTCTAAGGATTTCACATTTCTCTTTGAAATCTAACAAGTCGAAATCTACCTCTTGTCCATTTTGGCGTGCGATTACCTCCACAATTTCTGGCCAGCGTGACAATTCAGCAGCAGTAAATGTGCAAAACCATGTTGGAATTCCTAATTGTCGAATCATGGCAAAAAGATCGTTCATAGTTTTCTTCCAGTATTGCGGACTACCTCGCATAGAGTCCATGTAACCAAATACATGATCCGAATTCATTAGCTTCATAAGTGTGTCTGTATCTGATAACATTGATGCTGTTATTTTGTTTCCACTGTGTGTCTTGGTGCCTTTACGGGTTTGAATAGAAATTCCAGACAGAAGTTTTTCTAATTCTACTTGCGCTTGAGCATAAAAGATGTAATTTGAGTTCTTTGCAAATCTTAAATCATTTCCAAGTAATCTAGCTGCAAAGTATTTTGCCCTGGATAATTTCACTTCTCTTTCTTCATCCAAACCATTTATACCATGTGGAAATAAAGATGGAAATGCTTTCATTTCATCATTTGGTGTGTCCAGTAACGAGTGAGGTTTGTTACCTTCAGCAGGTGCAATAGAAATAATTCGATTTTGTAACTCCTGCATTGCTTCAGCTCGTATATCAAGAGGCTCCAGGCAAGTGTCATGTCCAAGTCCACCTAATTCATTAGAAGTATCATCTTCTGTTTCACTGTTGTTGTTATTGACATCTTCATCATTTGTTGTGAGGTCTATTGGATGTTCATCAAGAATGTTGTCTAGGTCTGTTTCGGTTTCATCTGCCCATGTAGGGTCGAGTTCAATATCAGCGTATAACGGGTTAATTTCTTTCAATTTCCTTAAAGCATTTTCAATTTTCTTCAGATGTACCATTTTGAACTGCGCATGGCCACGGTATTCCAATTTACGCTTTAACTTGATTGCTAGAATTTGGGATTCCGACAATGGTCTGGGTAATGACTTTGTTGTTTGTTTAGGGTCGCATCTTACACAGATTACAGGTCCTTTAATGCCAGGTTGCTGACCTTTTGGCAGAGGTACAATTTTCATGAAAGGAATTGACAGTGAAATCAACTGCTCTTCAAGTGTATTCAGATCAACAAATTCCTCTGGAATTGCACACATCTGGAGTTTATTGGCTGCACATTGTGGTGGCATATTTCCTTGTTTCAAGTGTCTGTTGCATGTTGAGCAAATTACATAATCACCATTTGCTTCATCTTTTCTAACACAAGGTTGGGAACAGTCATCTGAGCACTTGTGAAGATTTGAAATTGTGATACACTTTTCAGCCAAAACTTGATTGTAGTTTTCTGGATGGCACTTTGTAACCTGGTATGAGAATTCAAGTCTGTGACACGAACAGCAAACGTTTTCAGGACCTTCAAGGCAGCCAGTTGAAAATTCATCTGCAACAATTTCAAGATTTGTTCTATCAAGTTGCCTCTTTTCATATTGAGCAGTTGCTCTGGCTTTAACATTGGCTCTATGTTGTTCATCAGTTTTATATTTGTGACAACCTTGTTGTTGTACATTGGCTCTGAACTCGTCATCAGATTTGTACTTGTCTTTGGAATACTGTTGAACATTGGCTCTGAACTCCTCATCAGATTTATATTTGTCTCTGGAATGTTGTTGAACATTGGCTCTGAACTCCTCATCAGATTTGTACTTGTCTTTGGAATACTGTTGAACATTGGCTCTGAACTCCTCATTGAATTTGTACCTGTCTTTGGAATGGCGTTTAACATCGGCTCTGTGAATTGGATTGTTCGTGTACTGGTTTTGAGAATGTTGGAGAGCTTCTGTTCTAAACTCATCATCAAATTCATACTTGTCTCTGGCATGCTGTAAAACATCGGCTCTGAACTTATCAAATTGATAGTTGTCTTTGGAACGCTGCTTGGAACGCTTTTGAACATTAGCCCTATACATGGTATCAACTTTGTATTTGTGTACAGATTGTTTCCTTTTATCATTCCTGTACTTTGTGTCATTTCCATACCTGGAACTGGCAGCTTCTCGATTTTTACATTTTCTTTTCTTACTATTTGCTCCATAGTCTTCATCACTACTGGTACAATTTGTTTGAGATGGCAATTCATAGCTCTCATCACTACTGCTGCAGGAGTCCAATGTCACTCCATCTGATTGAATTTTCAACCTTTTGCTAGGGAGTACTGGTTCGGCTTCATCATTTACCTCCAAGTTGCCATTGTTCGTCACAACAGTACTAGTATTCTCTTCAGTTAGCTTTCTTTTTTCTTTACGAATTCGCCGCAATGTTCTTGCAGCTTTTCGTCTTTTAGGTGGCATTGTTAGACAAGATCCGGGATCAAATTACTCCAACAGTTTAATACACTTTTGAAGCTAGTTCTGTGATTTTAATGAGCAGAATGTTTTAACGAATCTTCTAAAAATCGCAACAAAGTAAATACCCAAAAGTGTATTCAAGAAGTCAGATATAAGACTTAATAATTAAATGTGGAATTTTTCAAAATTATATAGTGTAGATGAAGTCAATGTGACCTACATATTTATTCAGTAAATTAAAGCATTAATGACTCAAGATAAATCTTAAAAACACTCTGGAAAGATAAAAAAATCAGCTATATATAAGAAGGTTTAATAAAACTGAGGCATACTACAAGTGACACAAATCAGCTTTATATAACAAAGATTGACAATTGAAATATCAAAATAACTGGGATTATCAAAAATAATTGTCCCGTTCTATGTGCAACAAACTTTCTTGCAATTTCTTTGGAAATACACCTATATATACAACCCAAGGAAGCAGCAAACTCCAGCGGAAGATCAAGTAAGTTTTCAAGTGTGTTCTCTCGTAATTTGTTCTTGTAAATTTTCTTGTAAATTTTCGTGTAATTTTTCTTGTAATTATTTCCAGTACACCTGTATATACGACCCAAGGAGCCAGGTAACTCCAGCGGAAGATCAATGTTACACCTTTATATACGACCAAAGGAGTCAGGCAACTCCAGCGGAAGATCAATGTTACACCTTTATATACGACCAAAGGAGCCAGGCAACTCCAGCGGAAGATCAATGTTACACCTTTATATACGACCAAAGGAGCCAGGCAACTCCAGCGGAAGATCTCGTAAGTTTTCTCGTAATTTTTCTCGTAATTTTGTCCACGTTATTGCTGTCAATTAAAGCCAAGGAGCCAGCAAACTCCAAGGCACTAAGGCTGAGTATACTTCACAGGGAGCCAGCCAACTCCAAAGTGAAGATCATGTAATTGCTGTCAATTATAGCCAAAGAGCCAGCACACTCTGAGGCACTAAAGCTGTATTTATTTCACAGGGAGCCAGCCAACTCCAAAATGAAGATCAAGTGAAGATCAAGGTCTACAGACAGCAACCGAGGAGGCGTACAGTGAACTGATCCTTTGGTTGTCACCTTGCGAGGGCAGTTCGGATATTTTGCCGTAGGTGGTTGATTTGAGAGACCAAGACAGACTTCTTCAGTTGTCAGCAAAACTGCGTCACCACTTCACGAGACACTACAGATTTGAACTGAAACAGAAAAAAAATTTGCCGTTAAGAAAAATGTAATAACTGCATCTTTATAAAGTGCATACAATTATTTTGAGTGGATGAGCAAGAGTAACAATGTGGGCAGCAAGACAAGCATTGGGCAACATATTTAAGACAAGTGACAAAAGATTTGTAGAACTGTAGAACGACCTTGCTTTACACGCGAAGTTAACTGAATTTTTAGAGCTTCATTCCATGCTCACAGCAATTTAGCTGTTATTGGGGAGTTGGCCCCCTGTCAACTCCCCTTATCGATGCAAAGAAAATATATTTTCTCTTTTCAATCACATTTATGAAACATACTGGAGTCACTAACTCTGCATGCTGAATGTGTGAGATATGCAAATGCAAGAAAATAGTTTCTTGATCCGCCAGTGCCATTACTTTCTTTATTCTCTGCTGATGTTTGTGAAAATTCACTTGCATCTCAAAGACATAGGCGCCGCAGCAGCAAACCTTCAGCGAATAGCTCCTTTTGAAGTTTACACTTGCACCATAAAATTGGTTTGTTTACCAAATTGCATACAGGTATGCCTGCCAGGGTTTGTAAAACCAGGGAAAGGCTTGAGGTTAATTTCCACATATTATAATGCATCTACTAAGTATAGGTTATGAGGCACATATATTTAGAAAGATGCAGTAGGAGTTTCAATGCTAACTGAGTTCCATTTGCTTGCCACTTTGCAGCATGACTGTCACCAGATGGCTTCCTACCTGTATCTAAATTTAGTAGTCAAGCATTGCCATGCAGTGGAATCGAACCATGGACCACAAAATTACAAGGCTCTGATGTGAGATTGCTTTTCCGGACCAAAAATTCGGTTTTCGGCAAGCGGATGGTCTAAAATGCGGATCGGCCCAAATTTGCGGACCGGTTTTATCGATTTTGTGTAACAATATAGACCCCTAAATTCATAACATTGTGGAATCCTTAATTGAGATTTAAGAGCAAGGCAGGAATTCGGGCATATGAAGTAAACTGATTATGCACATTTAAGAATAGCAGAACAAGGTTGAATGTTCTATTCAGACCCCCATTTCCTGTATTGCATCAGTCTATTAATAGAGTGACCAATCAGAGACTTGCATGATGACAAGTTCAATTTATTTTTCAAGTTGCAGGCCGGTATAAAATCCCACAGAACATTGTCAAGTGCTACTCAAATTCTCATTCTTTTGTAAATTGGTGGGGGAATTGCCATGTGTTGGAATCAAACCCTAGGACTCAATATTAGAAAGCCGGTGTGCTATCCACTCATCCATTGAGACATCCTGTCTGTGCAATGGGAAACTGGTCCTATCGGTTTTAAAGATCTCATATAGACTGCAGTTGGTAAGACAATGTGGGTTCGGCTTGTTTTCTTGAGAGAATACACACTGTACACTTGAGAGAGCAATGGATGGATAGATGATAGGGGTTGGACGTCCAGTAATTATGCGCTTGGAAGGCTGATTAGGACAGGAGTAAGACATGCCAAGCGGTGAAGGATGATTGAAACCGCTGTGCAACACAGGGGCAGGTAAGCAGGCAAGAGATGGATTCGAGGCATGAACCCAGCGATTGGCAGTGCAACACGCTATAGCTGAACTGAGCCCCCCAACACTTGAGTGCGAAATGTAGCATAGTGCAGAATGGGTAGAGATATAATTGGTCAACTGTTGATGCAGCCTTTACCATTGGGCAACACGTTCAGCGAGAGAAAGAACTAGCAGCTGAGGAAAATGCAATCCTTGCCGACACTGTCAGTGGACTGGTGGGTGTATGGACTCAGTCCATGTGAAATCATAAGAAAATGAGGGAAGAAGAGATGTGATGAATACGAAAGATCTTGTGAAGCAACAGACTGATATATATGCGTTTGTAAAAGAGCAACTTATTGATAAATCAGATCAATTCACAGCCGTATATGAATGTAGCTTTGGATTTTGATCAAGGGCAGCTGTTATTTAGGTCTGTAAGTAAGGAATAACAAAATATGAGAATAAACTTTGTGATTTATTAATCAGTGATATGTCATCAATGTTCAGAAGTGAAATGATACATCATAAATGTATAAAAATCAATGTGAATCAGTAATTGGGCAATGTAAATTAGGAACATAATAGGTCAGTTTCATATGTGAAGTACAACAAAATTGATAACGATAAGTAATCAGCACCTTGATTTCTGATATCACGGACAGGGGGAGGGTCGTCTCTGTTTTGCCCTGACTTTATAACATGGTGCGAATGTGACCACTCTTTCCCCCGGTACTGAGTCAAACAAGTCAGCGATATCGCAATCTGGGATGCGGTGGGTGATGCGGTCTTCCTGTGTGATCCCACATTCAAGACTGAGGCATGCCGCACGGACACATTCATTCATCTGCCGGTATCCTCCTCCAGCGTCCCGCCTCATACTGGAGGTGGTAAGAGCTCAGCCTCATCCTTGAAAATGCTATTCGGTCATGCTCAGGAACCATCATGCTGTATACTTGACTGACCTCAAGCTTCTGGTTAAGTTTTTTGTAAGATGATCTCCTCGTACTGACAGAGGCTCGAAAGGAATCAAGAGTCCTAGCCTGACTTTCTGCCAAATAGTCAGTTTGGTTTCTGAGGAGGTCCTTCAAGATTTTGCCTGCTGGACACCGGGACTCTTGGGCCAAGGTTATAATCTTCTCCAGTTAGCTACCCTGGTAACTGCTGCGTGCCATAAGCTTCTTCAAAAATGTCTTTTGCTGGTGTCTGATATAAGCCTTAGCCCCAAACTCGCCGCTTTCAGCAAACACAAGGTCATTACAGGTTATCACTCTCACACCAAGGAGACTTTTCAACGTTGCGTTGTAGACCGATTCTGCAGGTTTCAGGTCATTTGTGAGCCATGTCTCTGAACTATAAAAAACTGCTGACTTCAGAGCACTGTTCCGTACAGTTCTCTTTACTGTATAGGGGGCCTCGCAGTTCTTCGAGAGAAAGGAATAAAATTTCATCACATGGCCAGTTTTCATCTGCAGGTGAGATTTCATCTGTCCAGCAACAGAAGAAGAACTCACTGGTGTTCCTAGGTACATGTAACTGTCAGTGTGTGAGATAGTAACATCACCTACTTGAAATGCTGCTGAGTCATTGGCACTGACACACAGGTATTGTGACTTCCTGGGGTTGATTATCATGCCTATTTCATCAGCGCTGGTCTTCAGGGCATTTTGTTTTGCATTCATCATTGTTCTGGATGTTGCCAGGAGGATGGTATCGTCCATGAGTAAGAGAGTGCCAATATCTCCAAGCCATCCATCAGGGCCCAAGTCTGCAACAGCCTGTATTGTAGGCTCAATGAAGTAGATGAACAGGGGGCAGCTCGTGCTGGCACCCTGATGAACTCCAGCGGTACCTTCGAATTGGCAAGACCCAATACATCCTTTTGTCATGGCATACGAGGAGTGTAGTGCTGACAGGTAAGTTGATTCACAGCCTCGACTGTCAAGGTATTCCAAGAGCTTCCTACGCTGCTACGATTCACAGTGTCATACGCTTTCTGATAGTCAATAAAAAGCACATACAATTTCTGCTTTTTCTTTCTGGCAATGTCTATTAAGAGAGACAACAAAGTGGGAGACAACAAAGTCATGTCATCTGCATAAGTAAGTGCACCGTAGTACCGTTGTCCATGCCAGCAACCCACGCCAATCTGCTCAAGTTCATTCAGGAGTTTGTCAAGATAGACACAAAATAGAATAGGAGAGGCAATGCTCCCCTGCCTTATACCATTTGTTGCAGTGAAGTAATCGGAATGTTTGTTATGACAACTAGTTCGTAACTTCCAACACTTGTACTGCCATAACAAAATTCATAAATCCAAGGCAGACATATTGCGCTCCATCAATACCTGAAACAACCAGTCATGCCTAATTCTGTAGAAGGATGCTACAACAATATACATTTGTCCTATTGTCCAAGTAATGTTTGATCACTTCCTTCATGACCAGGGTGCACATGGATGTACTCATATTCTTTTTATAAGCAAATTGAAGAGGTGACGTATCCAGTACGCCACTATTTCTCTGAAGCATAATAAAGTCAAATACCTTGCTTATAGAGTTTGACAGGGCAATTCCCTAGTAATTATCAAAATATGGTGGCCATTTTGGCAACCATCTTGGATATTTTCAAACATTTCTGAGGGGAACCCCTGAGTGAATTCCTATACCAAATTGCATAGATCGAAGTGAAATACTAAAGTCATAGTGGGCAATTTAAAATGTGGTGGCCATTTAGGCAGCCATCGTGGATTTTTCAAAAAAGTTTGAGGGGAACCCCGAAGTGAATCCCTGTACCAAATTTCATAAATCTAAGCAAAATACTTAAGTCACAGTGGGCAATTCAAAATATGGTGGCCATTCTGGTGGCCAACTTGGATTTTTCCTAAAATTTCTGAGGGACACCCCAAAGTGAAACCCTCTACCACTCTAACAAATTTCATAAATCTAAGTGAAATACTAAAGTCACAGTGGGCAATTCAAAATAATGTTAACAAGAACAAGAATCCAAGGATTCAAAACCGGCCTAATGTAATTGCATTAAAGGTAGCATTTCCACTAACTAGATAGCAAGTGATGCCATGAGGATGCAAGAAAGAGTTGATTGGTAGACATTAGAGTGACCTGAATAGTTCCTTTTCCGGGAAATTTGCAAAATACCTTTGCAAAGTTTTGAATGAGCAATGTCAATTTGAAAGATTAGAAAATGGTAGAAGAAGCATACTTTACAAGGTGTTGCAACGGCAAAATTAGTCAGCTACGGCCCATAGGGGATCAATATTTTGTGCAGAACAGACCAAACAAACAACTGCTGCAACATGAAAATGCAGGAAAAGTCTCAATTCAATGTCTTCAATATCTTGCCTTGATGTTCACTTGACTTTCACATTAACGCTGATGTTATAAAACTTACATGGTTACTATATTCTGTAGGCCTATTTGTCATCAACCAATAACCAGACATGCCAGACGAACTTGATAATTAACAAAAGTGCAAGAAGCTTAATTACTCTTTTAGAAAATGGTCATTATGTAGATACTTTCTCTGAATTTGCATTAAAACAAGATTAATGTGTGAATTGTGATTCACTTACTTGAAAAAGTATCAAAATCAAAATGTCACAAGAGATTTATTATG
The DNA here is from genome assembly GCA_026936325.1 of Platynereis dumerilii. Lineage (NCBI taxonomy): Eukaryota > Metazoa > Annelida > Polychaeta > Phyllodocida > Nereididae > Platynereis > Platynereis dumerilii. Next base: position 6,488,628 of record JAPTHN010000028.1, read on the forward strand.
ATGAATATTTAGCAACAAAAAGAGAGTACTATAGGCTAGATATAGAACAAACTTATGAATCTCCTTTGCCAAATTAAAGGATGAGGTTCTGGAGGCTCCAAAAGCCGACCGGTTGCCAATTAATGAGATATTCCATATAAGAAAATAGGGGCAATAAATTCTTAAGAGCTCAAGAGAGCTAATTGGTTTCCTGGAAATGGCCTTAGCCAGTTGGAAGAGGGGTACAAATTGCATAATTCTTCCAATGCTATACTTCAACTTCAGAGCTCTATAGACCTTTGATATCATAGGGGTCATGATAGTTATCTTATTTCTGACAAATCATTGATCATGTTAAAAGATGACCTGTGAATCAAAGTTACAAGATAAACTCCGTAATAATTCCATATTTTCTTGAATTTATAAAAAATATGAACTTTTAAAAACCAGAAGTACCACTTATTGTGCAAAATTATACAATAAAACGAAATATACGGAAATTCTACAAATAGATGGAATATATCTCATTGTATTTCATTGTTCGTGAAGGGAAATGGGAGATGTTGACTTTTTCGGGGGTTGGACACAGAATGACCATGGTTTCCACCCATCTTGCTTTTATAATAGGTCCCCATGCTTTAACATGTTTAAGGCATATTGTTCAGCTTCATGGCCCAGGTTCAATTACAAGTAATTAAGCATGATACTTTGAAGTAATTGTCATCAAGACTTAACAAACTGAACCAAACTTTGTCATGAGCAAGTGGCCAAGTTTTATTGACTCACTTGTCTATGATTTTTATTGCCTAATGAGAATCAGGCAATCTCAGCTTGAGCCAAGAACTGAGTCAACTTAGAGAAGCATAGGTCTAGGCACAGCTCAGTGCTGCAAATATTTAACACTAGGAGGCTGCATGTAGCATCACATTTTTGTGGTGCCATCTGTTGGTGGTGCATATATAGGCTACTACAAAAAAAAACACTTTCATATGTTCTATTCATTCAAGTCATCAATTGACGAAATAACGGCATACACACAGGTCATTCCTCTAGCAATACTATCCTTATGGTACATATAAATGTTTAAATGAAAAATTCATGCTATTCCTTCGTAAATTACCAAGTTTCAGGCCATCTCAAAATGACTCAAGTAGCAGACGAGTTTCACTCATCCATTCAATTCACTCCTCCTGTCACTCCTCCTGTCACTCGTCCTTAGACCCCCTCTAATAACCGCCGTTAGGCCGGTTAAAAATGGATAAGTGGACATAATTATGGACAAGTGGACATAAGCCCCTTCTCACTCCACATCCACCTAAGCCCCCTGTAAAAACTGCCATTAGGCCGGTTAAAAACAGCCCCACAGATGGCAATCAACTGAAGAGTATCTAAATTGAAATTCAGGCAATCCACACAGGCATGCACTTATACTCCAAACTGCCAATTGCTTTGACTGATAGGCCTAATTGCGTATTGGAAGAAGATCGACTTGCCAGTCAAGTGCAATTTACATTGTCGGAATTTCTTTCAAGATACAGGTGACACCTTAGTCCCACAACACAGTCAGGGAAATTACCATCTGCTCATGACAACCAATGTCATCAGCCAAACATGACACTCACCCCAGCACGGTCATCTCTCTCCCATGACCTTCTCAAAGTGCCATGGTGCAGCCATGTTTTAAGCAGTGCTCAAAATCATCTTGGCAGGCTATTTAAAAATAACTGCTGCTATTATCACTTCCAAACTTTGCATAAAGTTGTATCACAGTATCAACTAATTATACAAATTTTGGCAGGCTTATCCATTACATAATGAGGAAAAGAACCCTAAGGCTTCAGAGAAAATAGGAAACTCATCAGCTGCTGATGACTTGGCAGTAGGCTACCTCACGAAATGGGATAAAATATGTCCTGCTACTGTCATGCTACTGTGTGATGAGGATGGGTGCACAGAGATCAGACTTCCTTTTGACACCCAACTGATCAACCCCACATACTCAATCATCCTGTCAGGGCCAGGATTTAGCGGCAATTGTGATTGTCATCATGTGATGGTAATTTCCCAGACTGCTACAGCACAGTCTCCAGCAAATACAGCCAACTATGCAAGGTTAAGCTACAGTTTTGCGCATGTGCATAGCGCCAATAGCGATGTTTGAAAATTAAATGACATTTACGTAATTGGCTACCGAACCTAAACCGTAAGGCTCACAGAAAGTTATGACCTCATGATAGAGTCAGCTCATCGTGACCACTTCAGCAAAGCATTCAGTGAATAAATGAGACACAACCCAAAGTCGGCCAATTAAAAGGCCTTCACACACGTTATGCAAATGAGGCCGATTCCACCGTTTCGCATAATCCGTAAGGGTTACATGTGTGATTCTTACATGGATGGATAGATCTCTCGGAGAGCTTTAAAATGATATTTGATATGTCTCTGAAATGTTAGTGGTTGCGGAGAAAATTGCCGGTAAAGATTTTAAGTGGAAGGAAATTCTGCTCGCTGATTGGCCCTGACGCTCGTGACGTTAATTATGATAATATGTAGCAATGGAAAGATTTGTCTAGGGTAGATTCTCTGGGTGTTCGTGACGATCATGCTGATAAAAAGATTTTTGCCCTCCAGCTGACACTCATATCATAAAAAAGTGTTTTAGAGTGATTAAATATAAAAAAATTATTTAATTTCACTGCCAGTAGTTTTTATTCTCAATCTACAAATGGCAGGTGACCATATATAACTTATTAAGATTTTTTTGTTCATGAAAATGTCTGCTTTATTAGCCATGAATTTTTGATAATAAATCTTGTCAAAAGACCTGAAAATGTTGGATGGTTAAATTTCATTTTATATCTTCATCAGATTTGATTCAGCATACCATCAGTATTCCGAGAATTGTACCATATAAACAGAAATTTTGTTATTTTTAATGTTTTATCACTTTAATATGTGGTCTTTAGGCCAATTTTGGGTTGATATAATTTTTTTCAATGATAAAACTTGTCAAAAGGGCTGAAAATAGATGTCCTGAAGTCAATTCTGAGATTTACAAATGGCAGGATGACCATATATATAATTTGTAAAACAAGTCCCATTTATCATGTTTATACAAATGAAAGGCGACAACTGAGTGAAAGAGTTGAAAATAATATCAGATGGGACTTGTATTTCATGTCATCTTTTCTCAGAACTGACTTCAGGAAAACAAATAATGACACCTGAAAATAACAAAGTTGTCAGTCATATGGTACCACTCTTGGTACGCTGCATCAATTCTGATGAAGATACATGAAATATAAATAATCATTTCATCATATATATTCAGCTCTTTTCACAAGATTTTTGTTTAAAACCCATGGCTGATAAAGCAGGCATTTCCATCAGCAAAGTTGTTTCAAAGTTATATATGTCCATCCTGCCATTTGTAGATTGAGAATAACAACAGTTAGCAGTGAAATAAAATAATATTTCTTTATGATAAATCGCTCTGAAACACTTTTGTTCATATTAATGTCAGTTAAAGTACTGGTGCTAAGAGTTACACAATTATTGTACAGGGTTGCCACTAGAGCCGGATTTCGAAATTCCCTGACTTTTCCCTGTCTTGAAACAAGTTTTCCCTGACCACAAAAAAGGCTCTCACACAAAATTTTGGATCGCAATTTGCAGCCTTTTGTGAATTTACGTGTCAATTTGAAACAAAAAGAAAATGGACGATGCCAGGTTGCTCACTCAAAATGCCTTGAGCTCACTCTAAACTTAGAGCTCAATAGGTTCACAAAATTGGCTATCTTTGTGCCCTCTTGTATCCATAACAGACTCTACAATCGAACACACCTAGGTGTGTAAGCTCTAACAGATTTCAGATGCAGCAACTGTTGCTTTTCTGCAGAGTTATGCAGTAACTATTTGGTCTGTTGAATTAAGTCTAGAATTGAATATTAAATAACTAGTGAGCAGACTGCCCCCAACTATAAATTACTGATTTTAAGGTAACATCATAATCATCAAAGAGGTTAAACAGGCAGACGCCATACATTTCTCTGTCGTTCTTATCAAGGAACCATCGGTTTTTGTGTTGTGAAGTTTTTTTGTAAAATTTTCCCGACCAAAGTGAGATTTCCCAGACTTTCTGCAAAAACACAAATTTCCCTGAATAATTTCAAAGTTCCCTGACCTTGAATTTCCCTGACTTTTCCCTGAACAGTGGCAACCCTGATTGTACTAAGACCATTGATGTTGGTATGCAAACTGAAGGTCTTTTTGAGAATTTTCCAACCATGGCTCTTAGAATGTTGTATTATACAAATTGACAAAATTACAGAGAAGCGTGTATAGCGAAAATCTTCTTAAATAAGCAAAAACGACTAAACTTCACGGCTCTTGAGGCGCCAGTTAATCGTGTCGAAACGCTTTAACATTTTGCATAGGTCCTTTTTATAGGTTATATCACAAAATTAGGGGGTGCCCAATCAAAAATTAGGACATAGTTTTTTCTGGGACACCTTAATGGGCAGACACACGCGAATGTAAACATTAGTCCTGTCCTAAAAATCATTTTTCAATAGCTTTCACAGAAGCACCAGTCAGAATCATTACATTAATAGACAAGAATCCGCAGATTCAAAGCTAGCCATTTGCTTTCATATTAAAGGGGCAATGATTAACATGGAATGGGTTGACAGCAATTCGACCTAATTCTATCTATAGTGCATCCATACTGAAGACATGTAAATGACAATTTTGAAGAATGTGAACAATATCATTAAATCCTCGAAATAAAAGGCAACCAAAAGCTGCTTGTAAATTGCAGGGAAAAGAATAGAATACAATGAAATAAGACAGATGGATAAATAGTAAGATAGATAGGCGGATGGACTTGAAAGAGGGAGCTTCTGCCTCAATGGGAAGGAACGTACATGAAAAATTGGAAGATCAGGCATTAATTATAAGTTGAGATGATATCAATATTATGAACTCTATGATTTTAATGCAAGTGGAGGAATAAACCCATTTCAATGCGTGGCCTGAGCATCCAGGCCCCAAACAATTTTTTCTTAAAACAGTGATTCTAAATTTGCTTTTCACATGAAGCAGACCTAACACTTTAATTCCAAAAACACAACTTTCAAAATCTAACCAGGAGCAGTGATCAAGTTGTGAAGCCTTAAAGTTATATGAAATTCACTAAACACACTTCAGATTGTCTCTTGGCTGGACCAATCAGAGGTATGCAAATAGAAAGTAGATAGATATTCTATCCACAAGCACCTCTTGAAGTGCTAGCACGTTATTTTTGGAACATAACACTGAACATAATGATATTGTGCCATGACTTTATTGATGAAAAAATTAAAGTTACTAAAATCATCTTGATTTAAATTTTCCCAAATTTGGCTTGCTATTAAACTTTAATTGTACAACTTTCTTTTCCCTGTAAAATGTGTGTTTTGATAGTATGATATTTTTGGCTTTCATGTTTTTTCCCTATTTTACCACATCAACAATTGATTTTGCGGCTAATTTTTTTAAAAAAGAAGGGCCCCATAGTTTTAACTTCATGGATATTCTATCAGTTAACACCAGAGGAAAAGTAGTGCTTGAACCTTTCAACCCCATTGGCTGATAGATTTCCCGACCTTGAACAGGGGAACTAATTATAATTTTCAAAACCACTACATTGTGATACATTGTATGTATGCCTAATATCCATTACACCGGCAGGCCTATGTTACATTTGATCACTTAGCAATTTAATCTTGCACAGTGTTTATATTCTGAGTTGTTAAATTTTAATACAAGTACATATAGTCAATCATCACACAAACATCTATATTTTTCTCACCAAGGAGCTCTTTGTGTGATATGATGATTGACAGTAAATATGAACTTCCAAAGGTCAGGATTAAGTTTGCACAGTTGAATACAAGTGTTTTAAATTTTTTGTGTAGGCCTACTAGGCCCAGTTACAACTGACATTGGTATCAAACCATGTCAATGGCCATTGCTGGATAATAGCACTTCACCCCTTGACCACATTGACACATGAAATCCCAATGCATTGTACTGTATCTAATTACACTCCTGAAAGGTAATTGAGCTTTACTGCTGTTAGACCTGTCAGGGAATAAACTCAAGATACTGCAAGCCTTATCCACCAGAGGGCATATATACAGTGGACAGTGCTGCCACCTAGCCTGCTCTAGGTTGATGTGGTTTGTGGTTTCATGGTTGCATGGTTGTGGTTGTGGTTGCATGTTTATGGAATCCCATACACTCTTTACCCATTCCAATAGCTACGCCTATGGCTAGCTAATAAAATGATAATCGTCATTAGTCTATGATTCCGGTTAGGGCTGCACGATAATCACATCAAGTGTGATATGCGATGACAAGCTGTCATATCGCCATGACAATAAATCAGTGATAAAACCAATTTTGGGTCTTTTCCGCACACCCAGCCTGCATCGTCCGCAATTCACTGTATTTTCCGATCTGCATTTCACTTAGGCGCCAAAAACAATTTAGGGTGGTCCAAAAAACTTTTTTTTGTCAATGTCAATTCGCATACCCTCCTATTTTATGATAAATGGCACAAAAACAGTGAAGTTTAAATTTTATGAAAATGCCACAAGAGGAAGGGGTCTCCCAAAGGCCTTAAAGTTTCAATGTTTTTTAAATTTGCGACCATTTTCGCCAATCCGCGGTTGTCTATAACTTCGTCAATATTAGTCATACAACATTTTAATTGGCATGGTTGGGAAGCGCTCAAAAAGAACTTAATTTTGCATACCAACATCAATGGTCTAGGACGGTATCTTGATTCCCATTGGCTCTTCAGCCTGCACTTTTTAGAATGAAAATATTGCAGACTGTTTAATCCTGCTAAAAAAAGGCTTTAGAATTTTTTTAACAGATTGGTTGCAGTGACTCGCATTCTCTAAGTTCCAGAATGACCAAATATAAAACCTCTTTGATTTTTACTGTGGCAGCGCCTGGCTTAAGAGTGATAACTTTTTAATGTCAAAGTTAGTTTAAAACTCGTAAAATGTGAGATGGGGTCTGTCGCATTTCGTATCATATCTTCCTCAGAATTTATTGCAGGGCAACATGAGTGGTACCACATGAAAGGAAATACTCTCAGCATTCTCATGGTGATGTTGCCCTATACTTAATTCTTATGAAGTTAAAATACAAATATAACAGCCCCTCCCTGATTTGTTTCCATACTTCAGACAAAATTTAGCATTAAAACTTCCAGGCTCAAAATGGCCAAAAATTTTAAAAATATTTTATTTGCTCTTTCTGAAACTTGGAGAGTGTGAATCACAGCAATTATCAGTGAAAAAAATTCAAAAACCTTTTTTTAACAGGATTAGACAGTCTGCAACATTTTCATCTCTAAAAATACCATGCAAGCATGTAAGCTCCGCTGGGTGTTACATAGCCTTGTCATCGGCAAGTTGACATTTTTCGATGCACTGCATCGCCATATTATTTCTACGAAGTACCCGGATGTTCAGCGCCATCTCACGGATCTTGAGTAATTGACAGCGAGCGCCATCTCGCAGATATTGGCAACACACGCATTATCGCCCAGCGCATCTTGTAACCGGCCAATCACAGCGCTTCATTGCGGAATGCCCATGACGTCATACCGTAGACATTATCCGCTTGGGGCGCTCGCAACGAACAAGACGCCAACATGGCGAAGACACGAGGTCTGAGCGCCCGACAACGCAGTGCAAATAAGATATCCAGGTAAGGCACATGGCTGGAAATGTGTCACACTCGAGAGAACGGCAAAATAAACGAACGGGCCAAGTTTGCATGGAAACAGTGGGCCACAAATAACGTTAAGTGTCACGAAGTCCCCAGCAGACCGATGACACATTCCTGACATTCCTCATCGAGGACTGTAGTGCTCGGCTGTTCCACAGAACAGCGGAGCAAAAAGTTCAGGCCGAAGAGCCGATGGGAGTCAAGATATAGTCCTAGACCATTGATGTTGGTATGCAAAATGTAGGGCTTTTTTAGAGCTTTTCAACCATGGCAATTAGAATGTTGTATGGCAAATACTGACAAAGTTAGAGAGAACCGTGGATTAACGAAAATGGTCCAAAATGAAAAAAACATTGAAACTTTATGGCCTTTGGGAGACCTCTTCATCTAGTTGGATTTCCTTAAAATTTCACCTGCATCAGTTTTGTACCTACGGGTCCTCATCATATAAGAGGGTATGTGATGTAAAATTCACAAAATAATTTTTTCCCATCGAAAAATGAACCACCCCAGCCGACCTGAAATGTTTTTTGCACATTGCGGATATTTCTTGGCAAAATTCATTAAACCAGAACAGCAAGCAGTGTCAACACTCGTCTGTTAATGTGAAATCCATCAATGTGTAACTCATTCTCATCCACTTGCCAACACTATTTTGATAACTGGTATTGAAAGACTAAAATGAAAATGGACAAATCAACAATGGTGGCCATTTTGTAGCGGCCATTTTGTAGCGGCCATTTTGGCAGGCCAGTTGGGATTACTCGACATGTTTAAAGTTTCCAATCCAGACCCACAGGCCAATACCTGTACCAAATTGCATCACTGAAAGCAAAATATTAAGGTCACAATTGGAAATTCAAGACAGGTGGCCATTTCGAGATTGCCATTTTGGCAAGCCATCTGGGATTTCTCAACATGTTCCCGATCCATACCCACAGACCAATACCTGAACCAAATTTCATAACTCTTAGCGAAACATTAAGGTCACAGAAGGCAATACCTGTACCAAATTTCATAACTTAACAAAATACCAAGGCCACAGTTGGCAGTTCAACAATTAAGAAAGATAGCTGCCAAAATGGCCACCACAAGATGGCCGCCATCTTGAATTTCTTTCCATGTTCCCGTACCATACCCACAGGCCAACACCTGTACCAAATTTCATAACTCTTAGCGAAATATTAAGGTCACAGTGGGTAGTTCAAGAATATGGAAAGATGGCTGCCAAAATAGCCGCCACAAGATAGCCGCCATCTTGGATTTCTTGCCATGTTCCCAATCAATACCCAATTGTACCAAATTTTGTAACTCTAGGCGAAAGACCAAGGTCACAGTGGGCACTTCAAGTATTAAGAACAATGGCTGCCAAAATGGCCGCCACAAGATGGCCACCATCTTGAATTTCTTGCCATGTTCACGATCCATACCCACAGGCCAATACCTGTACCAAATTTCACAACTCTAAGCGAAATACCAAGGTCACAGTGGGCAGTTCAAGAATTAAGAAAAATGGCTGCAAAAATGGCCGCCACAAGATGGCCGCAATCTTGAATTTCTTGCCATGTTCACGATCCATACCCACAGGTGAATACCTGTACCAAATTTTATAACTCTAAGCGAAATGCCAAAGTCACACTGGGCAGTTCAAGAATTAAGAAAGATGGCTGCCAATATGGCCGCCACAAAATAGCTGCCATCTTGGATTTCTTGACATGTTCTTAATCCATACCCACAGACCAATACCTGTACCAAATTTCATAACTCTAAGTGAAATACTAAGGTCACAAATGGACACTTACACAAACCTTAACCAGGACAACAACGCTGACGACGACGACAATCACGATCGAGCGACGACAATAGCTATTCGTTTTCAAAGAAAACAGACAAGCTAAAAAAGAAGTTTTGCATGTGGACTTGTGTGTGCAGATGAAAGTATAGTACCTGGTAGAAATATATCAGTACTTTTTATGGAAGTTTTACGCTTTAATCCGTCGAAAAGCATGAAATTTCAAGCCGTGAGTGATAATATGTGGATTTCACTGTTTATTTCATGTAATTAATTTATCGCACTGAACTATGATGACGTTATCGCACAGTCTGATATCACGTTAATGATAAATTTTCGATTAATCGTGCAGCCCTAATTCAGATGAAATATTTAATATCACCTATTGATCTTACAAATGTGAAAAATTGTTCTTCATCCAGGTCTGCAGGCCACACAGAAAAGATTATGGGTTGCAGAAAACATCCAGTCCCAGAGGACAAAGTGACACCACAAGCGGAGCAGCAAGGCCGAGGAACGTTACAGCTGAAAATGCAATGAATGCTAATTATTTAACTTATTTAATTTTTCATACAACTAAAGGCAACATAAGACAAAGGGTCGCACAATTCATCGTAATTGTGTCCCACAAGGACGAAATGGCGCCTCTTTTGCATTTACATACAAGGTAAAAAAAATATGTTTTCTAGAGACGTCAAAAGCTTTTCAGTGTGGAGTTTAATCTTGTAATACTAAACACAGTAGGGGAAGCTTGGGAGAGTGGGGCCACAGGGAGGGTTGGGCCACCCTGATTTTTGAGGAAACTAAAACATTTTTGGAAAGCTGCAGCCACCAAAATTTTACAAAAATAAATATCTTTCAATGGATGTAACATACTTGGCTAATTTGCTTGTCATGATCTTTAGAGAGTAGAAAATTTGAATTTTGATGCAAAACGGAAAAGTGAGTCATGTTATGAGTTTTTAATTGTCTGTCAGACAACAAGGACTGAGAAAATTTTCCCTGGCATGCTTGACAGGTTTGTCTATTCAGCTGCTATTGGCATATTTTGAAAAATTATCAGACAACCAGTTTTGTCATAATTCGGATTAAGAAAAAAATGGCCGAATGGGGGAGAGTTGGAACAGTGCCACGACTGTCCCAACATGTGTTGTATTTACCCAGATTCATTTTATTAAGTCAGAAGAACTTGCCTAGAACAATTTTCAACAGAGACTGAATATTTTTAGGCCTTATTACATTTCATGGTCTAATAAAATTAAAAATCAGGAAATCTAGATGGGGAGAGTTGGGCCGTCAGGCCGAGGCCTAAGTCTGACAGCAAACTAGTGTTGCAAGGCCTCAATTCGGGATTAATGACTTCTATGACCATTATACTACAGGTTAAAAATATTATTGCCTCAAGTACAGCTTTACCGAACCAGACATATTGCAATGGCCCAAGTCTCCCTCTGAATGGCCCAAGTCTCCCACTTAATGGGGAGAGTTGGGCCAACATTTTTACAGCTGCTTGCAGCCTGTATTACAGGTGGCATTTTCGGTAAGCCTCTGACCATATAGGAAGTCACACTATTTCACCTATCACCTTGAAACTTAGCATACAGTCTCAATATAATTTTATCTTGCTTCCATCAACTTTTGGTAAACTTCTGTGACATTAAACATTTTATTTACGAAACTAAAATGTTCGTTTTTGGCGGGAGTTTCAAATGATCAGCTGCAGTGAAACCAGTATCAACAGCAGCAGCCAGATCCAGTGATTGCAAATTCAATAGAAAGAATGAAGGAAGGAAAAAAGGAAGAAAAAAAGGAAGGAAAAAAAGGAAGGAAAAAAGGAAGAAAAAAAAGGAAGGAAAGTACAGGAAGGAAAAAGGGAGGGGGAGGAAGGCAGGGAGGGAGTATATGCATGTAGATAGATAGATAGATAGATAGATAGATAGATAGATAGATAGATAGATAGATAGATAGATAGATAGATAGATAGATACATAGATACATAGATACTAAGTCTATCTACAAGCAGCTGTTAAAGTGCTTGCACGTTATTTTTACAATTTTCATAGGGCTGTAGCTCATATGTTCTTGCGCATATATCAATGCAATCCTACAGATATATTCTCAAATATTTCTAGATTCAATACATGCATCTAGAATCTTTATATAATTATAACTGTCAGCAGGAAGCACAAGAATGTAAAAAGTGGCCCAACTCTCCCAAGCTTCCCCTATTTATTGAACTAAAATCAACAAATAATAAAATTGTATAGGCAGGTCAAATAATATTCAAAGATCTTCTCCATTGCCATAGATAATTGATTGCCATTGAAAATTGATTTGATTACCATCACTGATTACTGTCAATGATGACTATCATTGATTGCCATCATTCATTGCCCCTGAGGTCCCCTGCAGGGCTTCACTTGCCATTGATCAGAGACAGTTAAACTGTCCCTGCATTGATCATTGATTGCAATTGATTATTGAACTCCGCCATTGCCACTGATTGATTGCCATTGATTGATTGCCATTGATTGATTGCCATTGATTGGTCGACTGATTGGTTGATGACTTTACGGAATTGCCCGTCATGGAATAAACATTCAGTTACAGATACAGGACATGGCTAAAGAATGAGAAGGTACAAGTGCTGCACACGACATGTAATATGCATTGGAAATACCTAACGGTGTGGCCCTATGCTGTGGGCAACTGATGTAGTTGGTATAGGATGGAAGAGAGAACAATTAACTCTTAAATCAGATCAGAGAGCACAAATTTGATTGCAGTGCATGCAATTACAAGGTTGATGGAAACTGTATGCCAAATCAGCTGTGTCAAGGTGATAGAGGAACAGATGTCGCGAGCTGATTAAAACAATTTATTGGAATTCCAATATAAACCACATGAACGTATTACGTGTCACAGAGTATCAATTGGAATGAATGTATTACATTTGAAAGGGCATTTATTTAAAAATACTGTAATGCCTTTGAAAAAAAGATTTTTAATGAAATTTACATTATAATACATGGGGTAGTCTTGAGTAGATTTTGTACTTGATAGAAGTTCACTGACTGTCAGGGCCAAATGCAGATTCACAAAGTACTGAGCAAGGCATACAAAAGTAATAAATAATAATAATAATAATAATTTAATATAGCGCTAATTCCAGTAAACTGCTCATTAGCGCTGCTCAGATAAGCTCAGGGGTAGAATTGTTTAAACAAGTGAGTTTTAAGGTTATTTCATAGATTTATGAAGTGATTTCAATCCGTTAAAACTTAATAAATTAAATGTGCAATAATTGTGTTATTTCATTGCTAGGTGGCAGCACTAGACTAAACCTAATCTAGTTCCGGTCTGTATATCAACAGACAAGGAGGGAGTACTGCTTTCTGGACGCTGATTGGTCGAGAAAACAATCAAAGTGACGTCACCGATTCAGAAATGTTTTGTGACGTACATCAGTAGGTGCCTAAAGTCATAAATGACAGTGGAGCCCAGATTGACTAAACCTTGACACACACTGACACCTGGTGGACATTTCTGAACCATTATGTCAACCATGTCAACATTGTTATGTTCCAGACATAAAAGTCTGTAACTGACGAAATAACACGAACATCTGTTATGGCTATGGTGAAACTACCCTTGTGTCATGTATAAATGTTTATATGAAAAACTTGAACAGCTGTATCCTAAATTGCCAAGTTTGAGACAAGGATGCAATTAGTTATTTAACAGACGATTCCCCTTAACTCCAACTTTCACCCTCCCCCTCTCACCACCACCCACCCCCTTTATAAACCGCCGTTAGGTCGTTTAAAAAGGACTAAAAAAATTTAGCATTTAAATTTGATAGAGTTGAAGTTACGTCTGACACAAGAGCCATGACAAAAACCCAATTAACAATTCAACAGCCAACTTTTATCACAGGGGCCATTTCATATTCCTCATCCTTGTGAACTCAATGAAATAAATTATCTGACGTTGTTAAGCAAGCAAATGGGCAGTGATTGTTTGTCATGACGTCACAATGGCTGCTGGTGACGTCACAAGAAACTGCTGCTCCTAACTTGGGAGAATTTGAAGTCATCAGTCTAAATTTTAGTAAAAACCACAGATAACTCATTGCGGGATATAAATAAAACCCCATAACAGTGTAGTTCGTGTCAGGTCTGCCTCTAAACTAACACTCATCCTTCGGACTTGTGTTAATTCAGAGCAGACCTGACACTTATGATGTTCAAAGCTGTGAACTACACTGTCATGGGGTTTTATTATTTTATCGACAGGTATTGCAGCTACTTTGAGAAAATTTTTCCTTGCAGTGGGCCGGTATTGTATTGTATAGTACTAGTAAAGCCCATTGAAATCACAGAAACCAACAAGGGAATGAACAGGTGAATGGAAATTTTGATAGGATGGTGATTAAAAGTTGTATGTCAAGTACTGTATTTCCATGACATTAAGATGGTACTGCCATGTGGCATAACATTTTAGGGGCGAACAATTTCCGACCCAGGAGGTTATTTGCATAAGAGGAGCTCTGGTGGAGAGAGAGGGAACTACCATTGATGTCACACAGAAAGTGCATTAAACAGCAAGGAAAACACCAATTTATGATGTCATCAGAAGAAGAACAGGGTGAAAGAAGGGTAGGTGAAGGGTGTAGGGGAAGGAGAAGCCTGTGGAGGGAAGTTTTTAGCTGGCAACCATCGTGTGACGTGGTATGACCTCATTTGCATCTCATTAGCATTTAGTTTGAATGTATATATAGATTTACTGTCAGTCATGCACTGCAATGCAGGCACCAAATTCGTGGTGAGCCTTCCACAATACAACTCAAGGCAGCCACAGTCTGTACTCAAGTACTTGTTAACAGCCCTGGCCACAGAACGGCGCCCATGGGCAGACACAGGGGGAACATTGCCCAAGGTTCCCATGCTGTGGCATACTCCAGTATTGCTGACCACCGTGTGAAACATACTTTGCAATACCTAAAGATCGCATTTTACTCACTCTTACAACAATTTTACCGCAACCGCTACCTAATTTTAACCAAAACGGAATGACCCACATTTTATACATGATGTCGCATGTGAAAATCTGCGTACATTGGACGTAATGACTGAAGAAATTTTGTGTCCAGAAGGCTTGTTTCCCGTAAAAAATGTGTTTGCACATATACTGCATTTAATTTTTTTTAAATTCTTTTTTCATCTCAAATTTTATTCAAGAGCCCTGTGTTACAGATTGTAGATATTAAACATGGAAAGACAGTACAGAAAGTTTTTTATATAACTTTTTTATATAAGTGATGTCATAAGACATTTGGTAGTAAGCATCCTAAAATTCCAATCTAAATAAAGGCTTTTTAAACATCCTATATATGAAAATCTAAGGGGCTAATAAAAACTTCAACAAATTAACACAGATTCTGACAGTTTCCCTTACCTATGCAAAAACTGTTGTTCCGAGAAAATTCGTACAATACAGGACAGAAACCACTTCCAGGGCGAAAAATGAGGAGATGCAAATCAAGGCACAGGCGGACACAATACCTGAAACAGGAAGTGAAAATAGGTTTTAATCATAGCATATAAACATAGGCTGCGCAGCAGCAAGCTTTCAGCGAATAAAATCTTAAGAAGACTACACTTACACCATAAAATCGGTGTGTTTACCAAATTGCATATTGGTATGCAATACATGTAGTGGTCGTTTCATGCATGTACAAAGTATGGGTTATGAGCTGTCGTTGGGAAACCAAATATAAACGCTGTTACATTTTTCTCAAGTTTTTCCGATCGTTCAAAAAGTGTGAAATACATGTGTAAAAGCAGTGGTACATTGTATAGGTGATATGTTTAGAAAATGTCATTGCTGTTTATACAATAGTGGACAAGTTTTGGCTCCAATATGAAAAAAAATTATTTATAATATTTTTGTCAATATCACAAAAAGAATATAATATTTGCCAACAGACCTTTCAAGTAGACAATATAGGCCATGTGTGTACCAAACATTATCCATGTACATGTAATAGTGACTGAATCTTAGCCAGAAAACAAAAAATAAGTTATCTTTATATCTTTTTTCTCATTTTTCAGAAAGTATAGAAAATCTATGAGTGAGACAATGAAAAGGCAGCCCAACTAGAAACAATATAGACCATATAGGCCACATCTGTACCAAATTTCATTGATGCACATGCAGTAATGACGGAGTCTTGGCCCCGAAACGAAAAAAAATTATGGAATATCTATCCATAAGACCATACAGGCTATATGTGTACCAAATTTCATCCATGTACATTCAATAGAGGCTGAGTGCCAGCCCGGAAACTATATATCTGCCTGACGCCCGCCCGCCCAGCGGACGGACAACATTTTACCCAAGTCATAACAATACCTTCTGCAAACTTCGTACCTTCTGCAAACAAATGAAGGTAAAAAGCAGGCATTGTTTCTAGTTGGGCTGAATGACAAAACTTCTCACAAAAGAAGTAAAGAAAAAGTTGAAGCAAAAAAGTAAAAAAATTGTGATGAGATGTATCATTGTGTGATGCAAAGTTTTATGAGAGGGCCCCTGAATAGGACTGGGCTCTCTCACTGCGAACTGAGTTGCCTTTTGTTTGTATGAACAAAATTAAGATCCACTAAAACTGTAATTCTTGTGAATGTATTATGTGAAATGGCCTATAATTTTAGCTTTTAAATGTTCTTTTATTGCAAATTGCTGTTATAATTCTCCTTAAAAGTGGGGATTTATAGAATAACTTCATAGAGTGAACAAGAATCCATGGATACAAAACCGGCCTTTGGCAATTGTATATTCGGGATTGAAATCATGAAGAGGGTGATTTATATATTATTACATGCATTGTTTTGTATTGAGCAGTGATAGCCAGACTGATAGTGTTAGCTGCATGCCATTAAACTTTGAGGGGAACCCCTTTGCAAATACCTATACCAAATTTCAGAACTGCAAGTGAAATACTAAAGTCACAGTGGGCAATTTAAAACATGGTGGCCATTTTGGCAGCCATCTTGGATTTTTCCAAAAATTTCAGAGTGGAATCCCTAAGTGAATCCCTATACCAAATTTCATAAATCTAAGTGAAATAATAAAGTCACAGTGGGCAATTTAAAATATGGTGGCCATTTTGGCAGCCATCTTGGATTTTTCCAAAAAATTTGAGGGGAACCCCCAAGTGAATCCCTGTACCAAATTTCATAAATCTAAGTGAAATACTAAGGTCACAATGGGCAATTCAAAATATGGCGGCCATTTTGGCAGCCATCTTGGATTTTTCCAAAAATTTCTGAGGGAGACCCCAAAGTGAATCCCCATACCAAATTTCATGAATCCAAGTGAAATACTAAAGTCGCAATGGGCAATTCATTTGACAAGAAAAGTGGACAAGTTGACACATGGACAAGTGGACAAGTGGACAAGAGTGACATTTCACCTTAAGCCCTCCTCTATTAACCGGCCTTTGGCCGGTTAAAAATGACATTCCAAATTCAACAATCACATTTTTACAGTAGAAATAATTTTGATAGCATTTAACTATATCAACCTATTTTGCCACACTGCCCAATAATAATCATGTGACCGCCATGATCAGAAATTCAGGAAACTGCCGCGATCAAACATTGGCAAAAACGATCTCAAAACATTATGAAAATGTGGCAATCACATTACTATGACACAGATAGGACCTGCACTCAAGTGAAATCACTGAAGTAGCCTTATCACTCATATTTCATTGGCTCTTACCTCTCAGCAAAGGGAGTTGCTCCTGAAGAAGGATAGGCCTACACATTTTGTACTTGTTGCTCAAAATCTTGAACTTGATTGACTATGATTAAAAATATGACATTCTGGCGATATCAACCACTATAATTCAAACTTCGGCCCACTTTGAGTACCCAAGACAAAACTTTTAAGCCTGGCCTCAGCATGACAAGTACTTAGCGTAGCTGGGTAATCTAGATGGGGGCAAGTGGTATTTGAGGGGGGCAAGTGGTATTTGAGGGGGGCAACCGCGTCAACTTGTGCAATCAGAAAATTTTGGAAAGTAAAAGATACACTATGATATACTGAGCAGGCACATTCCCGATGAGATTTTATAGGAAATTTTTCATGAAATTTATAGGGTTTTATACAGCTTCGGGATTCAAAATAAAGGGAAAATAAAGGGCTTTTTGTCAAATGTATGGTAGATTAATATTAAATTCATTGGCCGAGTGCTCGATTGAATGTACTGAATCTGACTTGATCAGTGTACAGATAAGATACATTGGCCTGTTGACCAAGGAATGACTCGGATGGATGGATGGATGATTGGGGCTTTACTACGTCCTGCAACAGGGGCGTATCTAGAAATGGCCTAAGTGGGGATCCATTACATGGGGTGAATACGGGGTGCTCCGCGGGGTTTCCTATCTCTTCCATGTTAATTTTGGGCCTGAGGGGGGGTCATGGCACAATGCCCCCCCCCCTAAATACGCCACTGTGACCTGTAGTTATGCACTTGCAAGGCTAATTAGGACAGGAGGAGGACACGGTAATGAGGTGAAGGATTGAAACAGCCGTCAAAAATAGGCCCAGGTGACCCGGCAAGAGCTGGATTCGAACCCTGGACCCAGCTATTAACAGTCCAGCATGCTACCACTAGACCAACCCTCCCCCCAGGAATGACTCAGGATTCTCCAATTCTCCCTGACAAGTGCTAAACAGTAAACACTCCTTTAATGTAACATGAAAAGACGGAAAATGCAAATTTAATGCCATGAAAATATAGGGATTTATGACAAAAAGCTTAAAAATAAAGGGAAATATAGAGAGCAAAAAAAATAAAAATAGGGAAATATAGGAAGTTTACAACATTTTATCAATTTGTCTGGGACCACCAAATGGAGGCAAGTCATTAAAATTATTTTTTCTCCAAAGAACATGGGATTTTGCCTCCATACCCGGTATATTATCCCAAAGGCAACTCCTTGTGGTTGGTTTGGTTTCATCTTGGAGTGCAACTTAAAAATGACAATTTTCAAGAATGAACAATCTTACCAATGCAAAATATTTTCAATCCAGGTCAATACAATATAACACAGGGCAACAGCAAACCACTTCAAGGTAACAACTCGAAAGACAGCTAAACAAGGCAATGACGAACACGAGATATACCTGAAACAGAGAACAAGAAAATTTTTTCAAAAAAAAATAGAGGCGATTTTTAAAGCAAATTCAACTTGTTCAGCGAGTTAGACCACATCCGCATGTTTTTTACGCCGATCCCACAAAAAGCATCCTGTTCTGCACCTGCCCGTCCGCGTTTTATTACGAAATCCCACGGCCCGCAAATTTGGTCCGCATTTTATGACGACGCTACCCCCGTTTTCCTGACGTAGATGCAACGCCTGATTTCCGAATCTTGGAAAAGCCTTCTGTCGGGAGGCCTGTGGCCATCTATACAGAGGCGAGTGGCTCCATAAAGAGTCACTAAGTATATATCAACGAGGGGCTGATGTATCACCTAAAAAAAAGAGCAAATATATATAAAACAAAGAAATGTCTGTCAGTCTGAAAAGAAATGCAGGCGGATGGCTTTAAAAATAATAGGACCGCATGAGTTATATAGAGCTGTAATGTTGCACTGAAACTATCAGAGTTGGCAAAAAGGCAGTCGTAAAATGTTTTAGGGATGGCATGTGCCGTAAACTGCCTTAAAGCGGAAAAAACCACCTTTTACTGCCTTATAGAGTGCCTTTTACCCTAATCGGCCTGAATTTGTTTTATCCAGAAGCACAAAAAGAGATGAATATGCCTTGTAATGATTGAAACGTAGATTATTAATATATATAAATATTACCAATCAACAATTAAGAACCACAAACACAAGCGGTGTCAACGCTCGTCTGTTAATGTGAAATCTATCAATCTGTAACTGATGATCATCCACATGCCAATACTAATTTTAGAACTGGTAGTGAAAGACTAAGCTTAAAACGGACAAATCAACAATGGCGGCCATTTTGTAGTTGCAATTTTGGCAGCCATCTTGGACTTCTGGACATGTTTCCGATCCGTACCCATGGGCAAACACCTGTACCAAATTGCATCACCCTAAGCAAAATATTAAGCAGTGTTCAAGCCAGAATTTATTTTGGGCATACAAGAATCCTGAAAAAGAGGGCATTTTCCAGATTTAAAGACCCTTATTAACTGAATTTTTTGCTTGAAAATAAAGGGAAATAAAGCGGAGCAAAAATAAAATTACAAATTTATATGGAAATATAGGCCGCTGGGAGGCATGGGCTCGGTGGATAGCAGCATTGCTATAAACAAAGTAGGCTCGATTGCCAGTCTACTAGGCGACATACAACTAGGCTACAACAAACTAGGTGACATACCACTACTAACTAGGTTACATTTCTTGGACAGCTAGGCGACAGCAGCTGCCCCAGATACCATCTAGGTAACGCATACCATATTTTCTGTATTAGGCGCCCATTCCGTAGTAAACGCCCATCCCCCTCCCTCAAGAATTGATTTTAATTTAAATTCCACCAAACTATGACTGTATTTCCAAACTTTTTAATGCAAAAACGTGCTTTCATGCTGTCAACTCCCCCATTCTGGTGGGTTCTGGCTGCATGAAACATTAATAAATAAACTTCTGCTGACATCGTAAAGTTATTTCAAATATCCTATCTCATCATTACATCTGCCCACTGGCCGCCTAATACAGGAAATACGGTATTTTTCTGGAGATACCAACAAGGCCTCAGACCACCTGCAATTGTTATCTAGCAGGAAATGTATTGTCACCTTGTTGGATGTGTTTGGTGAACTTGTGTCACCTAGTTGAAACTACTTGTCACAGGTATAGTTGAAACTACTTGTCACCTAGTTTGTGCTGATATACGATTTCTAAATTTCTTGTCACCCAGTTGACACTGAGAAGTGTCGCCTGGTTGGTTTGTTGCCCTGTTGACCGCACACAAGCAAGCCACCTTGGTCTATAGCACTCTGAATTGTATAGACACGCCTTTAAAACAACAGTACTCCTTACTTAACAAGCCCAGCATTCATAATCGATATCAAGTCAAGTGGTAGACATGCCAACTCGTGACACACCAACTGCTAGACAACCAACTAATAAGAAACCAACTGGTAAACACATGGGACTACCAACTGATAGACAACAAATTTAAAGGGGTGGCCAAGTCGTAGACACAGACTTTTTTTTTTGGTCAGTACAGGGGCGTATCTAGAAATGGCCTGGGGGGGGGGGGCATTACAGGGGTGAATATGGGGCACTCCGCAGCTTTTCCTATGGATCTATTTCATGCTAATTTTTGGCCCAAAGTGATGCAGACCGGACCGCTTTGTACCGGTACGGTCCAGTACCACCACCTCTTTAGTACCGGACCGCCCCCAGTTCCAAAAACCAGTCCAGAGGTTGTTTGTACCGGTACGGACCGGCACAGGGAAAATTGGTTAAACACCGAAAAAACTAAGAAATTAATTTTTCACACCTTCATTTTTTCTAACTTCTCAGAGGATTTTTGACGAAAATTGCACATAAATCGAAAACCGGTATGTATCGGTATAGCGGACCACCTCTACCCTGGACTGGACCACCTCACCTCTGGACCGGGCAGTTCTGAACCGGTGAGGGTGGTCCAGTCCGGCCTGCATCACTAAATTATTTGCAGGCCTCCTAGCAGCCCTCCTGAAAAAAGCAGGAGTTTGGCCAAAAAGAAGTAAGATCATTAATTGTTGGTAAGTAGGAGCCAGTTTTCGGTCACAAGGGCTATTATGCATATCATATTAAAGGCCATTCAATTTTGCATCTTTTCATATGCTGACTGACCTTCTATGGAAAATATAACTACCAAGATACCAGATATTCCTGTTGGGAGTTTGACAAGAAAAACATATTTTTGACATCAGATCTGGCAGCTATCTATTTCTTTGCAACATCAAGGGCAGTAATGCACATCATATCGCAGGCCATTAAATTCCGCATCTTTTCGTACACTGATTGAACTTCTGTGTCCGATGTAAACTCAGCAACATTAAAAACGCACACATTTTCAAAGTATCATAACTTTTGTAGCACTAAATTTATCTTGATGTTATTTGTCAAATTTGCTTATTACCTTCTCAACTAAAGATTGTGAACGTTTGAAAAGGATCCGTGAATATCTAAAAGAACCAGACATGCTTTTGTGGCATAATATCAAATTTGGAATTTGCAAAATTTAAGAAGGGATTGGGGAGTAGAGTGCAGATGCAATCACTTTATTATTGATTTAAAATGGTCAAAACTGATGTCCAAAAAGATTTCAGCTCGAAATTTGACCAAAAACAGGATAATTGCCGATGCTTATGATGCAAAAATGTTGAAAATGATGTGACAAACAAATGTGAAAAACACAGTCTTGACAGAAAAATCAACAAAAAACTCGCAAAATCCCAGGAAAAAGCATGATTGACCATCTTGATTATTTCCACACTCCAAATATTGAGCTGTGACAGACTTCACAAGAAATAGATTTTGGACCAATTTGCATTGGTTGTGATTTTGGTTTTTGGACATGTTGCACCAAAAGTGGCCTAATCGAGCCGTTTCACACTCTTTCTTTATGAAATTTTCTGGACTTTCACAGGAGATGTCAACAGACATCAGCGTAAAGTTTCATGGAAATATCTACATAAAAAATTAGTTTTTAAGCTGTTCAAAATTGTGTGCGTTTTTAATATTGCTGAGTTTAATTAAGTTGTACCATGCATTTACAAAAACTCATATTTTCCAACATCTACTCAATCTCTCAGTCTTTGTAGTGTTTGACCCCACTGTATTAGTTCAGAACAATCCACATTACTTCACATAACTGAAAGCTGACAGGAAGCTGCAAAAAGGACCTTGCTTCACGTTACTCAAACCTGCGAAGAACCTGGAACTCAGTGCATTTTTGAAAAGCAAGATACCCTATCGGGTGAACAGCTAGTTTTTATACTATTTTACATGGGCTAGCATGCTGATAATAATAATCATAACATAATAATTTGTACAAGAAATTAATAATACTTACAAGATTAGATGTCAGATGAGATGGATAAGCCTACTGTGTGTTAGTTGGGGGGGGGGGGGGGAGTCTTGGCTGCGCTGCAGAATCAGTCAGGGTACAAAATAAGCGTTTAACGATCCCAAAATGTGCAGTGATCAATCAGAAATGTGCAGTGATCATTCTGAATTTGTGCAGTAATCAAATTCAGCCTTTTTTGCCTAAATTCTAAATTAGTCACCCATATTTTTTACGGTCACTCGCATTGAAAGTTTCAGACCCTTTACCATAGGCATATGAGAGATGAACTATTCGGGAGGCAGTTTATACTTAGGCCTACGGTCCTTTCTATTCAAATTTTTCAGCCAAATACTATAGGTAGTGGCTATACGCAGAGTCGGGCTCTGCCAATAGCCTCACCTGGCTATACGCAGAGCCGCTCAGTTTTAAGATTAACTTTTCTTTTCATGGGCCCGCGGATTGTATGGATGTGTGAATTTATTGTGTTTTGGATCCAAATAATTGACATCATTTGTTGACACTGCATGTACTTTAAACTCTAGTTACGTTATACGAGGGGTTTTCCATAAGTTCTGTCCAACTAGTCATACCTTTTGCTAGATATGATGTAGAAACATGCTATTTGGGTCAGATAATATTGAGGTAATTTCCAAATAACTCCTAAAAAATCAGATCATAAAATTAAAAATAAATGCTTAATCTGTTGCCATGGAAACCAGAAGTCATGAAATGCGGCCCAGACTTTGTAGATCTCACTTAAATGAACTGAACACCTGCTTGCATTATCTGTATCTTGACCTATTGAATTGAAGTACATTCTTAATTTTTTTCATGAAATATAATCACTTAATTGTAAAATCATTAATAACAATGGAAACTGGTATTTTTGTTACATCTCAGTTACTTTACCATCACTCATGCAGTTTCTCAGTTTTTTACGAGATGAGCAATTTTTTTGGATATGGATGACATCATACCTCTTACACAATTTCATTTTAATTAGATATAACTAGCAGAGAGTGTAAGAACCTTTTATCATACATACAAGGAAGACAGTATGAGTGACAAAACCAATTAGAAATTGTACAAACTTTTTCTGAACTGCAGGTCATGTAGGCCACTGTGCTAATTTCTATGTCGGTGTAAAAGGTGTAGAAGACACTAAAAAAAAAAAAATATATATATATATATAGGCCTATATTTGCGAGGTCTATTATGAACATGACCAATGACAATACAGCTAGTAATCTGCTTCATTATGGATTGAACATTATAAAATCTGATTTTACAAATTGTTAAACTGACTTTTGATGCTTATTGCAAGACTGGATAGTGAATGAAGCAAGTAATGTAATCAAGAGTGGCATCATATGATCGACCTCTTTTTCTTCTTTAAAACGAGACCAAAACGATTTCTGTGACGCCAATATTCACCAGATTATGCCTGTTTCTGTCTTGGACGCCACTTGGGTGACCAAATGCATAGTTTTAGTCGCCCAAACGGAATTTCGGTCACCAGGGCGAGCGGGCGAGTGGTTACTGACAACATTGGTTTCACAATCAATGCTTGAATACTGGCACTTGAGAACGCTGATTGCATGGTTACCCATAGGTCTGCAGACCTAGGTTACCCATGATAGTTCGCAGAAGACGAATATATGTGCAGTGATCATACTTTCTTTAGTTTCTTATTTTATACCATGATTCAGATTGACAGAGTGCCATCTAACATTCTGGGCAAAGCCTCCACTTTCATAGGTCTGCTAGGTCTGGATACTCAGGTCTGGGCCATCGCCATCTTTACTTGGGTAAAATAACAGAATCTTCAGGACCTGGTTTTGGGGTGATTTGTGGCTTTGAAAAATCTAAACAAAATACTAGCATCTACCTTATATCTTTAGAAAACACACTGGATTCTTGAAATATTTTTATGAGGCCGATTTATGGAGAGATGACAGTAAATATAACATGTAAACAAAACTTGGGACGTCAACCTCGAGTGCTTCGGACGCACTTTTAACATAGAAAGAATGGTCGTACAGAGCCGAAACTTAGCTCAAAATGTTGGAAATTAAATTTCTGAAACATTGGTACCACTTAGAAGGTACTGCGTCCGATATTAAGGCCTCCAGAGCGTGCTGCGTCATTGACGCAGCAATTGCACAAGAAAAGGTTGGATGGATACTCAGACTTTCCCAAAGCAAGTCAGATATCACAGGACATTCGGTCCTGCTAGCCACCAATTTCAGCAGGACCGAAACACTTTTTGCAGGACCGAAAGATGCTGAACATCAATTGCGTAAAGGAAGATGTTTGATCGATATTTTCAAAATGACAAAACAAGACTTATGATAGTGTTTTTTAAAACTATCAATGATGTTGGCCCTATTATAGAGAAAAATGCCAAAATCAATGTCAGTTTTTCACAGAAAATAATTGTTTTACTTTCATTCATGAAATATTAGCCAAAACTCCCATATTATCTTAAAAGTTAAAGTCTTGTTGGAAATTTTAGTTTAGGTTTAGTGTTTATAAATTAATATATATTAATTAAATTGACACTTGCTTACACAATAGACCTAAACTAGTAGCAGTTAATGTATGTCAGTGTGTAGTACCTGAGTCAGCTTCACAATCACAGCAAAGTGCAATCAGCTTTGACACTTCAGAGTTCACCCCTAAGTTATTCTCAATGGCAATTAAGGAACTGAAGGTGAAACAAGCCTCAAGAAAGTCCAGAATTGCAATTATCATTATTGGGCTGCTTCTGTAATTAACTACAACAAAGAAGCCAATTGCTCACTGCTGCATTGACACGCATTGACGATCGTTTGCATAGGCGATATTGGAGCGGTTTTCAATTGATTATTGGCTGGATTATTAGTGTGTCGGTCAGACGGTCCGACCAGGTGCATGATTCAGTCGGACCGCTCGTAAATTTATCGGAAATGTCCGTCGGTCCGACGTATTTGGGAAAGTCTGGCCGATACTGAGCTCTGCTCTGCTGATCTAAGGTCTGCGCGCTGTACAGCGTGTAACAGTGCAGACCTACCACTTTCACCGCATTTCACACGAAATTAAGAAGGGCTAGATTTACCACTAACGGTACTAAAACTATCTATGGATAGTAGAGTTTAATGTTCAAAGGTCCTCCCTCCCAAGTGGAACATATGATTGCGAAAAATCACAATTTAGTACTGCAAGTTAAAAGCATGCATTTCTACTCACCATCAACAAGATGCATGTGTCTCATTTCACGAATGTTTACCGCAACAAAACTTTACTATCACTGTGCGGCAGCAAACCCTCAGCAGTCAGCTGCATGAATTTCTGGGGGTTGAAGCTCTGGATGGAGGCTCTGGAAGGGGGGGGGCGGACAGGGAATTCAAAAGTTGAATGGCCAAAGGACATGGGGAGACATAGGTCTGGATACACAGGTCTGGATACACAGGTCTGGGTCATCGCCATCTTTCTTTTGGTGAAATAACAGAATCTTCAGGGCATGGTTTTGGGGTCATTTGTTGCTTTGGAAACTCTAAAAAAAATCTAAACATCTAAATTTTACCATAAGAAAACATGATGAATACTTGAAATATTTTTATCAGGCCGATCTTTTGAGAAATGACAGGAATAAGGACATGTCAACAAAAGTTCGGACATTGACTTTGTGTGTTTCGGACGCACTTTTGACATAGAAAGAATGGTCGTACAGAACTCAAACTTAGCTCAAAATGTAGGAAATTAAATTTCCTAAACATTGGCACCAGTTAGAAGGTGCTGCGCTCGATATTAAGGCCTCCATGGCTATTGCACAAGGAAAGGTTGGATGTATACTGAGCTCTGTTCTGCCGATCTAGGGGAGACAACAACCCCATCCAGACCTGAGGAAAAGGAAATTCAATTTGAAAAATTGCAAAGTGAAGGGGAATTAAAAAGTAGGCCAAGGGACAGGGGGGTGCAAAAACCCTATCCAGATCTCGAGCCTCATTTCTGCCAGCAGCGGAGTCCATGCAGGAGAATCTGTGTATTTTTTTAAAGAACAATTAAACAAATAATACTAGTGGACCCGTTGACATCAGATGATAGATGCAACCTAAATCATAGAAGTACCGGAGGGGGGGGGGCAGGGGGGGGGGCGGTCGCCCCCAACAAACGTTTGGGAAACAGTGAACTGTAGAACTGTAGAACTGTAGAACTGTAGAACTGTAGAACTGTAGAACTGTAGAACTGTAGAAGGTGTTAGGACAGAAACCATGCAGGTTTGTTGGCCTCTCCTTGATGTCTAGTTGTGATGGTCTTCTTGGCTCATTGATGGACTCTTCGTTACAGTTCCTTGGATCGTATAGCATATCTTCGATGTAATTTTTATGCGCATGTGCCTGACTTTGAGCGGGTTTTTCTTTCAATATGAAAATGTGCCATAGTTAAAGGTGTCTGTCTTGCCCAAGCCCCAAAAAATAATCTGCATGGATGAATATAGAACCATAGAGAATACAACAATAAATACCAGATTATCAGTAAATATAAACAAGGTCAAATAATCAGTTGAAAGAGACTATCCAGACTTTTTCAAAAAATAAGTAAATAAATAAATTTATTTGGGCAAAATGGCTAAAAAAAAAAAGGGCAGATGATTAAATAAAAACTATTGAAAATGAATGATTTCTAGGCAATTTAATTTGAAATGGTATTAAATTTGAATCTTTAAATTCGGGCAAATGTCGCTCGCCAATCCCCCCCAAAATTGCGCGCCCGGTATGCCTATGCCCAAAATTAAAAATAAATGAGAGACTCAGTCAAGAATTAATTCCTGCATCACGATATAAATTTGTATCTATCTGTTTACCCGTGTAGCTGCCTATCTGTCTATTTGTCTATTTATAAATTGCTGCATCTCTGTGTCAAATTTAGCAATTTACTTTTTCCTATCTACCTGTCTAGACAAAATCACCTATTAAAGCCTTTTTAAAGTTCTTAATATCAATAACTGTAAAGACAACCAGCAACCCTCATGGACATTTTCATGACTCAGTGCTTCCAAGCTCTGTGGTAGGAGAATGCTCATGCGTGGGAAATACACACACTGCAGAAAACTTAGCTCTGTCAAGAACTAATCATGGCTCAAACCACGGTCTGAAAGTGCTGAAATGGCGATCTAAATAAGATGTCTTCAGAGGCTTCATATGGCCTTCACAGACCCATGACAACTTCTTCACACATCCCTCTTGATTGTTTAACAGCGGTGTGGCTATGGGGGGCCTGGGGGGGGGGGGCGAGCTACTGCTTGCTGGGTCTTGTTGTCACAAGCATGATAATTCTTTTATCAGAAAATACACAAATATTCTGTGTACAAAACATATCAAAAATTCGGTAATTCAGGTTAATCTTTCCGTTGTCATTGCATTGAAAAGTCTCTAAACAGGAGTTGGACAGATTTAGGCCAACTGGATTGATTTGCTCAGATCGATTGATTGGTTTAAGGTAATTTTTAAGAAGATATCTTCAAAGATGATGATGGGTGTCTTCCAAAATTCAGCCAGATCATGCCTTTTGTAATAAATTTGGCATTGCAGTGTATGACTTCTTTGAAAAAAAAAAGAAATTAAAATCGCCACATCCTCCAATTATGTGTAGCAAATTCAAACAGAATCATATGACATCCAACTACGTGACCATTTTTACAAAGTCGGTACATGCTAAAGTTAAGTTCTAAAAAATATCTTGGCAAAAAGAATAATCCTGAATGAAGGTTTCGTGAATTTTTTACCAGATATTTGCTGTGCCAATGAGGGAACCTCAACCATACTATAAGTCTGTAACCCAGAAAATTTGGTTTACAGGGTGAAGAGGCAACATTTCATAGAGGCTTCTGTTAAATTGACTTAGCCAGTTTAACATATTCATATTGATAGCGCTGAAAAACAAGACAAACAATTAGTTACACAGTTTGGCTGATATTATCTCCAATCATAAATGCAACATACCAAAACTTCCTTCTTAACAAAGATTTCATGTTTTTAGCAGTTCCTTCATGATGACAGCCATGAGGGCAACAACACTACGGTTAGTCTGGGAGCCAAGAGCTCAAAAGTGCTTTATTTAAGGATTTAGCTCACCCCGAAAGAGGGATGGACAATCTATACATCGTTGGAATCGCGAGATTCCCTAGATTATGGAACTTGGGGATGCAGTTAAGAAAAGTGGTGCAATTTTTCACAGATCGGTTACCATGGCAACCAAGTCATAATATTTTTACACTCATCATTACACTAGTAAAATGAATTTTTTAGGGATTTAGTCCATAGTTAGACTTCATCAAGCCAACCTGGCATGTACTACCTCAAATACTAATTTTGGTGGTCATGTGACCTTTTTGGTCACATGACCATACTGACCACCATTTGAGGTCAAACCTCAGAAATCAGCATTTTTTCAAGAGTTCATACAGTACTTTTAACCGCTGTAGCTACAATAATGCCAGTATGTGGATAAATTTAGTCTCACTGGAAAGCCCTTGTTATAAGCTTCAATCTCACACAAAATTTATATACATATCCGTGGAAACTGGTTGCCACGGCAACAAAGTTTGAAATGACACAAATTTGACTTGAAAATTGGAAAATTCATTTTTAGGGATTTACTCGACAGCCAGACTTCATTCAACCAAGCAGGCAAGTGCAACCATAATTAGGCATATTATTGGTCATGTGACCTTCTGGGTCACATGACCAAGGTGACCACAATTCAAGGTCAAACCTGAGAAATTGACATTTTATTAAGATTTCATACAACATTTTCTACCACTGTAGCAACAATAATTGTGCAATATGTACAAATGTGGTCTTGTTGGATAGCCCTTGTTATAAGCTTCAATCTCACACAAAATTTATATACATATCCATGGAAACTGGTTGCCATGGCAACAAAGTTCGAAATGACACAAATTTGACTTGAAAATTGGAAAATTCATTTTTAGGGATTTACTCGGCAGCCAGACTTCATTCAACCAAGCAGGCTTGCACAACCATAATTAGGCATATTATTGGTCATGTGACCTTCTGGGTCACATGACCAAGGTGACCACAATTCAAGGTCAAACCTGAGAAATTGACATTTTATTAAGATTTCATACAACATTTTCTACCACTGTAGCTACAATAATTGTGCAATATGTACAAATGTGGTCTTGTTGGATAGCCAATTTTATAGGGTTTCATTACTCATTTGATGTGTTTAAGTATCCACGGAAACTGGTTGCCATGGAAACAAAGTTTAAAATTACACAAATTTGACTTGAAAACTTGAAAATTCATTTTTTAGGGACTTACTCCTCAGCCAGACATCATTCAACCATCCGGGCATGTACAACCATAATTATGCATTTTATTCGTCATGTGACCTTCTTGGTCACATGACCAGGGTGACCACAATTCGAGGTCAGACCTAAGAAATTAACATTTTTAAAAGATTTCGTACAACATTTTCAACCGCGGTAGCTGCTACAATTGCACAATATGCACAAATGTGGCCTTGTTGGATAGCCTATTTTATAGGACTTCATTGTCGTTTAATGCATATAAGTATCCATGGAAACTGGTTGCCATGGAAACAAAGTTCAAAATTGCACAAGTTTGACTTAAAACAGGAAAATTCATTTTTTTAATGACTTACTCCACAGCCAGACTTCAAATAAAAAAACTGGGCTTGTACAACCACATTGCACATTTTATTGGCCATGTGACTTTCTGGGTCACATGACCATGCTGACCACTACACAAAACCTTGGAAAATTGCATTTTTTGAAGATTTTATTCAATAACATTACCTTTTGTAGCAACAGTATTTGTGCTATGTACACAAATGTGGTCGTGTTAGAAGGCCCTTTTCATAGGGTTCAACCTTGCCCTTGTACCCATGTTCACTGGTTGCCATGGCAGCAAAGTTCACTAATTTGGTAATAATTCTGCATCAATATAAAATAATCCAACAAAGACTAACATTAACGCCCATATGTTTTCTCATTATTTACAAAGTGCGCTAAATATTGACGAATACTGAGCCTAAATAGAAGAACGCCAATCGATTTTCAGGCTTTTATTTATTAGTAGGCTTCATGATATAAATAAAATTTCAATTTCTCAGGTTTGACCTTGAATGGTGGTCACCTTGGTCATGTGACCCAGAAGGTCACATGACCAATAATATGCCTAATTATGGTTGTACATGCATGCTTGGTTGAATGAAACTAAACAAATATATAAAGTATTTTGTTTGTTTCCAGGCCAAGACTCAATGACTATTGCATGTGCAAGGATGAAATTTGATACAAATGTAGTTGTGCCTTAAGATGGTCTCATTGAGAGATATTCTATACTTTTCGAAAAAAATGTATTACAATTTTTTATTTCTTTTTTTTGGCTAAGACTCACAATTGCATGTACATGGATAAAGTTTGGTTCAAATATAATATATGGTCTAGTCGTGCCTTTTAAAAGGTCTGATGGAGAATATATACTTTTGA
Source organism: Platynereis dumerilii (assembly GCA_026936325.1). NCBI lineage: Eukaryota > Metazoa > Annelida > Polychaeta > Phyllodocida > Nereididae > Platynereis > Platynereis dumerilii. The sequence goes on from JAPTHN010000028.1 coordinate 6,519,817, forward strand.
AATATTGAAAAAAAAATAATAATAATAATTTCTGGCCCAAGACTCAGTCACTATTGCATGTACATGGACAAAGTTTGGTACACATATGGCTTATACGGTCTATTTGTGCCTTTTCGTGGTCTCACTGGTAGATATTCTATATTTTGTACTATTGAGAAAAAATCTTTGAAATGATTTTTTTTTATTTCGGAGCCAAAACTTGCCTGACATCATTGCAAACTTGTGTAATTTTGAACTTTGTTTCCATGGCAACCAGCTTCCATGGATAGTTATACGCATTTTAAAAGTGTGCAATGAAGCCCTATAAAATAGGCTACATTTATGCATATTGTGTAGTTGTTGCAGCCATCGCGGTTGAAAATGTTGTACGAAATGTTTTTAAAATGTTCGTTTCTCAGGTCTGACCTTGAATTGTGGTCATCCTGGTCATGTGACCGAGAAGGTCACATGACGAATAACATGCATAATTATGGTTGTACATGCCTCGATGGTTGAATGATGTCTGGCTGAGGAGTAAGTCCCTAAAAATGAATTTTCAAGTCTTCAAGACAAATTTGTGTAATTTTGAACTTTGTTTCCATGGCAACTAGTTTCCATGGATACTTAAACACATCAAATGAGTAATGAAACCCTATAAAATGGGCTATCCAACAAGACCACATTTGTACATATTGCACAATTATTGTAGCTGCAGTGGTAGAAAATGTTGTATGAAATTTTAATAAAATGTCAATTTCTCAGGTTTGACCTTGAATTGTGGTCACCTTGGTCATGTGACCCAGAAGGTCACATGACCAATAATAAGTCTAATTATGGTTGTACAAGCCTGCTTGGTTGAATGAAGTCTGGCTGTCGAGTAAATCCCTAAAAATGAATTTTCCATTTTTCAAGTCAAATTTGTGTCATTTCGAACTTTGTTGCCATGGCAACCAGTTTCCATGGATATGTATATAAATTTTGTGTGAGATTGAAGCTTATAACAAGGGCTATCCAACAAGACCACATTTGTACATATTGCACAATTATTGTTGCTACAGTGGTAGAAAATGTTGTATGAAATCTTAATAAAATGTCAATTTCTCAGGTTTGACCTTGAATGGTGGTCACCTTGGTCATGTGACCCAGAAGGTCACATGACCAATAATATGCCTAATTATGGTTGTACATGCATGCTTGGTTGAATGAAGTCTGGCTGTCGAGTAAATCCCTAAAAATGAATTTTCCAATTTTCAAGTCAAATTTGTGTCATTTCAAACTTTGTTGCCATGGCAACCAGTTTCCATGGATATGTATATAAATTTTGTGTGAGATTGAAGCTTATAACAAGGGCTTTCCAGTGAGACTAAATTTATCCACATACTGGCATTATTGTAGCTACAGCGGTTAAAAATACTGTATGATCTCTTGAAAAAATGCTTATTTCTGAGGTTTGACCTCAAACGGTGGTCAGTATGGTCATGTGACCAAAAAGGTCACATGACCATCAAAATTAGTAATTGAGGTAGTACATGCCAGGTTGGCTTGATGAAGTCTAACTATGGACTAAATCCCTAAAAAATTCATTTTACTAGTGTAATGATGAGTGTAAAAATATTATGACTTGGTTGCCATGGCACGGTACCGATTTGTGAAAAATTGCACCACTTTTCTTAACTGCATCCCCCAGTTCCATAATCTTGAGAATCTTGCGATTCCGACGATGTATAGATTGTCCATCCCTCTTTCGGGGTGAGCCAACCGCCCATTTTTTCTCCTTGGCTCCCAGACTAGGTGGGAGAACTCCTGATGAACTACTTTAATTGTTTTTATAGGCTTTTATCAGGCATTAGGGAGAGTCAGAAGTCATCAGATCAGTGGATCAAGCTTTTCCAAACAATAGCACTTTCCTGGCTTGTAGCAGTGCAGCAAAAGTCTTAGTTCTCATATATTTCATGAACCTCCTGACTTAGTAGGTTGTGTCAAATTCACATGTGAAAGTGTTATTTAAAAGTACTTCAAGTATTGGTATACACAAATTAAAATCCATAACCGTGTTACACACATTTGTGTCAATCAGGCATATGGAAACTATATAGTGTAATCACATTTCTATGATATTATTATCATGGCAAAAATACATTTAGATTAATATTACCACAGAAAATATTCTGTTCATAAATAACATTTGACTTGTTGTCGTGAATCAATGACTCTCAGACATATGCAAGAACTGAATGAATTTTAATCCTACTGGAAATACTCTTAAAATTGCTAAAAAATGTGCCCCCCCCCCCCCGAATCAGACCTGCCCCCCCCACTGCTGAAATCCTAGCTACGCCATTGTTGTTTAACATCCAAAGAAGGTATATCAGCCATGATTGAAGCTTGGTAGGCCGAGATACTTGAAATATGTGTTCCTCTAGAAGTCCTTGTTTTAGCTGATCTAGTAATATATAAAAAATTTTGGTTTCAAAAGATGAGAGTGTGGATGGCTAGTGATTGAGGACAGGGAATTCAATATAAAATGGCCAATAGAACAGGGACTTCAAAAGTAAAATGGCCAAAGGAAATGGGGAACAAAAAAATCCCATCCAAAGCAGTGGGACAGGGAATTCAAAATCAAATTCGAAAAAACGAACAGGGAAAGGGAATTTAAAGTTAAAAGGGGCAAGGGACAGTGGGACGTAAAGTCCCATCCAGAGCCTCAATGATTCCAATACTCAGATGATTGGTTTTTATGAGATCGCCAAAGTGAAATTACATGTACAAGATATGTATCCAGTCTTTGCAGGGGCAACTGAAAGACCCTAGGCATCCCTGAATCTATAGGCCAAGTGCAAGACTCACAATTACAGTAAAGTCAAGTCAATGCATACATGAATTTTGAATGACTGTAAATTATGCTAAATTGTAGAGGATTTATTTATTTTATAATATCATAAATGACGTAAGAACGATAAAAATTTAATGTTCTAAATATATTTTTATCTCATTGCCATCAGTTGTCTGTAGTGATGTGAATCTATTATTTTGTATTCTAAAAATATAACAGTTGCTAAGATACCACCTTTAAGTAGGCAAATTAAGCGACTCCGACTCCCGGGGTCTCCTGAATTACGACTCCGACTCCCGACTCCGCTTATCCGCATTATTGCACATAAATATTAAATGCTTAACAGGGGTGAACATCAATTCTACAAAATGTTCATAGAATTTTTTTACAATAATGCTTGTTTGGGAAATTTTTGGTAAAATTTTGGATTAATTTCATATTTGTGTAACTGTTTGTCATTTGTATAAAAATCTTTTTTTACTACTAATTTTAGGAGTCAGGAGTCACCAATTTAATTTCTGACTCCGACTCCGACTCCACCTGACAATCAAAGTTCGACTCCGACTCCGACTCCACCAAAAACCTCAGACTCCACGACTCTGACTCCCGACTCCGACTCCGAACCCCTGCTTGCAATATCATGCAAAATCAAATCACATGCAATATTAATTCATTACCTGTAATTTTGCATGTCATTTAAAATGTACATACAGTGTGCGCAATATATGTAAGTACTTAACTATCTGTCCATGGCTACTTGTGATGTGACAGATAGCGATACAAGAAAATGTACAGATATTAAAACTACAGGAAAATTTGGGCTTTCCAAATCTGTTTTCAGATTCTCTGTAACTTTATATTAGGACTGGAGGTACGTCCAATTTAATTGATGGTACAATTCAGAAATATGGACTTCAGAAATTTCAGAAAAAGTGTAGTTTTTAACTTAAATTACTCTAGAACCAAAACGGTTGTATGAAAACATATATATAACTTGCCAATTTTATGTAAATGAAAGATTAAAATATGCTCTTATAGCTTCATGGCAATAAGATGATTCTTTCCTTATTAAAATAATGATAAATTGTTAAAATTTGACAAAAAACATGAATTATGCTGGGTCTGGCGATCTTTTTAACCATCTGAGCTAAGACAAGATGTGTAAATATGCCAGCTAGAGGAGAATTAGGGCTTTCCGAATCTGTTTTCAGATTCTCTGTTACTTAAATAGGACCGGAGATACAGCAGATTGAAATGATGGCACAATTTAGAATCATGGCCTTTAAGAAATTCCTGAAAATATGCAGTTTTAACTTAAAATCACTCTAGAACCAAAACGGTTTAATGGAAATATATGCAACTTGGCAGGATTATGTAAATAGAAGTTATAAATATGTCTAGACAGGTTCATAACCATAGGATGATTCCTTCCTCATCAAAATGATGTTAAATTGTGAAAATTTGACAAAAAACATGAAATTTTCAGGGTCCGGCGATCTTTTCAACCATCAGAGCTACGACAAAACGTTCAGAAAACGAAAACTAGGGGAGAATTTGGCCTTTCCAAATCTGTTTTCAGTCAAATATTTGACCGAAAACATGTAATTTTGAGGGTTTGGCGTTCTTTTAAACCATCAGAGTTACAACAAAACTTTCAGAGAATGAAAACTAGAGGAAAATTTTAGCTTGCCGAATATTATATACAGAAAATAACATGGACCAGTAAATGGACCAGTAAATGGACCGGTACATGGACCAGTACATGGACCAGTACTGGGACCAGTACATGGACCAGTACATGGACCAGTACATTGAACAGTCCAATGACCAGCGCATTGACCATGCATCAACCAGTTCATCAACCAGTGCATCAACCAGTGCATCAACCGGAACATCAATCAGTAAATCAACAGTACATCAACCTTGGAATTTTAGGAATTCATTGGCTTAGATGCTTCTAGTCCTGAAAACATATCGAAATGACTGCAATTTCTGAAAACATACATTTTTCAGGGTCCGGCGATCTTTTTAACCGTCAGTGATACAAGAAATTGTTCAAATACAAAAACTAGAGGAGAATTTGTGCTTTCCAAATCTATTTTCACATTCTCCGTAACTTTATTGGGACCGGAGATAAGGCCGATTGAAATTATGGTTCAATTAAAAAATGTGGACTTCAAAAATTTCTAAAAAAATGTAGTTTTTCACTTAAAATTACTCTAGAACCAAAACGGTTCAATGGAAACATATATAACTTGGCAGGATTATGTGAACGAACAATGAAAGTATGCTCAAATAGCTTCATTGAAATAAAATGATTATTTCCTTGTCAAAATGATGATAAATTGTGAAAATTTGACAAAAAACATGAAATTTTCAGGGTCCGGCGATCTTTTAAACCGTCAGAGCTACGACAAAATGTTCAGAAAATGAAAACTAGAGGAGAGTTTGGCCTTTCCAAATCTGTTTTCAGATTCTCTGTCACTTAATTAGAACCGGAGCTACAGCCGATCGAAATAACGGTACCATTGAGAAATCTGAAAAAATATCGAAAATTTTTCCCTAATTTTTTACCTTGTGACCTTTACGAGCTAACGTAGGTTAATCCGAGGACCTTGAAAATGTATACGATGCCTCTAGACTATTGTAGCAAGTATGTGTGACATTTTTGTAACTATATTTTGATTCTTTGCCTGTGTAAAAAAATCAAATGTCAAAAAAGTAAAATTTTTCATCATGTTTGACCTTGAATTTGACCTTGAAAATGAGTTTCTAGGTCAAAACCAATATGATTTTCAGAATCAGGATGGGAAAATGGGGGGATCAATTAATTATTGTAACTCTCTCGGATCGATATTTCCATGTCAAAAACGCAATAATTTGTTGTTTTTTAACATTCTCCGGTTTGCGATATTTGGAATTTTGTAGAAAATTAAGGTAAAATGTTAGAGTATATTGGGTTGCATATTCTAAATGCACATATTTTTGTCTGTCTAGAAATAATATATCAAGGTGATATCATGAAAAAAACATAATTTTCAGAATTTTTGAAAATAAGCACTTTTTGCACTTTGAAGAGCCAAATGACCTTGAAAAATGAGGTCAAGGTCAAATTTGAAGGTGGGTATGGGGGTTTTAGGGGTATCTTTGGGGGGGTTCACTATACATTGTTATGGCCTAAAATCGATATTTCAGGGTGAAATTACCAAGGTCACTGGTTTGGTTGACGCGGTTGTTATTCAAAATTACATAACTCAAAGACAAAGCATGACATCATCACAAAAATAACTTCTTACCATGGGCCAGACATTTAGGCATCACATTGCTTCAATTTTGATAATGTGTGGCTTACAGATTTTGCTATCATGCGTGACAATCTCCAGCGCTAAATATGGACCTGTGCAACCTTGGCCTTGACCTACTTTCTTGAAATTGGGTCAGATTATGTAATGTACTTGTAATACTTAGAACCTGAGTGGAAAATGAAATACGCATGTAATTGCGTGTGATATGCTATTGAGAAAGATATGAAAAAATGAACTTTGAAATGGCCTGTGACCTTGAAAAATAGTTCAAGGTCACTGAAACTGGGTCAGTGTAATAAGGTCATGTAATACTATATACCTGATTTTTTTGAAATTTTTTTGTAGAAATTTTTCGTCCGGAAAAAAGAAAAATAAATAATAACTAGAGAACACGGTAATTGTCATCACGGACAATTACAAAGAATTTACCTTTAATTTTAACTAAACTTTGCCAGTAAATTGACAGACAAATGGACTTTACCTTTACTTTTAACTAAACTTGGCCTGTAAACAGACAGACAAATGGACGGCTGGACAGATGGATGAAAGCGACGGACTGACAGACACATGCAGACTCTGACTCCTGACCATAACTCCGACTGCGACTTGGAATCCTGGTCAGCTTCCTGATCAGATCTACACTTCAGACTACTGACTCTAAATCCTGATGCTGACTCTTTTCTCTGATGCTGGACTCAGACTCCTGGCTCAGAGTTGCGACTTCAACTGCTGATGCCAAATCCTTCCTCAGACTCAACACGGCCTCAGAGTCCTGACTCAGAGTCCTGACTCAGAGTCCTGACTCAGAGTCCTGACTCAGAGTCCTGACTCAGAGTCCTGACTCAGAGTCCTGACTCAGAGTCCTGACTCAGAGTCCTGACTCAGAGTCCTGACTCAGAGTCCTGACTCAGAGTCCTGACTCAGAGTCCTGACTCAGAGTCCTGACTCAGAGTCCTGACTCAGAGTCCTGACTCAGAATCCTGACTCAGAATCCTGACGCCGAGTCTTGCCTCAGAGACCTGACTCTGAGTCCTGACTCCAAGTCAAGACTCCGAATCCTGACTCCGAATCCTGACTCCGAGTCCTGACTCCGAGTCCTTACTCCGAGGCCTGACTCCGAGTCCTGACTCCGAATTCTGGCTCCGAGTCCTGGCTGACAGTCCTGACTCTGAGTCCTGGCTGACATTCCTGACTCACAGGCCTGACTCACAGCCCTGACTTACAGACCTGACACTGAGTCCGGACTCTCAGTCCTGACTCCGAGTCCTGACACCGAGTCCTGATTCAGAGGCCTGGCTCCAAGTCCTGACTCTGCGTCCTGACTCTGCGTCCTGACTCAGAGTCCTGACTCAGAGTCCTGACTCAGAGTCCTGACTCAGAGTCCTGACTCAGAGTCCTGACCCAGAGTCCTGACTCAGAGTCCTGACTCAGAGTCCTGACTCAGAGTCCTGACTCAAAGGCCTGGTGCAGAGACCTGGCTCTGAGTCCTGGCTCAGAGTCCTGGCTCAGAGTCAGTACCCTGTCTGTGACTCCTGCACAATACACCCTCCTCAGATGCCTGACTCAAGACTCGTGGCTCCTCCTCTGTCTCCTGACTCCAATCCCTGACTCTGACTTCCACCTCTAACTCATAACTCGAACTCCCACTCTAATTCCTGAGTCCAACACCTGACTCAAACTCCTGACACTGTCACAATGGAATGTCCCTTTGTCATTGTGTGGACAGACAAATGGCAGGACTGAAAGACACATGTAATGAAAACATTAGACCCATCCTGCTGCATGGCATCCACACTTGTGTTGACAGAAAGACAGACAGACGGACAGACACATGTGAATGAAATTATCTCAACTCCTGCCTCCACGTCCACCTGATGACTCCACATCCTGACTTCAACTCCTGTCTCCAACTCCTGACTCCATCGCCTGACTCTAACTCCTGACTCCTAAGTTTGACTCCTGCCCTCAACTCCTGACTCAGTCATTTGAGATAACATTGTATAAACATAAGGCTGTAATGTGCATGTTCACTGGCCCCGTCACAAGAAACAGCCAGAAGAGCTTGCCATATATGGCTAATGTATGCTAATATATGCGGCCAGCCTGCGTTGGAGTGTGAAAGCCTCTCACCTGCATCATGTGAAAATGAATTTTTTGCTGACCATTTCTTGATTTTTCTGACCTTTTGACCTTTATTGCTTCGAGTTGACTGTACCTACAGGCTTGCCATTTGCCACAACTTACCGCAAGTATTTAGTCAAGGTTGTCAATTAAAATCAAAAAAATTGGAACCTTCCTTGCTAGTTAAAAAAAATCATTTGTGAAAACAATCAATTTTCATTTCATCTTTGAGCTCAAATTTGACCTTGCGGAAATTGTCACAGGTGAAAATTAATGTGCTCATGTGTTGCCAGTACGTGATATAGGGGGGTCATTTAATTTACAGAAAGCTGTAGGAGTTATATTTCCCACTCAAATTAAATCACTTATGCAAAATGTCATGTAAGTTGCTAAGGGCTATTTTTCACAATTTTTTACAAAACAAGTTGAGGACATGAAACAATTCTAATAGGGGGCTTTTGATAACCATATTAGTGACCAGTATATCTCAGACATTTAAGAGCATTGGTGGGAAATAACATAATTTTCATAATTTTTCAAAAATTCAACTTTTTAAACTTTAATGGCTCATATCACCTTCAAATATCACCCATAGGTCAAATTTTTTGGTCAATATAGTCTTTTTGGGAAAAGTTAAGGGTAGTTCCTTATACATTATGATCACCTCAGACTATTCCTTCATGGAGATTTTACAATTTTTCCTAAATTTCAAACACTCAATATTGAAAAATTGCCATATTTCAAAAAGTATTACACATATCCAAACTATATTACATTCTTGCACTGGCCCAAGATACTGGCCAACTTTTCCCACAATCAGCATCTTCCTATCTCTTACGTAACTTGAGATCTAGAGTGACAATTCAAAACTGCTCATGCATCAGTAGCCCTTTACCCGTTGGACCAACTCTCATATGACCAGGGACCAAAATGTTGAAAACAACTTTTTATCACAGGATTTTGACTCTTGACTCATTATCTCAAATACTTTTTGAGTTATAGGCCTTGAAAGTTTACTCATTTTCGACTTTGAACGGCTCTGTGAAAAAGACAACTGTGAAAATGACATCAACTAACCCAATTATGTAACGACCAACAACTGACCTATACTGTGACCAACTTTCATCAACGTAAACCCATTTTGAAATAATAAGAATAATAATAATAATAGCAAAAACAAATAGAATTTACCATAGGTAAATTCTTAACTAGAAATCGGGTAACCGCGATGCGGTGACAAAACTTCACCAATCATATAATTATTGGCAGTGAAATTAATGTGAGAAAACACAGAAATGATATAGGAAATGACATTGGACATGAACTTGAACATGAACATGAACTCGGACATGAACTTGCACATCTACTTGCACATAAACTTGCACATGCAATTGCATGTGTCTTGCACATGTAAATTACATGCAATATCACACACAATATCACATGTAATATTATGCAATATCAAATGTAAAGTTACATGTAATGTATTAAACATACAATATCACTGGCAATATCATGCAAAATCATATCGCATGTAATATTAATTTATCAACCGTAATTTTGCATGTTACTTAGAATGTACATAGTGTGCACAGATATATGGAAGTACTTACAAACTATCTGTCCGTGGACTAGTTGTGATGTGACATATAGTCAGCAGACAGATAAACCCTTACTGTAACATGTCAATCGGTTTGTGGCCATACACTGACTGATTCGCTGACTGATACACTGACTGATACTTATGATACACTGTCTGATACACTGACTGATACACTGACTGATACAATGACCGATACAAAAATATTTGACAAAAAAATGTAATTTTGAGGGTTGGGCGTTCTTTTACACCATCAGAGTTACAAGAAAACATTCAGAGAATGAAAACTAGAGGAAAATTTGAGCTTGCCGAATATTATATACAGAAAATAACATGGACCAGTACTTGGTCCAGTACTTGGTCCAGTACTTGGTCCAGTACATTGAACAGTACATTGAACAGTACATTGAACAGTACATTGAACAGTACATTGAACAGTACATTGAACAGTACATTGAACAGTCCAATGAACAGTCCAATGACCAGAGCATTGACCATGCATCAACCTGTGCATCAACCAGTGCATCAACCGGAACATAAATCAGTACATCAACAGTACATCAACCTTGGAATTTTAGGAATGCATTGGCTAAGATATTTCTAGTCCTGAAAACATCGAAATGAATGCAATTTCTGAAAACATACATTTTTCAGGGTCCGGCGATCTTTTTAACCGTCAGTGATAGAAGAAATTGTTAAATACAGAAACTAGAGGAGAATTTGTGCTTTCCAAATCTATTTTCAGATTCTCCGTAACTTTATTAGGACCGGAGATACGGCCGATAGAAATTATGGTACAATTCAGAAATGTGGACTTCAGAAATTTCTGAAAAAATGTAGTTTTTCACTTAAAATTACTCTAGAACAAAAACGGTTCAATGGAAACATATATAACTTGGCAGGATTGTGTGAACGAAAGATGAAAGTATGCTCAAATAGCTTCATTAAAATAAAATGATTATTTCCTTGTCAAAATGATGATAAATTGTGAAAATTTGACAAAAAACATGAAATTTTCAGGGTCCGGCGATCTTTTAAACCGTCAGAGATACGACAAAATGATCAGAAAACAAAACCTAGGAGAGAATTTTGCCTTTCCAAATCTGTTTTCAGATTCTCTGTAACTTAATTAGGACCGGAGCTACAGCCGATTGAAATAACGCTATCATTGAGAAATGTGAAAAAATATCGTAAATTTTTCCCTAATTTTTTGACCTTGTGACCTTTACGGTCTAACGTAGGTTAATCCGAGGACCTTGAAAATTTTTACGATGCCTCTAGACTATTGTAGCAAGTATATGTGACATTTTTGTAACAATATTTTGATTCCTTGCCTGTGTAAAAAAATCAAATGTCAAAAAAGTAAAATTTTTCATCATGTTTGACCTTGAATTTGACCTTGAAAATCATTTTCTAGGTCAAAACCAATATGATTTTCAGAATCAGCATAAGAAAATGGGGGGATCAATTAATTATTGTAACTCTCTCTGATTGATATTTCCATGTCCAAAACGCAATAATTTGTCATTTTTTAACATTCTCCGGTTTGCGATATTTGGAATTTTGTAGAAAATTAAGGTAAAATGTTAGAGGAATTTGGGTTAGATATTCTAAATGCACATATTTTTGTCTATCTAGAAATAATATATCAAGGTGATATCATGAAAAAAACATAATTTTCAGAATTTTTGAAAATAATCACTTTTTGCACTTTGAAGAGCCAAATGACCTTGAAAAATGAGGTCAAGGTCAAATTTGAAGGTGGTTATGGGGGTTTTAGGGGTAACTTTGGGGGGGTTCACTATACATTGTTACTGCCTAAAATCGATATTTCAGGGTGAAATTACCAAGGTCATTGGTTTTGATGACGCGGTTGTTATTAAAAAGTACGTAACTCAAAAACAAAGCATGACATCATCACAAAAATAACTTCTTACCATGCGCCAGACATTTGGGCATCACATTGCATCAATTTTGATACCTTGTGTCTTACAGATTTTGCTATCATGCGTGACAATCTCCAGCACTAAATATGGACCTGTGCAACCTTGGCCTTGACCTACTTTCTTGAAATTGGGTCAGATTATGTAATGGACTTGTAGAATAAAGAACCTAAATGGAAAATGAAATACGCATGTAATTGCCTGTGATATGCTCTTGAGAAACATATGAAAAAATGAACTTTGAAATGGTCTGTGACCTTGAAAAATAATTCAAGGTCACTGAAACTGGGTCAGTGTAATGAGGTCATGTAATACTATATACATGATTTTTTTGAAATTTTTTTGATGAAATTTTTCGTCCGGAAAAAAGAAAAATAAATAATAATAATAATAATAAAAATATTTACGAAAACAAGAAACTTCACCTATGTAATAGGTGAAGTTTAATAATAAAAATATTTACGAAAACAAGAAACTTCACCTATGTAATAGGTGAAGTTTAACTAGATTTCGATAACCGCTAGCGGTAATAAAACTTCACCGAGCAGTTGGTGAAAATAGTCTAAATATGTTTAAGTATAAAAATAAACAAGTACACGAACAAGTATATGAAGGTATATTGTACATGTTTAAGCAGCTTGCTCAGTGAATGCCCATGTTTAGTTTAGTTTATTTTTATTTCAGTGGGTGAAAATAGTCTAAATGTGTATAAGTATATAAACAAGTATATAAACAAGTATATAAACAAGTATATAAACAAGTATATAAGCAAGATATAAAATAATATATAAAATATTATATGAATAAAATATAAAATAGTATCAAAAATATTGTATAAAATGGTACAAAAAATAGCATAAAAAGTGTACCTTATTTATTTGTGATATATTGCAATGCACAAGTTAATGAAGCAAGCGGACAGCCCCCCCCTTTCCCGGTGAATTCATGTTTAGCTTAGTTTATTTAGTTTAGTTTAATTTATTTAGTTTACTTTAGTTTAAAATTAGTTTATTGACATCTTTTAGGCAATTTCTACACAAATTTTAGTAATCACTGGTGTTCCAGTTTGAGTACAGTCATTCGGTTAGGTGAGGAAAAGATGAATTTTTCAGGGTTGACCGATCTTTTTACCTGTTCACGACACAACAAAATGTACACAAATTAGAATAAGAGGAGAATCTGAGCTTTTCCAAAACGGCTTGTATCATTCATATGACTTTATTAGAACCCGAGATAGAGTTGATTGAAGTAATGGTAACCGAAAAATTGACTCTGAAAATATCAAGTTTTGAACTCCAAATTGCTCCCAAAGGTAAACAGTTTGAAGGAGAGACTTAAAATAGCACAAAATACTGTAAATATGTTAGGACTATATCTCGAAATATTATCAAATTTTTTGAAGACTGACTTCTTTGTCAAAAAAATGTTAAATGATGAAATATTGACTGGAAACATGAATTTTTCAGGGTCCGGCGATCTTTTTAACTAGCAGAGATACGTTAAAATGTATAGAAAATGAATACTAGAGAAGCATATGGGCTTTCCGAATATGCTTTCAGTTTTTCTATAGCTTAATTAGAACCGGAGATACAGACCGTCAAAGTTTGGGTACAAATGCGAAATTGGAAAATGAGAGGGTCAATTTTGCAGTAATTTTTTGACCTTGTGACATTTATTGTGCAATGTAAGTCAATCCGATGGACTTGAAATTTAATATATTTCTTCTAGGGTATTGTACAAGTAACCTGTGAAAAGATTGTAAAAATCCCTTTATTATTTCCTACTTCAAAACAATTTAATATGTCAAATATCCAATTTTGTCAAATGTTTGACCTTGATTTTGACCTTGAAAATACCTCCCAAGGTCAAAATTTATATTTTCTCCAGATTGGCAGTGTGTGACTTAGGGGGGGTCATTTAATTATTTGAACTACATAGGATCAATATTTACCTTTCCATATGGCAAAAATAGGCAAATTTTACATGTCGCGCGATATGCAATATTTGGAATTTTTTTATAAATCAGCATGAAGAGATAGATCAATTCCGATTGCATGATTTAAACAGTCTAGCTACTGGCTATTATAAATTATAAAATGAACCCGATATGCTGGAAAAAACATAATTGTTGGAATTTTTGAAAATCGATTGAATTTTAGCTTAAACAGGTCAATTGACCTTGAAAAATGAGGTCAAGGTCAAATTTGAAGGTGGCTATGGGGGTTTTATGGGTATATTTGGGGGGGTTGACAATACATTTTAATGGCCTAAAATCGATATTTCAGTGTCAAGTAATCAAGGTCGCCAGATTTGACGACGCGGTTGATACTAAAAATCACATAACTCAATAACCAAGCATGATATCATCATAAAAAAAAGCGCTTCACCTGCGTCACTCATTTACCGCAACAATTGGCTTGAATTCTATAAATCAGGAAGTTGCTGATATAGAGATCTCGCGTAACAACCTCTGAGAGTAAAAATGGACCTGTATGATTTTGACCTTGACCTACATTCTTGAAATTAGGTCAGTTAATATAGTATAAGTTTATTATACATACTTTATTGGGAAATTGTAATTCATTAGTAATTACATGAGTAATGGTCAATTGAAATATTGAAAAAATGGACTTTAAAAGGGTCTATGACCTTGAAAAATAGGTCAAGGTCATTTATCTTGAAATTGTATTCTTAGATTATTGTAGGCTATGTACATGAATTATTTGAAAATTATTTGAGAAAATTTTTCGGAAAGAAAAATAATAAAAAAAAAAAATAACACCGATAATAAGAAACTTCACCTATGGTATAGGTGAAGTTTAACTAGATGGCTATAACTGACCATGGTCAGTGATGAAGAATTTACCAATATATTTATTATTTAAAGGTATATTGTATAATGTTTATGAGTACAGACTATTGTGTGAATGCTCATGCTTAATTTAGTTTATTTAGTTTAGTTTAGTTCAGTTTAGCTTATTTAGTTTAATTTATTAGTTTAGTTTATTTAGTATAGTTTACTTGGTTTAGTTTAGGAAATTTAATTTAGTTTTATTGACCACTTGACAAGAATGAAAACAAATGTACTGAGCATAAAAGATGTAGTAAGATCAGTATAATGTATCACATTTACAAAATAGGCCCATGCAACTTTTATACTCATTTTGTATTTCTTCACTGCAAAATTGACTTCTTTTAGCTCAGGGCACTAATTTGGTTATAATAGGTGAAGTTGAATTTTTCAGGGTTGACCGATCTTTTTAACTATTGATGCTACACCAAAATGAACATTAAATAAAATAAAGAGGAGAATCTGAGGCATTCAGAACTGTTTTTATCATTCTTATACCTTAATTACAACAGGAGATAGAGCCGATTGAAATAATGACAAAAATGTAAAATATCACTGAAAAATTGACTCTGAAAATGTCAAGTTTTGAACATTATTTTAATCTCAAAGCCAAACGGTTTACAGTAGAGACTTGAAATTGGACACACTACTGTAAATGTGTTAGGATTACATGTCCAAGGAGTATTAAATTTTTCGAAGATTGCTTTGTTTGTCAAAAAAAAGTTAAATTGTAAAATCATGACCGAAAACATGAAATTTTCAGGGTCCGGCGATCTTTTTAACTAGTAGAGATACGTTAAAAAGTATAGAAAATAAATACTAGAGGAGATTACTGCCTTTCCGAATATGTTTTTAGTTTTTCTCTAGCTTAATTAGAACCGGAGATAAAGGCCATCAAAGTTTGGGGTACAAGTGCGAAATTGGAAAATGAGCAGTCAATTTAGCTGTCATTTTTTGACCTTATGACCTTTATTATGCAATGTACATCAATCCGAGGAGCTTAAAACTTTGCAAGGGTCCTCTAGGGTACTGTGGCACCAAACACTGAAGAGATTGTGGAAATTCCTCAATTATTTCCTAGTTAAAAAAATTAGGTATCTCAAATCTCCAATTTTGCCAAATATTTGACCTTGAGTTTGACCTTGAAAATACCTTTCTAGGTCAAAACCAATATTTTTCCCAGATTGGCAATACGTGACAAAGGGGGGGTCATTTTATTATTTGAACTGTGTAGGATCAATATTTATTGCTCGAGAGGGCAAAAATAGGCTGATTTTACATGTTGCGCGGTATGCAATATTTGGAATTTTTTCATAAATCAGCATGAAGAGATAGATCAATTCCGATTTCAGGCTTTAAACAATCTAGCTGCCGGCTATAAGAATCTATAATATGAACCCGATATCTTTGAAAAAACATAATTGTTGGAATTTTTTAAAATGTAGTGAATTGAAACTTTGACGGGTGGTATGACCTTGAAAAATGAGGTCAAGGTCAAATTTGAAGGTGGCTATGGGGGTTTTATGGGTATATTTGGGGGGGTTCATTATGCATTTGCATTACCTAAAATGACTCCTTCATGGATTTCTAACTCATGCAACTCAAATTGAGCAAATACACTCTACAAAAATGGCCGCCATTCCATAGATACTTAAAATATCAAAATTAAAAATATGTCTTTCCATGTCCCGTACTATAGAGCAACTTTTGGCACCATCAGCATGCTGTTACTATATATGGATTTTGCTAAACCCGAAACAACTCGAAAACGATGTAAATTTTCAGTGTGGCATGTTCCGCTTGAGTGATTTTGATAATTTTTTCGCCAAAGTATAGAATTTTATAGTTTATGGACAATAACTAAGGCAAATTACTCTAGTTTACATATTTATTGAGATATAGTACATCAAAATATACTAAAATTCACACTAAAAAGGTCCTATATACGATAAAAATAAAAATTCAAACTCAGGACCGGAATACAGTAGTCTACAAGTATACAGGTACATTCACAAAAAAAATCTGGAAAATCGAAGCAAATTTTTTTCGGAAACCGTAATAATAATAACTAGAGAACACGGTAATTGTCAGCACTGACAATTACTAAGAATTTACCTTTACTTTTAAATAAACTTGGCCTGTAAACCGACAGACAAATGGACATATGGACTAAACTTTGCCTGTAAATGGATGGACAAATGGACAGATGGATGAAACCGACGGACTGCAAAACACATGCTGACAGTGATTCCTCACCATGACTGCGACTCTGACTCCAACTCCAACTCTGAATCCTGATCAGATCTCCGATTCAGACTACTGACTCTCACTCCTGACACAGACTCTTTTCTCTGACCCGGACTCCTGGCTCAGACTCATGACTGTAACGGCTGATGCCAAATACTTCCTCTGATTCCTGTCTCGACTCAACACAGCCTCAGAGTCGTGACTCAGAGTCGAGACTCAGAGTCGTGACTCAGAGTCGTGACTCAGAGTCGAGACTCAGAGTCGTGACTCAGAGTCGTGACTCAGAGTCGTGACTCAGAGTCGTGACTCAGAGTCGTGACTCAGAGTCGTGACTCAGAGTCGTGACTCAGAGTCGTGACTCAGAGTCGTGACTCAGAGTCGTGACTCAGAGTCGTGACTCAGAGTCGTGACTCAGAGTCGTGACTCAGAGTCGTGACTCAGAGTCGTGACTCAGAGCCGTGACTCAGAGCCGTGACTCAGAGTCGTGACTCAGAGTCGTGACTCAGAGGCGTGACTCAGAGTCGTGACTCAGAGTCGTGACTCAGAGTCGTGTCTCAGAGTCCTGCCGAACAGTCCTGACCGACGGTCCTGACTGACAGTCCTGACTGACAGTCTTGACTGACAGTCTTGACTCAGAATTGTGACTCAGAATCGTGACTCAGAGGCCTGACTGACAGTCCTGACTGAAAGTCCTGACTGACAGTCCTGACTGACAGTCCTGACTGACAGTCCTGACTGACAGTCCTGACTGACAGTCCTGACTGAAAGTTCTGACTGACAGTCCTGACGAACAGTCCTGACTGACAGTCCTGACTGACAGTCCTGACTGACAGTCCTGACTGACAGTCCTGACTGACAGTCCTGACTGACAGTCCTGACTGACAACAGCATGACAGCAGGCTACCTGACTCACAGTCCTGACTCACAGTTCCCGACTCACAGTCCCCGCCTCACAGGCCCGACTCCTGACCCCTACTCCTAACCCCTACTCCTGACTCAAACTCCTGACTCCAACTCCTGACTCAAACTCCTGACTCAAACTCCTGACTCAAACTCCTGACTCCAACTCCTGACTCCAACTCCTGACTCAGTCATTTGAGACTGTAATATGTATATAAACATTAGACAGTAGTGTACACTGGCCCCGTCACCTGAAACGGCCCAAACAGCTTTCCAAATATGGTTAATGTATGCTAATATATGCGGCCAGCCTGTGTTGGAGTGTGAAACCGTCTCACCTGCATCATGTGAAAATGAATTTTTGGCTGACAATTTCTTCATTTTTCTGACCTTTTGACCTCAGTTGCTTCGAGTTGACTGTACCTACAGACTTGTCATTGGCCAAAACTTACCGCAAGTATTTGGTCAAGCTTGTCAATTAAAATCAAAAGAATTGGAACTTTCCTTGCTAGTTAAAAAAAATCATTTGTGAAAACGATCAATTTTCATTTCATCTTTGACCTCAAATTTGAGCTTGCGGAAATTGTCACAGGTGAAAATTAATGTGCTCATGTGTTGCCAGTATGTGATCTAGGGGGGTCATTTCATTTACAAAAGGCTGTAGGAGTAATATTTCCCACTCAAATTAAATCATTTATGCAAAATGTCATCGAAGTTGCGAAGTACCACTTTTCACAATTTTTTACAAATTAAGTTGAAGATATGAAACAATTCCAATAGGGGGCTTTTGATAACCATATTAGTGACCAGTATATCTCAGACTTTTAAGAGGATTGGAGGAAAATAACATAATTTTCAGAATTTTTGAAAAATTCAACTTTTTTGAATTTGATTGCTCATATCACCTTCAAATATCACCTATAGGTCAAAATTTTTGGTCAATATAGTCTTTTTGAGTAAAGTTAAGGGTAGTTCATTATACATTTTGATTACCTCAGACTATTCCTTCATGGAGATTTTACAATTCAACCTAAATTTCGAACACTTCAAATTCAAAAAATGCCATATTTCAAAAAGTATTGCACATATCCAAACTATATCACATTCTTGCACTGGCCCAAGATACTGGCCAACTTTTCCCACAATCAGCATCTTCCTATCTCTTACGTAACTTGAGATCTAGAGTGACAATTCAAAACTGCTCATGCATCAATAGCCCTTTACCCGTTGGACCAACTCTCATATGACCAGGACCAGAATGTTGAAAACAACTTTTTATCACAAGATTTTGATTCTTGACTCATTATCTCAAATACTTTTTGAGTTATAGGCCTTGAAAGTTTACTCATTTTCGACTTTGAACGGCTCTGTGAAAAAGACAACTGTGAAAATGACATCAAATGACCCAATTACGTAATGGCCAACAACTGACCTATACTGTGACCAACTTTCATCAACATAAACCCATTTTGAAATAAAAAGAATAATAATAATAATAATAACTAGAGAACACGGTAATTGTCAGCACTGACAATTACTAAGAATTTACCTTTACTCTTAAATTAACTTGGCCTGTAAACCGACAGACAAATGGACATATGGACTAAACTTTGCCTGTAAATGGATGGACAAATGGACAGATGGATGAAACCGACGGACTGCCAAACACATGCTGACTGTGATTCCTCACCATGACTGCGACTCTGACTCCAACTCCAACTCTGAATCCTGATCAGATCTCCGATTCAGACTACTGACTCTCACTCCTGACACAGACTCTTTTCTCTGACCCGGACTCCTGGCTCAGACTCATGACTGTAACGGCTGATGCCAAATACTTCCTCTGATTCCTGTCTCGACTCAACACAGCCTAAGAGTCGTGACTCAGAGTCGTGACTCAGAGTCGTGACTCAGAGTCGTGACTCAGAGTCGTGACTCAGAGTCGTGACTCAGAGTCGTGACTCAGAGTCGTGACTCAGAGTCGTGACTCAGAGTCGTGACTCAGAGTCGTGACTCAGAGTCGTGACTCAGAGTCGTGACTCAGAGTCGTGACTCAGAGTCGTGACTCAGAGTCGTGACTCAGAGTCGTGACTCAGAGTCGTGACTCAGAGTCGTGACTCAGAGTCGTGACTCAGAGTCGTGACTCAGAGTCGTGACTCAGAGTCGTGACTCAGAGTCGTGACTCAGAGTCGTGACTCAGAGTCGTGACACTGAGTCGTGACACTGAGTCGTGACACTGAGGTGTGACACTGAGGTGTGACACTGAGGTGTGACACTGAGGTGTGACACTGAGGTGTGAGTCCCGACTCTACGTCACGACGCAAAGTCCCGACTCAGAGTACCTGATTCAGCGGCCTGACTCAGAGCCCTGATGCAAAGTCCTGTTGCAAAGTCCTAACTCAGAGTCCTTGATTCAGAGTCCTGACTCAGAGTCCTCACTCAGAGTCCTCACTCAAAGTCCTGCCTGAGTCCTGAGTGAAAGTCCTGACTGACAGTCCTGACTGACAGTCCTGCCGAACAGTCCTGACTGACAGTCCTGACTGACAGTCCTGACTGACAGTCTTGACTGACAGTCTTGACTGACAGTCTTGACTCAGAATTGTGACTCAGAATCGTGACTCAGAGGCCTGACTCAAAGTCCTGACTCAGAGGCCTGACTGACAGTCCTGACTGAAAGTCCTGACTAACAGTCCTTACTGACAGTCCTGACTGAAAGTCCTGACTGACAGTCCTGACTGACAACAGCATGACAGCAGGCTACCTGACTCACAGTCCTGACTCACAGTTCCCGACTCACAGTCCCCTACTCCTGACCCCTACTCCTGACTCAAACTCCTGACTCAAACTCCTGACTCAAACTCCTGACTCAAACTCCTGACTCAAACTCCTGACTCCGAGTCCTGACTCCAACTCCTGACTCAGTCATTTGAGACTGTAATATGTATATAAACATTAGACAGTAGTGTACACTGGCCCCGTCACCTGAAACGGCCCAAACAGCTTTCCAAATATGGTTAATGTATGCTAATATATGCGGCCAGCCTGTGTTGGAGTGTGAAACCGTCTCACCTGCATCATGTGAAAATGAATTTTTGGCTGACAATTTCTTCATTTTTCTGACCTTTTAACCTCAGTTGCTTCGAGTTGACTGTACCTACAGACTTGTCATTTGCCAAAACTTACCGCAAGTATTTGGTCAAGCTTGTCAATTAAAATCAAAAGAATTGGAACTTTCCTTGCTAGTTAAAAAAAATCATTTGTGAAAACGATCAATTTTCATTTCATCTTTGACCTCAAATTTGAGCTTGCGGAAATTGTCACAGGTGAAAATTAATGTGCTCATGTGTTGCCAGTATGTGATCTAGGGGGGTCATTTAATTTACAAAAAGCTGTAGGAGTAATATTTCCCACTCAAATTAAATCATTTATGCAAAATGTCATCGAAGTTGCGAAGTACCACTTTTCACAATTTTTTACAAATTAAGTTGAAGATATGAAACAATTCCAATAGGGGGCTTTTGATAACCATATTACTGACCAGTATATCTCAGACTTTTAAGAGGATTGGAGGAAAATAACATAATTTTCATAATTTTTGAAAAATTCAACTTTTTTGAATTTGATTGCTCATATCACCTTCAAATATCACCTATAGGTCAAAATTTTTGGTCAATATAGTCTTTTTGGGAAAAGTTAAGGGTAGTTCATTATACATTTTGATTACCTCAGACTATTCCTTCATGGAGATTTTACAATTCAACCTAAATTTCGAACACTTGAAATTCAAAAAATGCCATATTTCAAAAAGTATTGCACATATCCAAACTATATCACATTCTTGCGCTGGCCCAAGATACTGGCCAACTTTTCCCACAATCAGCATCTTCCTATCTCTTACGTAACTTGAGATCTAGAGTGACAATTCAAAACTGCTCATGCATCAATAGCCCTTTACCCGTTGGACCAACTCTCATATGACCAGGACCAAAATGTTGAAAACAACTTTTTATCACAAGATTTTGATTCTTGACTCATTATCTCAAATACTTTTTGAGTTATAGGCCTTAAAAGTTTACTCATTTTCGACTTTGAACGGCTCTGTGAAAAAGACAACTGTGAAAATGACATCAAATGACCCAATTACGTAATGGCCAACAACTGACCTATACTGTGACCAACTTTCATCAACATAAACCCATTTTGAAATAAAAAGAATAATAATAATAATAATAAGAATAATAATAATAGCAAAAACAAATAGAATTTACCATAGGTAAATTCTTAATAATAGCAAAAACAAATAGAATTTACCATAGGTAAATTCTTAATAAGAATATTAACAAAAACAATAAGAATTTACCATATATGGTAAATTCTTAATAATAAAAATATTTACGAAAACAAGAAACTTCACCTATGTAATAGGTGAAGTTTAACTAGAAATGAGTAACTGCAAGCAGTAACAAAACTTCACCTAGAAATATTGGTCGAAACGAAAAAACGAAATGACAGAAGTAATTTGAAAAGTTCAAAGTAATTTGAAAAGTAATTCGAAACGTAATTTGAAAAGTAATTTCAAAGTAATTTGAAAAGTACTTGGTAAAGTAATTTCAATAGTAATTTCAATGCAAAAGTAACATGTCAAGTAACATGACAAGTAAATTGACAAGTAAATTGACAAGTACATTGACAAGTACATTGACAAGTACTTTGACAAGTACATTGACAAGTACATTGACAAGTACATTGACAAGTACATTGACAAGTACATTGACAAGTACTTGAATATTGTAAATGTATCTGACCAATACCCGCAGACCATAACCTGTACCAAGCCTGTACATAATTTCATAACTCTAGGTGAAATACTGAGGTAACAGTGAGCAATTCCAAAATGGCCGCCATTTTGTGTCAGACATTTTGAATTTCTCCACACGTGCGTGAACAATACCCACAAGCCAATACCTGTACCAAATTTCATAACTATATTTGAAATACTAAGGTCAGAGTAGGCAATCAAAAAATGACAGCCATTTTGATTTAACTTGAAATATGAATTCTTCGTATAAAAAAAATCTGAATGAGTACTTGAATCAGTCACAAACAAAATAACTACATGAAAATTGCATGGTGTTCAAGGTCATTGAAAAAAGCACATTTTTGCACTGAAATTCGCCAATTGACCTTGAAAAATTAGGTCAAGGTCAAATGTGAAGGTTAATTTGGGGTGAATGGCAAAATAGAATAGCAGTTTACTATAGAATGTTATCAGCCAAAATCGATATTTCATGATGAAATGACGAAGGTCACCAATTTTGATGACATACCAATGTTTAAAATTACGTAACTCAGAATCTGACCAAAGAAATGCTACCACAATACACCCACAGATGTCCCGTTAGTCAAGCAACATTTTGCCACAATTTGGGCCACTTTGCATGAAAAATGTGCAATTGCATAAGAAAAAACCATAAAACACTAAAAGTGGTCATACGGGACATTGACCTTGACCTACATTCACGAAATTGGGTCAAATTATGTAAAAAGGGTTTTAAATAAACTTCCTAAAAGAACAATGAAATCCAGCAATAAACGAAAAAGTTATTGCCATTTGAAATTTTTTGAAGTCAAACTTTGAAGTGACCTCTGACCTTGAAAAATGGTCCGGTGTCAAAAAAATTTGGGGAATGTAATGAGGGCATATGAGGCTCCATTCATGAATTTTTTGAGGGTAGGTTAGGGTGAAAGAATAATAATAAATAATAATAATAATAACTAGAAATCGGGTAACCGCGATGCGGTGACAAAACTTCACCTCTCATAGTAATTATTGACAGTGAAATGAATGTGAGAAAACACGGAAATGATATTGGAAATGATATTTGAAATGAATTGAACATGAACTCGCACATGAACTCGCACATGAACTCGAACATGAACTTGCACATAAATTTGTACATAACCTTGTACATGCAATTGCATGTGTCTTGCACATGTTACATAACAAGCAATATATACTGTAACATGTCATTAGGCTGCGGCCATACACCGACTGATTCGCTGACAGATTTGCTGACTGATTCACTGACTGATACACGGACTGATACACAGACTGATACACTGACTGATACACTGACTGATACACTGACTGATACAAAGATGTTTGACCAAAAACATGTAATTTTGAGGGTTGGGCGTTCTTTGAAACCATCAGTTACAAGAAAATATTCAGAGAATGAAAACTAGAGGAAAATTTGAGCTTACCGAATATTACATACAGACAATAACATGGACCAGTACATGGACCAGTACATGGACCAATACATGGACCAGTACATGGACCATTACATGGACCAGTACATGGACCAGTCCACAGACCAGCGCATGGACCAGTCCACAGACCAGCGCATTGACCAGCGCATTGACCAGCGCATTGACCGGCGCATTGACCAGCGCATTGACCAGCGCATTGACCAGTGCATTGACCAGCGCATTTCTGAAAACATACATTTTTTAGGGTCCGGCAATCTTTTTAACCGTCAGTGATACAAGAAATTGTTCAAATACAGAAACTAGAGGAGAATTTCTGCTTTCCAAATCTATTTTCAGATTCTCCGTAACTTTATTGGGACCGGAGATAAGGCAGATTGAAATTATGGTACAATTCAGAAATGTGGACTTCAGAAATTTCTGAAAAATGCAGTTTTTTAATTAAAATTACTCTAGAACCGAAACGGTTCAATGGAAACATATATAACTTGGCAGGTTTATGTGAACGAAAGATGAAAGTATGCTCAAATAGTTTCATTCAAATAAAATGATTATTTCCTTGTCAAAATGATGATAAATTGTGAAAATTTGACAAAAAACATAAAAATTTCATGGTCCGGCGATCTTTTAAACCGTCAGAGCTACTACAAAATGGTCAGAGAACGAAAACTAGAAGATAATTCGGCCTTTCCAAATCTGTTTTCAGATTCTCTGTAACTTAATTAGGACCGGAGATACAGCCGATTGAAATTATGACACAATTCAGATATGTGGTCTTCAGAAATTTCTGAAAAAATGTAGTTTTTCACTTAAAATTACTCTAGAACCAAAACGGTTCAATGGAAACATATATAACTCGGCAGGTTTATGTGAACGAAAGATGAAAGTATGCTCAAATAGTTTAATTGAAATAAAATGATTATTTCCTTGTCAAAATGATGATAAATTGTGAAAATTTGACAAAAAACATGAAATTTTCAGGGTCCGGCGATCTTTTAAACCGTCCGAGCTACGATAAAATGTTCAGTAAACCAAAACTAGAGGAGAGTTTGGCCTTTTCAAATCTGTTTTCAGATTCTCTGTAACTTAATTAGAACCGGAGCTACAGCCGATTGAAATAACGCTATCATTGAGAAATGTGAAAAAATATCGTAAATTTTTCCCTAATTTTTTGACCTTGTGACCTTTATGGGCTAACGTAGGTTAATCCGAGGACCTTGAAAATTTATACGATGCCTCTAGACTATTGTAGCAAGTATGTGTGACATTTTTGTAACAATATTTTGATTCCTTGCCTGTGTAAAAAAATCAAATGTCAAAAAAGTAAAATTTTTCATCATGTTTGACCTTGAATTTTACCTTGAAAATAATTTTCTAGGTCAAAACCAATGTGATTTTCTGAATTAGAATGGGAAAATGGGGGGATCGATTAATTATTGTAATTCTCTCGGATCGATATTTCTATGTCAAAAACGCGATAATTTGTCGTTTTTTAACATTCTCCGGTTTGCGATATTTGGAATTTTGTAGAAATTTAAGGTAAAATGTTAGAGGACTTTGGGTTGCATATCCTAAATGCACATATTTTTGTCTGTCTAGAGATAATATATCAAGGTGATAACATGAAAAAAACTTAATTTTCAGAATTTTTGAAAATAAGCACTTTTTGCACTTTGAAGAGCCAAATGACCTTGAAAAATGAGGTCAAGGTCAAATTTGAAGGTGGATATGGGGGTTTTAGGGGTATCTTTGGGGGGGTTCTTTATACATTGTTATGGCCTAGAATCGATATTTCAGGGTCAAATTACCAAGGTCACTGGTTGTGATGACGCGGTTGTTATTCAAAATTACATAACTCAAAAACAAAGCATGACATCATCACAAAAAATACTTCTTACCATGCGCCAGACATTTAGGCATCACATTGCATCAATTTTGATACAGTATGTCTCACGCATTTTGATTCTATGCGAAACAATCTCCAGCACTAAATATGGACCTGTGTGACCTTGACCTTGACCTACTTTCTTGAAATTGGGTCAGATTATGTAATGTACTAATAGCACTTAGAACCTAAGTGGAAAATGAAATATACATGTAATTGCCTGTGATATGCTCTTGAGAAACATATGAAAAAACGAACTTTGAAATGGCCTGTGACCTTGAAAAATAATACAAGGTCACTGAAACTGGGTCAGTGTAATGAGGTCATGTAATACTACATACCTGATTTTTTTGAAAATTTTTTGAAGAAATTTTTGTGCGGAAAAAAGAAAAAAAATAATAATAAAAATATTTACGAAAACAAGAAACTTCACCTATGTAATAGGTGAAGTTTAATAATAATAATAATAATAAATAATTACGAAAACAAGAAACTTCACCTATGGTAATAGGTGAAGTTTAATAATAATAATAACTAGAAATCGGGTAACCGCGATGCGGTGACAAAACTTCACCAATCATATAATTATTGGCAGTGAAATTTATGTGAGAAAACACAGAAATGATATTGGACATGAACTTGAACATGAACATGAACTCGAACATGAACTTGCACATAAACTTGTACATGCTTGCACATGTTATATAACACACAATATCACACAATATCACATGCAATATTATGCAATATCAAATGTAAAGTTACATGTAATGTATTAAACATACAATATCACTTGCAATATCATGCAAAATCATATCACATGCAATATTAATTTATCACCTGTAATTTTGCATGTTACTTAGAATGTACATAGTGTGCACAGATAATTATGGAAGTACTTATAAACTATCTGTCTGTGGACTAGTTGTTATGTGACAGATAGTCAGCACACAGATAAACCCTTACTGTAACATGTCATTCGGTTTGTGGCCATACACTGACAGATTCGCTGACTGATTCGCTGACTAATTCGCTGACTGATTTGCTGAGTGATTTGCTGAGTGATTTGCTGACTGATACACTGACTGATACACTGACTGATACACTGACTGATACACTGACTGATACACTGACTGATACACTGACTGATACACTGACCAAAAACATGTAATTTTGAGGGTTGGGCGTTCTTTTAAACCATCAGAGTTACAAGAAAACATTCAGAGAATGAAAACTAGAGGAAAATTTGAGCTTGCCGAATATTATATACAGAAAATAACATGGACCAGTACATGGACCAGTACATGGACCAGTACATGGACCAGTACATGGACCAGTACATGGACCAGTACATGGACCAGTACATGGACCAGTCAAAAGACCAGCGCATTGACCATGCATCAACCAGTACATCAACCAGTGCATCAACCAGTGCATCAACAGGAACATCAATCAGTAAATCAACAGTACATCAACCTTGGAATTTTAGGAATGCATTGGCTAAGATACTTCTAGTCCTGAAAACATATCGAAATGACTGCAATTTCTGAAAACATACATTTTTGAGGGTCCGGCGATCTTTTTAACCGTCAGTGATACAAGAAATTGTTCAAATATAGAAACTAGAGGAGAATTTGTGCTTTCCAAATCTATTTTCAGTTTCTCCGTAACTTTATTAGGACTGGAGATAAGGCCGATTGAAATTATGGTACAATTCAGAAATGTAGACTTCAGAAATTTCTGAAAAAATGTAGTTTTTCACTTAAAATTACTCTAGAACCAAAACGGTTCAATGGAAACATATATAACTTGGCAGGATTATGGGAACGAAAGATGAAAGTATGCTCAAATAGCTTCATTGAAATAAAATGATTATTTCCTTGTCAAAATGGTGATAAATTGTGAAAATTTGACAAAAAACATGAAATTTTCAGGGTCCGGCGATCTTTTAAACCGTCAGAGCTACGACAAAATGTTCACAAAACGAAAACTAGAAGAGAGTTTGGCCTTTCCAAATCTGTTTTCATATTCTCTGTAACTTAATTAGGACCGGAGCTACAGCCGATTGAAATAACGCTATAATTGAGAAATGTGAAAAAATATCGTAAATTTTTCCCTAATTTTTTGACCTTGTGACCTTTACCGTCTAACGTGGGTTAAGCCGAGGACCTTGAAAATTTATACGATGCCTCTAGACTATTGTAGCAAGTATGTGTGACATTTTTGTAACAATATTTTGATTCCTTGCCTACGTAAAAAAATCTAATGTCAAAAAAGTAAAATTTTTCATCATATTTGACCTTGAATTTGACCTTGAAAATAAGTTTCTAGGTCAAAACAAATATGATTTTCAGAATCAGGATGGAAAAATGGGGGGATCAATTAATTATTGTAACTCTCTCGAATCGATATTTCCATCTCAAAAACGCAATAATTTGTCAATTTTTAACAGTCTCCGGTTTGCGATATTTGGAATTTTGTAGAAAATTAAGGCAAAATGTTAGAGGAATTTGGGTTGCATATTCTAAATGCACATATTTTTGTCTGTCTAGAGATAATATATCAAGGTGATATCATGAAAAAAACATAATTTTCAGAATTTTTGAAAATGAGCACTTTTTGCACTTTGAAGAGCCAAATGACCTTGAAAAATGAGGTCAAGGTCAAATTTGAAGGTGGGTATGGGGGTTTTAGGGGTATCTTTGGGGGGGTTCACTATACATTGTTATGGCCTAAAATCGATATTTCAGGGTGAAATTACCAAGGTCACTGGTTTTGATGACGCGGTTGTTATTCAAAATTACATAACTCAAAAACAAAGCATGACATCGTCACAAAAAATACTTCTTACCATGCGCCAGACATTTAGGCATCACATTACATCAATTTTGATACCGTGTGGCTTACAGCCTTTGATTCCATTAGTGACAATCTCCAGCACTAAATATAGACCTGTGCTACCTTGACCTTGACCTACTTTCTTGAAATTAGGTCAGATTATGTAATGTACTTGTAACACTTAGAATCTAAGTGGAAAATGAAATATGCATGAAATTGCTTGTGATACGCTCTTAAGAAATATATGAAAAAACGAACTTTGAAATGGCCTGTGACCTTGAAAAATAATTCAAGGTCACTGAAACTGGGTCAGTGTAATAAGGTCATGTACTGCTATATATGTGAATTTTTTGAAATTTTTTTGAAGAAATTTTTCGTACCGAAAAATAAAAATAAATAATAACTAGAAATCGGGTAACCGCTATGCGGTGACAAAACTTCACCTATCATAGTAATTATTGGCATGAACTTGAACGTGAACTTGAACATGAACAGGAACAGGAACTTGCACATGAACTTGAACATGAACATGAACTTGAACATGAACTAGAACATGAATGTAATTGCACTTGTCTTGCACATGTAATATTATATGCAATATCACACACAATATCACATGTAATATTACGCTGTATCACATGCAAAGTTACATTCGATGTATTAAACATACAAAATCACTTGGAATATCATGCTAAATCATATCACATGCAAAATCAATTTATTACCTGTAATTTCGCATGTGAATTAAAATGTACATAGTGTACACAGATATATGAAAGTACTAATAAACTATCTGTCCATGGACTAGTTGTGATGTGACATAAAGTCAGCAGACAGATAAACCCTTACTGTAACATGTCAATCGGTTTGTTGCCATACACTGACTGATACACTGACTGATACACTGACTGATACACTGACTGATACACTGACTTATACACTGACTGATACACTGACTGATACACTGACTGATACAAAAATATTTGACCGAAAACATGTAATTTTGAGGGTTGGGCGTTCTTTTAAACCATCAGAGTTACAAGAAAACATTCTGAGAATGAAAACTAGAGGAAATTTTGAGCTTGCCGAATATTATATACAGAAAACAACATGGACAAGTACATGGACCAGTACATGGACCAGTACATGGACCAGTACATTGAACAGTACATTGAACAGTCCAAAGACCAGAGCATTGAACAGTCCAATGACCAGAGCATTGACCATGCATCAACCTGTGCATCAACCAGTGCATCAACCGGAACATAAATCAGTACATCAACAGTACATCAACCTTGGAATTTTAGGAATGCATTTGCTAAGATATTTCTAGTCCTGAAAACATCGAAATGAATGCAATTTCTGAAAACATACATTTTTCAGGGTCCGGCGATCTTTTTAACCGTCAGTGATAGAAGAAATTGTTAAATACAGAAACTAGAGGAGAATTTGTGCTTTCCAAATCTATTTTCAGATTCTCCGTAACTTTATTAGGACCGGAGATACGGCCGATAGAAATTATGGTACAATTCAGAAATGTGGACTTCAGAAATTTCTGAAAAAATGTAGTTTTTCACTTAAAATTACTCTAGAACAAAAACGGTTCAATGGAAACATATATAACTTGGCAGGATTGTGTGAACGAAAGATGAAAGTATGCTCAAATAGCTTCATTAAAATAAAATGATTATTTCCTTGTCAAAATGATGATAAATTGTGAAAATTTGACAAAAAACATGAAATTTTCAGGGTCCGGCGATCTTTTAAACCGTCAGAGATACGACAAAATGATCAGAAAACAAAACTTAGGGGAGAATTTTGCCTTTCCAAATCTGTTTTCAGATTCTCTGTAACTTAATTAGAACCGGAGCTACAGCCGATTGAAATAACGCTATCATTGAGAAATGTGAAAAAATATCGTAAATTTTTCCCTAATTTTTTGACCTTGTGACCTTTACGGTCTAACGTAGGTTAATCCGAGGACCTTGAAAATTTTTACGATGCCTCTAGACTATTGTAGCAAGTATATGTGACATTTTTGTAACAATATTTTGATTCCTTGCCTGTGTAAAAAAATCAAATGTCAAAAAAGTAAAATTTTTCATCATGTTTGACCTTGAATTTGACCTTAAAAATCATTTTCTAGGTCAAAACCAATATGATTTTCAGAATCAGCATAAGAAAATGGGGGGATCAATTAATTATTGTAACTCTCTCTGATTGATATTTCCATGTCCAAAACGCAATAATTTGTCATTTTTTAACATTCTCCGGTTTGCGATATTTGGAATTTTGTAGAAAGTTAAGGTAAAATGTTAGAGGAATTTGGGTTGGATATTCTAAATGCACATATTTTTGTCTATCTAGAAATAATATATCAAGGTGATATCATGAAAAAAACATAATTTTCAGAATTTTTGAAAATAATCACTTTTTGCACTTTGAAGAGCCAAATGACCTTGAAAAATGAGGTCAAGGTCAAATTTGAAGGTGGTTATGGGAGTTTTAGGGGTAACTTTGGGGGGGTTCACTATACATTGTTACTGCCTAAAATCGATATTTCAGGGTGAAATTACCAAGGTCATTGGTTTTGATGACGCGGTTGTTATTAAAAAGTACGTAACTCAAAAACAAAGCATGACATCATCACAAAAATAACTTCTTACCATGCGCCAGACATTTGGGCATCACATTGCATCAATTTTGATACCTTTTGTCTTACAGATTTTGCTATCATGCGTGACAATCTCCAGCACTAAATATGGACCTGTGCAACCTTGACCTTGACCTACTTTCTTGAAATTGGGTCAGATTATGTAATGGACTTGTAGAATAAAGAACCTAAATGGAAAATGAAATACGCATGTAATTGCCTGTGATATGCTCTTGAGAAAGATATGAAAAAATGAACTTTGAAATGGTCTGTGACCTTGAAAAATAATTCAAGGTCACTGAAACTGGGTCAGTGTAATGAGGTCATGTAATACTATATACCTGATTTTTTTGAAATTTTTTTGATGAAATTTTTCGTCCGGAAAAAAGAAAAATAAATAATAACTAGCAGTCAACCTTTGAAAAGGTAGGATATAAATCGACTGGGAATACGTGGGCTTGCAGGCAAAAGATTGAACAATTCATACGAAAAATCAATGAAACACATAACCAAATATATCATTGAAAACACAAAAACTGCTCAAAATACTTGTTCATCCCTTTTGGCATTGATTTTGAGGGTAAATTACCCCGTGACATCAAAGTCAAACTTGAATTATGTCCCCATGTCAAGATACTAAACCTGTGCAAAATTTGAAGAAAATCGTCCAAGTCAATCAAAAGTTATGAATATTTACCCCTTTTTTGGGGTAATTAACTAAAAAACGGCCATTTTAACTCAAAAACATCAATGGTGTGAAGGAAAGTCCCAACCGATGCCTGTTATACCATTGCAAAGATAAGCACTGCTCAAAACACATATTCACCCCCTTCGATCTTGAATATGGGGGTAAATAACCCCATGACATCCATATCGTACTTGCATTATGTCCCCATGTCAAGGTACTAAACCTGTGCAAAATTTGAAGAAAATCGTAAAAGTCAATCAAAAGTTATGAATATTTACCTCTTTTTGGGGGTAATTATCTAAAAACGGCAATTTTAACCCAAAAACAAATATGGTGTGAAGTAAAGTCCCAACCGATGCCTATTATACCATTGCAAAGATAAGAACTGCTCAAAACACATATTCGCCCCTTTCAATCCAGAATATGGGGGTAAATTAACCCATGACATCAAAATCATACTTGTATTATGTGCCCATGTCAAGATACTAAAATTGTGCAAAATTTGAAGGAAATCGTCCAAGTCAGTCAAAAGTTATGAATATTTACCCCTTTTTGGGGGTAATTACCTAAAAATGGCAATTTTAACCCAAAAACATCAATGGTGTGAAGTAAAGTCCCAACCGATGCCAATTGTACCATTGGAAAGACAAGAACTGCTCAAAATACATATTCACCCCTTTCGATCTTGAATATGGGGGTAAATTACCCCATGACATCAAAATCATACTTGCATTATGTCCCAATGTCAAGATACTAAACCTGTGCAAAATTTGAAGAAAATCGTCCAAGTCAATCAAAAGTTATGACTATTTACCCCTTTTTGGGGGTATTTACCAAAAAACGACAATTTTCAACCAGAAACATCAATGGTGTTAAGGAAACTCCTAATCGATGCCTAATATACCATTAAAAACTCAATAACTGTTCAAAACACATATTCACCCCTTTTGATCTAGAATATGGGGGTAAATTACCAACTGACATCAAAATCATAATGCAAGTGCATCCCCATGTCAAGATACTAGACATGTGCAAATTTGGGAGAAAATCAGGCATGTCTATCACAAGTTAGAGACATTTACCCCTTTTTGGGGTAATTACCCCAAAACGTCATTTTTATTCCATAATGTGACTGTAATTCATGAATACTATATACACACCAAGTTTCATTAATTTCCTTCCATTCAAACCAAAGTTAAAAAACGTTTTCACTTTTTGGACAAAACACGCATTTTTGAAAGTCCAATAACTCAGAAACCCCAAGCTTGATCAAAATATAAAAGGTGTCTTACCATGGATGAGTAGTAAGGCTATCAATTACAGCAAAAACTGAGCCTCTAGCCATTATAGTTTTCTCTGAAAACATGAGCAACTGGTTTTTGTCAAAAGGGGGTAAATACCCCTTTACCCTCATCTCCCAATAAACGATATAGGCCAAAAATGTAGCAACACATGTTTATATAAAGGTTCCTAAGTCTTAATTTTCTAACAATGATATTAAAAGAGATAATCCACTTTGAAATTTTGGAAAATTTGACTTTGAGATGACCTGTGACCTTGAGTTCAAGGTCAAGGTCAACCATTTTCACAAAAAATTAAAGTACTTACCAAGGACTACCTATGTACAAAATTTCAAGTTTCTATGACAAAAACTGACTGGATAAAAATGGCCAAATAATAATAATAATAACTAGAGAACACGGTAATTGTCATCACGGACAATTACAAAGAATTTACCTTTACTTGTAGAAAATTAAGACAAATGCACGGACGGTTAGACAGACAGACAAAACTGAAGGACTCAAGGGCACAAGCGAATGATAATATTCGACGTGACTGGTAGACATGAATTTTTTACATGATTTTTAGCTGTCAGCAGTGAGCACGTTCATTTCCGACACAGACCCCACCAGACTGCGACTCCTAACTCTGAGACAAGACTCCAGATCCGGACTCTGTCTTATGACTTAGACTCCTGAATTAAACTCCTGATCAAGACTGGCAACTCAGCCTGGCGACTCAGAGCCCAAGTCAGGTGCCCGACTGGAACTTCTGACTCAGATTCCAGAATCAGACTCCTGATGCTGACTCTTGGCTGTGAATCCAGACTCAGACTCCCGACTCAGATGCCCGACTCAGACTCCCACCTCACGACTCAGACCGTCACTACCGACCCAGGAACCAAACACAGATTCCTGACGCAGATGCTAGAATCAACCTCACTCTTGATGCCGGGCCGTAGGTCTGACTCTAATGTGACTCAGCGTCCGACTCCTGACTGTGAACCATTGCACCAGCATAGAGTAGTTCATACAATCCGGCTCCATTTAATGTGTTATGCGTGAGATCACAGGGTGAGATTTGCTTGAGTGGATAAGTGGTCTTACTATTAGGACATGGGGGAATATAAGTAAAACACCATGTTCTCCCCTGAACAATTTGACAGAAAAGTCGATTTTCAATCTTTGTGCCAAATTGGAATTTATTTTGAATCTGATTATTTTTCAATAGAAATACACGTATCCATTATATTATTATAAAAGAAATGGCACAATATTTAGAAGAAGTTAGATCATGTCAACAAGAAGTGTATGGTACAAATGGAGGAAAAATCACAAACATAAATTACATTTACATTACCATAACAAGGGAACGCCATTATAGTATAGTACCATGATTTTGATATCAATCTCTAAACAGCTCAATTCATGTACATGACAAAAGTATACATGTATTAGTTATTGCATGGGTAATAAATGGTTTGTAGTATCTTAATTCTTTTCAGAAACTGATTTTGTGATTAAACACACAGTGATCTTGAATACAAAAAGATTTAGAGGCCTAATTAGTGGGTTCAGCTATTACATAATGAAGAAACATACTGGAAATGTGATTTGCTTTACCTCACATCATATTCAGCATATATATAAACAAGACTTGCCTCGGATACCACAATACTGGATGAAGACTGCATTCGCATGAATTTGGATTTATGACAATGTTCATGATGATCAATATGATAAGTGATTGGTTGAACTGTGCCGCTCCTGTATGTCATTGATGCTGGAATATCGAGGCTGCCAATTGTGTGTCATTCAAGTAGATAAATGTAAAATGGCCTACTCATAAATGTGATGTCAGTGTACACATGTTGAACACCAGATGAACCTGAAAGACAGAGAAGACCAATTTAGTGTCTTTTGCGTTATTCAAGAATGCATTTCACATGAATTCTTCTCAGAATAGTACCGTGTGACATGAAAATGCTTTGAAAGTAAAGCATTGCTTTCACTGGAAATTGAGACACTGCAGCACTGTTGACATTATTTCAAATTAGTAGACTTACCTTTTTATTGCCCGAGATAGCAGGCGAGGTGAAGAAGGGTTTGTTTGGAGCAGGCGAATGGTGAAAATGATCTCAGGACAATAATTGAAAATTGCTTGGATTATACAGTCGTATCTGAAAGTGAGAGGGAAAAGGGTTTGTCACTGTTGAGTAGTGGTTGTAAAATTAAGCAGAAAATATCTCATTTATTTCACAAACCTAGGCATGAAAATATTTGTTTAAATAAGTCCATCTGTGGGAGATGTAATGGTTGGCCCCTGATATGCTATAATAGGCCTACACAATGTAAATGCGCCCGTAATATGAATATTTGAATACATAATGTATTATCATGGAGGTTGAAAGTAATTGATGTGTGCTTATTACTGAGAACACACTCTTAAATGTTGTATTAGAGGTATACATTGCACTTTACATTTTAAATGAAATGAGACTGGTTGCAATATTCTAAATATTGCACAATAGATTGCTTTATTTTCCACCTCCTAGATACTTACATAGTCAATTTTAGAATTGAACAGGTCACGCTTGTATCATATGGGTTATGGAGGAGCAGGTGATTGGTATGCATCTTTGGATGGCGTTGATATAATGGTGTTCTTGTGAAATCTCTGGATCGGGTGGCCTCAATCATTGAAGAAGGTTGGTATATTGGTCTTGAGACTGTAGTGATTGTAGTAAAATTACACCTGTAAATGAAAAGGGAAAAAATTACAAAGCATTTTTGCTATCCTGCTGTGTGCAGCCATACATATTATTGATATAGCAGGGGTGATGGAAGGAAATGCGGGCAGCAGGGGCGGTTGGATGATGAAAAAGGGAAAATCATATTCGCGCCGATTTTGCGTGAAAAAATGCAAATAGAGATCAATAATAGTTTTGAATATATAATTACTAATGAGTGCCTGAAATTACTAAAACAATTTAGAATGGAGTGCCTAAAATTACTCAAATAAGCCACAATTATGTTTTTTTTCATTAAGATCAAAAAAGGGTACACCTTGCCCCTCTTGGACTAGGGCAGGAGGGGCTATTGTTTTCCTTAAGCCCCCCCCCCCATCCCAGCACCCCTGATTTATAGTATTGTCAGGTTGTGTGTTTTCTAGATATAGAATGAACAAAGTAATTGCTGGGAGATTGATAAAATGGTTAATATACATGCAAGTACTATGTATGACTGACCGATGCAGCAGGATTCTTGACTTTACGACTGTCTTAGTAGTAAAGCATGAGTGGTAGCATATTTTGATGGCAATGATGACAATCTGGCATGACATTGATTTTTCTACTTACCTTGTGTGACCTGAGGTCGTTGCCAGCAAAAGTGTAGTGTTGCGCACTCAGACGCTTGTGTGGTGTAAGGGATCCCAGGCAACCATTATAGATATATATCTTCCAGTGGGCAGGTGGACGGGTTAGGACTACTCCAAGTTGGGAAATTGTTGACTTACCCTTCAAAATAGTTGTGTGCCCTGTTGACTTCTGTCCCCAACACAGGACACATCCGAGGTTCCCCAACAGCAAGAAGTAAGAGACCCTTGAGAATTTATGACTGGAGGGTGTTGGTTTTGAATTGATAGGCATCAGGGTTTTATGCCAATGTTTAATACTCCCTTAAGTTCCATGAGTATAATTAGTATCCATCTGAGTGCATGCAAGTTTCATGACATTTTACTTTTGTTACAACTTGATGTCCCCCCTCAAAAATGTTATGAAAAATGAGTGGCCCACTTGGAAATACATGCGAAAAATTAGTACCCCTTGAGGCATAATGACCACCCCCCTTGTGACCCCCTTGTCATAAATTCTCTATAGTTCCGTGAAACATCTGACCAAGATTGATAGCACTGTGTACTGGCTATGGTCGGCCAGTTACAGTTGCTACAGGGGGTATCCCATTGGATACCTATTTTGATTTCACATGCAGGTATGCTTAGGGGCCGAGCAGATGATAGCTGGTTGGTTATGGATTTGACCCCTGGGACAAATTTTGTTTTTCGTTTGTGAAGAATCTACAAACAATTTTTTTCGCAATTACAACATTACTGTACTCAAGGTACAGGTGGGTGGAAAGAAACTTTTTGGAAATTTTCTGGTGCTAAACAAACTTGTTTTTAGTTTAAAGTGAGAAACAAACTTCTTTTTTCATCAAAAATCATACGCCCCACCCCCCCCCCCCCAAACATCATTATGACGGGCAAAAGCCATAAGGATGTATGTGCCTCAGAAACACTGTTTAAATACACCCTTTTGCCTTTCACCATGCAATAATTTATTTGGGGAATTGTCAGTGTAAATATAATGCTCAAATTGCAGTGTAAATATAATGCTGAAATAGCCTGGAATGGCCACCCCAGCCCTGCTGCCTCCTACGTCTATGCAAGTGTGACCATATTGTTGGTTCTGACTCTTGGGTACATACTGTTATGATTGGTGTATAGCTGTACCAGTTGAACAAATTCCTTGAGATCCGAAAAGAAAAGTATTGTTATGTATCATGAAGCAAACAGGAAAGAGACTTGTGAGTAAAAGTAATGATCATTCGGGATGTGGTGATTTTTTGTATAATAAAATGTACGCATATGTTGACTGTTGCGGGATGTTGCAAAATTTCACAGTGTTGTCATCACATTCAATCCATCTGTTGGACTCCTCGTTGCAGATATTTGCTGTGTAGTGGCCATCGCGGGATGTAGCTCCAAGATGATTGATGACCCCAATGAGTCTGTATTGTGTATTGTTCTTCAGTGTAAAGTACAATTGTTGCGACAGATTCACACTTCTATTGTCTTTTCTCCTTCGCGCAAATCTCATCAGCAGAATAAAAAGATATGGTGGACAATGTGTCATCTCTGTCGTGCAAGTCATGTTTGTTGAGTGGCAATTTGGACATTCTCGGTCTGCTTGAGAATCAGAAGGTTCCACCTGAAATGTGTCTCTTTGCAAAAAGGCATTGACACATCGGAAATGATCGTTATCTGAAAATGAGTGTTGGCAACTTCTACAGAGATATTTCATTGTGAATTGGCTTGCTGTCAAATCTGTGATAGTAGTTGGGTATGCTGAGCGGTATTCAAGCCAGGAAATGGTGTCTGATTGAGTCAGGGCAGGTATATCATCTGATTCAATATGTGCTTGAGGCAAGATGTTTTCCAACTGTTCAGTGTGCAATGTCTGTAATAATGACAAGAGGAACTCATGTGCATCACATTGTTCACCTTTTGGGAAATCTTTCAATTGGTCCAATGCAAACAGAGAATGTGGTTCTATGGGGGTATCATGCAAGAGGTATATGCGAGCTTTCAGTTCAAGCAGGTGATCAGACATAGGTTGATTCAGTGCAAATATGGGTTCCAGTTCATTGACAGAAAACAGCAGCTGGAGTACACTGTTAGCATAACATGTGTTGCCAATATTTCGAACACCAGAAGGCAAGTTAATTTCTTGTGTAGAGGCTGCAATGTCATGTGTTTGTTGAATGTTTGGCATGGAGTGCATGTGACTTGTGGATGTTGATGGATGAGGATCACTCAGTATTATAGGCTGAACGGTAGTGGCACTTGTGTTCTCTGGCTCACAGTCATATGTCTGTGTAAAGGTAGAGGTTGGTAGGACTGTTGGCGTGACATGTTCAGTGGCATGTTCTATTTCACTGGTGAAAACAGTAATTTTGATGGCATCATGGTCAGAGAAGTATGTCGGCAAAGGTGTACATATAATCCTGTTGGTCACATTTGAATCTGAATACACATGATCAAGTAACGAGCCATATCTTGTAGTGGGCCAGGTGACATGTTGTTTGTAGGATAAACCATGAAAGAAAGTTGCTGCAGGATGAGGCTTGTTCTGTAGCAAGTTGTCATTGAAATCCCCAGCGAAAATGATATTTTTGGGCAAAACATTCTTGATTTCATGTACCACTTTCGTAAGGAGTGATGTGAAGGCAGACATATTTTGCATTGGGATCTTGTACAAAGTTACAAGAAGAAACTCTTCATTGCTGCTTGACAAAATTTTGACAGCCACATGTTCAATGCCTGGAATGATTGATGGCAATTTTTCAGATGTGATTGAGCTTTTGACATATATGCCAACGCCTCCTCGACCTGTATCTCCTGATCTGTCTTGACGATACATATGATATCCTTGCAGAGTGACACGCGAATCAGTCATTGTGGACTTCAACCAAGTTTCATTGACCATGATGACATCAGTGAGCATTTCTGGATAATTTTGGATATCTCCTATCTTTGAGAAAAGCCCTTGAACATTGTGTTGAACAATTGTGAGGGCTTCTTCGTGTGTTTTCAATGGTACATGGCTCTGAAGTAACTGCATGGGCAACATGTTCTGCAAATTTTTGTGAGCATCCTCTGGCCTCCAAATTTTGGTGACATCTAGGTTTTTGATAAATAGACCATCAATCTTTGTAACTCTGCTCAGTGCAACATATGACATGCCTGGGGCAAACACACCATTCATGTCAAAAACACACTTGTCAGTCGTGAGCCCCTGCGTCTTGTGTATCGTGACACCCCATGCTAGTTTGAGAGGAATCTGTCGTCTGGTAATTTGATTAGTTCTGTTTGCCATCACTTCTTCAAGTACAGGAATGAGAATTGCAGTAGAAGGAGCATGTGGAGAATTGTGAGATTTGCGATTTTTGCCAACTCTGGAATTGTCAAAGTTTACGAAGACTTGTGTAGTTTTGTCATCATGGATAATGTGAACAATTGTCCCAAAAGAAC
Organism: Platynereis dumerilii; assembly: GCA_026936325.1. Taxonomy (NCBI): domain Eukaryota; kingdom Metazoa; phylum Annelida; class Polychaeta; order Phyllodocida; family Nereididae; genus Platynereis; species Platynereis dumerilii. Next base: position 6,560,024 of record JAPTHN010000028.1, read on the forward strand.
CATTCACAAGTCCATCACCAGTATCAAGGTTTCTAGTCAACATGACACGTGCATTTATAGCGAGGTGCAGAACATCTGGTAGGTCATCATTTGTACCCTTTGTGATTTTGCGAGTCTTTGTCATTTGACCCGAAAGGGGATCTTTCACGAAATCAACTGCCTCAATTTTTACTAGGTTGTTACATAATTTTGTGAGCATTTCTTGGTTGTGTGCAGAGGCATCTTTGTTCTTTGCAAATACGTGCAAAACTTCTTCAGGGATGTCAGGCAAATTATTCCTGGATTGCAACATTGCCATTTCTTGTTCATTCAGGTCATCAGTCTTTGCTTTTTTCCTTAAGGTATTAAGCAGTTTGGCAAATGGAACATCGTCTTTCTGGCGCATTATTTCTGTCAACTCCACTTTGCGAAACAGATCAAACCAAAGATCAATACCCATGCTTGCATCTGGCTTCAAAAGAGAACTGGACTTCACTGGTGGCAATTGATAGAAGTCACCCACTGCAAGAATGGAAACATTGCCAAACCATGCGGTAGAATCAGTTGATCGAATCCGTTTTATTTGTTTCAGCCTTCCGTGAATGTATCCTAGCATTCTGCGGTTGACCATTGAAATTTCGTCTATGATGAGCAATTTCAGACCACCCAGATTCCCTGACAGACTGTTCAGTGTCTCCTCTGACAGAGGTTCATAACGCTCGTACAACTTGTTTGGTATTTTCAAAGCAGAATGTAGAGTGAAACCTGATATTTGGAAAGCTGATGTGCCAGTAGGACTAGTCAGGAGAACGGTGGTTTCAGAGGGGTTCTCGCCATTGCGTAGCAGTTTACTTGCTTCATTGTAAAGGCATTTAATGAAGAAACTTTTGCCAACACCACCTGGCCCTGCCATGTAAGTGAAAAAGCGCTCAGGTTTCTCACCTCTTGCTTCCCTGATACACCAGTCTCTTATAGTGTAAAAAATACTTCGCTGTTTGTCATTCATTCTCCTCAACATAGGTCGCAGTGGTTCCCCAATCAATTCAAAGGAACACAAAGACGCTGCCTGAGAGTTGTCACTACGTTGTAAGTCAGGAACAGCTTCAGTTTGTCCATCATACAAGTCATTTCCGTCATCATGCTCCCTGGGCTGAAGGCGCTCTTGTTCACTACTTGGTAAAAGCTCCGCCCACGCATCTTGTACGTTTCCATTTTGCTGTATTGTTTCCCAAGCATCTTGTAATTCCTCATCTATCTTTTCATACAGCGCTCTGTTTCTGTCCACAGTTGCTCGAACTGGAGTAATGTCAGATGTTGAAGAAATCTTAATTGCAGCCGTGCTGTAGAAAGCCTCATATGTACTGTATGCAAGAGGTTTCAGATAAGCATCATTTCTGTGGGGCAAGTACAGTTTCAACAAATTCATGTAATATCGTTCCGAATCATTTGAAGATGAGACCTTTGGGAATCTGACAATTGCTGGTGGGGCTCGCGTTCTCTTCATAATATAACCAAGATTACATTGCAGTTGATGTGCATTTGGATTTCCTTTCTCAATAGCTTTTTCACCTTCACTTTTGGTCAGTGTCCTGTACTCTGATGCAAATGTAGCCTGGCACATTGTCTCAAACTCTTCTGTCAGTGGCCTTGCTTTATAGCGATCATTCAGACTTGTCATCCAGATGTCATCACTCTCTTCATTTGTTTCTGCCTCTTTCTTAATCTGAGATAATGGCTTTGATAGCCTTGTTGGATGGTCATCTGTGGCAATGAAAACTGTATTTCTAGAGCATTGCTTGAGTGGCAGGCCAGTTGCACGGACAACACTTTCTTGGACAGAAACCTCTCTTGAATCCAGATATACAGAGCCAAGTTGTTTCATCTGTTGCCGTAAATCAGAGTTGCTTTGTTCTTGCTGCATCTGAGTTTTTGCCGCTTTTAGAAGATCACTCAATTCACGTTCTCCCTTGGAAATATAAGAAAGCAAATAGAGGATCAAAGTCTCTGGATCAAGTACGTACTGAATGTCCACATTCCCATTCCATGCTCGCAATACATTTGGACAATAGTTGTTCACCCAAATATCTGTTTCATCTCTCTTCATAACAATGGTAGGTTTTCTAGCAACACAGGCCAGAGCATTGAGAAAATCCCCATAGCCTGAGAATCCAGCCTTACGCCATATTTCATCAATTGACAGCTGCTCAATGTCATCTTTTTGCAGGAAGTCGGCTAAACCTTCAAGTGCAACCTGTGCCATGCCCTTGGACCAATTAATTGTATGTTTATTTGCTTTGTTTGCGTCTGTGTAATCACTGTCTGAAGAACATTCAACGTGGTCAGGTTCAGCATTGTCACTTTCCCTAGGTCTAACTATAGTTGTGTATTGTGCTATAGGCCTTGGGAAATTGAATCGACAGTCTTTCTTTCCTGTTCTGCATGACCTAGTGTGTGATCTCGAATGTGATTGACAGTCCAACACCATCTGATAGAGCTCTGGATCTGTAGCAGCATCAGGTAATTGGCAAGAGATGTGATCATCAATGAATTTGCATACAACCTCATCTGTCTGCACATTATATTTTGGAGCATTTTCAATCCAGAACAATGCATGAACATGAGGTGCACCTCGTTGTTGAAATTCAATTCTGTAAAAGTAGTCTGTGACTTTCCCCATTGGTGCTGCAGGACTTTGCAAAAGTCTCATGAAATGATTCAGTCTTGAGTACCACATGCGAATAGTTGTGACATAATTGCTTCGAATGATTTCAGCCTTTTCATTGAAAGATAAGGAGTCAAAATCCACAACTTCTCCATTTTGTCTTGCAATTGATTCCACAACCTCAGGCCATCTGGACAACTCAGCAGCAGTCAGCGTGACAAAAAATGTTGGAATATCGATCTGGCGTACCATTGCGAATAAATCATTCATGGTCTTCTTCCAGTATTCCGGGGAACCTCTCAGTGTTTGCATGTGTGTAAATGCCAGATTGGATTTACATAACTCATACACTTGTTCGTAATCTGTTAACATGGATGCTGTTATATTGCCTGCTTTAGAGCCTTTTCTTGTCTGGATGCTTATGCCCGACAGAAGATTAGCTAGTTCTAGAACAGCTTGACAATAAAATATGTAGCCAGAATGTTTGGCGAATCTGAGATCTGCACTGAAAAGACGGGCATTCACATAAGATCCTCTTGTGATACGAGTTTCTCGATCGTCATCAAAATTGTTTTCACCAAAAGGGAAAAGTGTTGGAAATGCTTTGGCTTCATCATGGCTGGTTGACAGTAAACTGTGGGGTTTTTGGCCTTCGGCAGGAGCAACAGAAAACACATGGTTTTCAAGTTCATGTAGAACATCAGCTGTCATGTCCAAAGGTTGAAGTAGACTGTCGTATCCGGAATATTCATTGTACTTGGTTTGTGAGTCTTTAGTGGCTGTCTGTTCAAGAATGTCATCAGTAGTTGTTGCTGAAGAGGAGGCACTTTGCTCTATTTTGTCAGTATCATTCTGGTTAGGAGTTTTGTCAGTATTGTCATCTGTTTGTTTGAGTTCCTCTAGTTCACTATTGATTTGCTCTTCCCAACTTAGGTGCAGCTTCACATCTTTGTAATGCGGATTTATTTCTCGGAGCTTCATAAATGCTCTCTGCACCTTTGCTGTGTCAACCATTTCATAAGACGCATACCCACGGTATTCCAAACGTCTTTTCAGTTTAAGTCCAATTATCTGTGAGTGGCCAAGAGGTCTTGGGAGAGTTTTCGTGGAAACTTCTGGTAACGAGCGAACTGATATTACAGGACCTTCTAACTTTGCTTGTTTTCCCTTGGGTGCTTGCACTATTTTCATGAAGGGAATACTTAAACTCACAAGTTGTTGTTCTAGCATATTCAGCTCATCTAATTCATCTGGTATTTTTTCTATTGCCATTTTATTTACAGCAGCCTGAGGAGGCATTTTTCCTGAATTCAAATGCTTGTGACAAGTGGGGCATATCCATAAGTCATTCTTTGGGCAATTGGAAGGACAATCATTCAAACAGTCATGATGAAATCTATGAGTGATACATTGTGAAGCAAGAGAGTCATATTTTTCATATGAACTTTGGATACATGAATGGACCTGATTGCGAAATAACAATCTTTCACATACACAACAGATATACTCCGCAACTTCCTTGCAAGCCTCACGAAATTCTTGGATGACATATTCTACACTGCTACGATCTCTTTTGGTTTTCTCATACTTCTCCTTGCTAGTTCTCTTGACTTCTTGTTGAAATGCCGTATTTGTTGCATATTTCTGCTTGCTTGATGCCCTGACCTTTTTTTGAAAGTCCATGTCATTAGCATATCTGTGCTTACTTGTTGCCTTGACTTGTTCTCGGAGAGCTTCATTTGTTGCATATTTCTGTTTGCTTGATTCCTTTAGCATTTCTTGAAAATCTTCATTTGTCGCATACTTGTGTCTGCTAGATTCCTTCACCTTGTCTTGGAAATTTGCATTTGTCGCATATTTGTGTCTGCTAGATTCCTTCACCTTGTCTTGGAAATTTGCATTTGTCGCATATTTGTGTCTGCTCGATTCCCTCATCTTGTGTTGGAAATTTGCATTTGTCGCATATTTGTGTCTGCTCGATTTCTTCTTTTCATGCTGGAAATCCACGTCTGTGGCATATCTTTGTCTGCTCGATTGTTTGAGCTGTTTTTGTAAATCTGCATTTGTGGTATATCTACGTTTGCATGATGACCGTTGTTGTTGTTGATAAGCCTCATCATAGTGATATCTGTTATTCTTAGGAAAGGACAGCTCTTGTTCAAAGACATCTGTGTTTAAATTGTCATCGTGAGGAGCTGCATCTAATTCAATATTGCAGCTTTGGCCCTTACAAAATCTTTTTCGAGGACTAGCTTCGGTATGACTATGTCGTTTGTGCAACTTTCTTTTTCTGGAAGCATTCTTAGTGTTTTCATCAGTACTGTTCACATTAATATCAACATCAAACAAATAGACTGGAGACACGCTGTTATCAGAATCAGACAATTTTCTCAAAGATTGAGCTCGTTTCTGTTTTCTGTTTTCTCTTTTAGTCCTTGCAGATTGTTTCCTTCGTTTAGGCATTGTATATTGTAGATTTTAATACTTTATTTGATAGGCCACTTACAGGTTCACTGTCACTTTCTCTTTCAGTTTAATGTTTGGTTTCTCTTTCAGTTTCTCATTCAAATCTTTCAGTTTCTGTTTGAAATGTCGCAGTTTCTCTTTCACTTCGATTTTAGGTCAGTTTCAGTTGACTGGCACTTTCAGTCTCTATTTGAAAGCTACCAGTTTCTCTTTGAAATATTACAGTCTCTCCTTGAAATGTTTCAGTTGCTTTTTCTATTGATCTTTCAGTTTCGCTTTCATTTTCTCTTTCAAATCTTTCACTTTCACTTTGGGCTTTTCACTTTCACTGCCGTTTCAGTTCACTAGCACTCTCTGTGTCTCTTTGAAAGCTTCCAGTTCTGTTTGAAAGCTTTCAGTTTCTTTTTCTCTATCAGTTTCTCTTTCAATTTCTCTTTCAAATCTTTCAGTTTCACTTTAATGTTGTGCTCTTTCACTTTCAATTCAGGTTCAGTTCACTGACACTTTCAATGTGTCTTTGAAAGCTTCCAGTTTCTTTTGAAATATTTCTGTTTCTCTTCGAAATATTTCAGTTTCTTTTTTAAATCTTTCACTTTCTTTTTCTGTTTCTCTTTCAGTTTCTCTTTCAATCTCTCTTTCAAATCTTTCAGTTTCACTTGAACTTTGCGCTCTTTCACTTTCAATTCAGGTTCAGTTCACTGACACTTTCAATGTGTCTTTGAAAGCTTCCAGTTTCTTTTGAAATATTTCTGTCTCTCTGCGAAATATTTCAGTTTCTTTTTGAAATCTTTCAGTTTCTTTTTCTGTTTCTCTTTCAGTTTCTCTTTCAATTTCTCTTTCAATTTCTCTTTCAAATCTTTCAGTTTCACTTTAACTTAACGCTCTTTCACTTTCAATTCAGGTTCAGTTCACTGGCACTTTCAATGTGTCTTTGAAAGCTTCCAGTTTCTTTCGAAATATTTCTGTCTCTCTTCGAAATATTTCAGTCTCTCTTTGAAATCTTTCAGTCTCTCTTTGAAAGTTTTCAGTTTCTCTTTCTGTTTCTCTTTCAGTTTCTCTTTCAATTTCTCTTTCAAATCTTTCAGTTTCACTTTAACTTTGCGCTCTTTCACTTTCACTTCAGGTTCAGTTCACTGGAACTTTCAATGTGTCTTTGAAAGCCTCCGGTTTCTTTCGAAATATTTCTGTCTCTCTTCGAAATATTTCAATCTCTCTTTGAAATCTTTCAGTCTCTCTTTGAAAGTTTTCAGTTTCTCTTTCTGTTTCTCTTTCAGTTTCTCTTTCAATTTCTCTTTCAAATCTTTCAGTTTCACTTTAACTTTGCGCTCTTTCACTTTCACTTCAGGTTCAGTTCACTGGAACTTTCAATGTGTCTTTGAAAGCTTCCAGTTTCTTTCGAAATATTTCTGTCTCTCTTCGAAATATTTCAATCTCTCTTTGAAATCTTTCAGTCTCTCTTTGAAAGTTTTCAGTTTCTCTTTCTGCTTCTCTTTCAATTTGTCTTTCAAATCTTTCAGTATCACTTTCACTTTGCTCTCTTTCACTTTCAGTTCAGTTTAAGGTCACTGCCACTTTCAGTCTGTCTTTGAAATCTTTCAGGTTCTGTTTCAGTTCTCTTTCAGTTCCTCGTTCAGATTGTCTTTCAGTTTCTCTTACAGTTTATCTTTCAGCGTCTCTTTCAAATCTTGCAGTCGCTCTTTCAAATCTTTCACTTTCAGCTTCAGTTCAATGAGATTCGACCAGTAAAACCACTTTCAATGAATTTCACTTTGACGTAGTTGTTATCACGTCAATAGGTTCAATCAATGAAAGTAGTCAAATCAATTCAATTGGCTCAATCAAATTAATATTTTCAGTGGAGTCAATGGGGCAAATCGCTTCTATAAATGAAATCAACGCAATTTGTTCAATCAGTTAAAATTATTTAAGTCGATCAGTCAGTTCAATCTGTTACAACAAGCGTGAATCAAATCAATTTCGACTAGTTCAATTATTTGTAATAGTTCACTGTCTGTCAGTTTCAAAAGGTTTAAGCTGTATTATATTGTTAGCTTTTTAGTGAATTTATTATTAAGCTGGAAGTGGGTCCAATCACATCAGTATCATGCAGCTATTCAGTTTCAATGAGGCATAAGCAGTCACGTCTGTGATTTTGAATGTTCTCCCAACAAGTGCACCTGCAAAAAAAACAAGAAAGGACATGTTCAGTTATTGCGTATACATGTATATGTGGAGAGGATGTCACTTATGAGTACTCATTTAACTAGTACTTTATTGATGATCACAAAATACATGACACCAATTATGTAATGTCAAAGATATGAAGGTCCTGTCAATTTGGCAGGAAATCATCTCGGTGAAGCATGTCGTATATATATAAGAATGTTATCGAGAAGCTACTACAAATACAATATCACCAGGTGTACAACATATGTAGGCATTGTGGGGGTTTTCCTTTTTTCTTAATATTTACCTTGTATACTGCTTTGCATGAAAATTCAGGAATATAATATGAAGGAGCTGCAAGATCACAGAAGAAACGTCAAGTGTCACTTGGTGCGTTGTCTGCTAAACAGTCCAGCAAATGGAGATTACAGAGCACGTGTAAGGATCTTGGGTTTTTGTCTTCTTCCAAGTCCACTTTGTTTGCGGTCAATCAAGCCAAGAACACTTAGACCTGCAAATAATACAGAAAAGAATTAGGTAAACAATCAAATAAAGCATGTTAATAGTTCAGGTGACAAGTTCAATGAACTGTTATGACCCACATGTGAGAAAGATGTCCATTGAGAGTAGTAAAATTGATGAAAATGATTAGTAAAATGCTAATGCCATGGTTTTTTTTATTCCTTGTTACGCAAAACCGCCGCTGGAAGTCAGGCCCTCCCGCTCAAAAAAGAAATTCAACAATGTCATTTAATTTATTTTCCTGCCGCCACTAGGGGCAGTGCGATTGGATTTAATTCCCAGACCTCTGGTGGCCATGCGGTGAACTGTTATGAACATGGATTGGGGCAGAGAAACATGAAAAGGTTCCTGCCTGCTTTGTCAAACATACACCGGAAGTATTGGACAGACTAATGAAAGTAATCATAGATAGACCATGCTGCTGAACAGCTCAAACTGGTAATTCACTTCTATTTCTTTTCTCTCACAAACATGACCCACAAAATACTGCCATACACTAGATACAAGAACTACCTAAATAGCTTATAAATCTCCTTTAAAAGTACAAGGGCTGTCAATTACAGTTTAATCAAATGTAATTGTCAACAGAAGGTCAGATGGTATGAAACTTGAGCCAAATGAAACAGATGTTCCCTCATTGAATACAAAAAAAGTGAGAGTTGCAAACTTGCAATGCTCAGCTAACTAATTCACCACTTATACAAGGCATCAATGATAGAGTCATAAAAAATACTTAATCATTTGTGGTTTTTTTTTTCATGGATCAAACAATGACATCACTAATTTCAAGAGCTGAATTAATGTCAAGGTTGTTGGAATACAAAGTTTATTATTTTAAATTCAGGTAGATGATAGATTACTTTAATGAAGAAAATTTCCAGTTTCACTCTGTTGTGTGTAGAAGCCTGCTGGATCGTCAAGCATGGTTTTCCACTTCTTCCGATAATCTATTTCCATAAATAATTGTTGTAATATTTGTTACTTTCTGAGCCCTCGATACCCACTGCAGCATTGATTCTGTGGGTGTTAATACCTGATAGACATAGAACTTTACAACATGAATAAGTTGTAAGAAAATCTTCATCAATTTAATAGAAACAAAATGCAAGATGGCAAAAAATGTTCAGATGGAAGATCGCATCATTATTAGGCCTACTTTTTTCCCCCAACCGACTGCTCCGAGATGAAAGTATGGCAACAAAATTAATGATGACTTGGAAGCTTTTTTTAAATATATTTTCCAATTGACCATGTGCTGAAAATTCCTCCAAGAAAGTTCTGAATAACAAGGAACGAAAAAACCGAGGCTTGATGCATTTCAAATTATTCAATATACTTCAAAGAAGGGACAGAAGCCTACTTTTTTGCTATCTTGCTTCATGTTATTGTTGAAGTAAGTTAATTATCTTCTGATACCAAGAAAAGTCTACAAATTTTGGCACTTGCATAATTTATACTTCAGTTCTCACTTGAATAATCATGATAAAATCATGACTGTGTTAGTCATGTAATCTTGAACGTTTCATGGTCCAGCTACAACATCAGCGAGATCTTTGACATACATATCAGTTACACTATAACTCTGACTTTGGGTGATTAATGTATGATGAAAGAATAAATAATCATGTTGCATAACTGATCCCATACCTGTAACCTACAGTTTTTGACTTTATCACTGAGATAAGTTGCAGGACAAAATGAATGGAATTGCCACCTCTATGAATTTCATTTAATTGAATTCACCTTTATCAAAAACATGGTGAATTTGCATTCATGCCGAAGCAAATGGTATTGCAAATTGCTAAATTATTGAGCGCATCACTGCTTGCAACTGAACCATATTATTGGGAACGGCCACACTTAGTATACTATATCATAACAATATGGAGAAGCAGGGAAAAAAGAACCCAGGGGTTCAAAATGGAGGTGGTGTTGTGTGTTACTTCATATCCTCTTAAAAACACTTTCCCTGAGTGTTCAGAACCAGGTATTGTTTATATTGTTGTGGTAAATTTCAAAATTTTACAAATTATCCATTTGAAGCCGCAAAATGTGGCATAGGTGATATGGAAGAAAGAATACATTTTCATTAATGATGCATGGAAACATGTGTGATCTGTCCGTAGGGACATTATTTTTCCGCAATCACAGAATTCCCGGAATTGCCGGTCTGAAACGCAATTGAAAAGTTCACAGTAAAATACTCATATTATAAATCACGGCATTGAAATTGCATGCATTCTGAGGGACAGCAGCCTAAATTTTGATATGAAGTGCTTCCCACTGCTTGGATGTTTCAATCTGAAAGGCCCATTCATGTGCCGGATATCATATATACATGTGCAATAGTTTATGCAGAGTGGCCAATACACAATGTGTGCAGCCACCCGCAATTGATTCAATCAAGCTATAAAAGGAAGTCATGTGACATGACTTGTATTCATTCCTATGCCCGATGCATGCTCTATAATCAAGTTATGGACATGTTGGGACCCAAACATCTGCAAACAATATAACCAAGGCAGGGCCCAAAAGACATTCTGAAAATGCTCAAATTTCAAATATCCACCAAAACTGTTCATTTTGTCACTGTAACTGCATAAATGGATATGTGTACACACCTCCATAAAAAATTAATGTCTTCTTGAATTAGTTAGTATCACCTACCATAGATGATGCAGTCACTGCAAGATCAGACACTGATGGCCAGTCACGTCACCTTGAGGTAACACAATCAGCGAAGTAGGATGATCAGATATCTATGAAGAAGTGAGGCTGTAAAATCAGTGTGCTCTGAAATGAAAACGAGACAAATTTATACATTTCAGTAAGTGTTTGAAAAGAGCTCTTGATAGCTGGTAAAGCATGATATGTGCCTACAAAATAAATGTGAGGGCCTGCTCACAAAAAACAACAACATCCGTGGCAGGTTCAGTAAGTGTAAGAATGTATTTGGAGAAATAGCCACTGACTGGCCTCAGCGATGAATTGCATATAACGACGTTATGTCACAATTTTGCCATTTTCAGCTCTGTGCAGAAAACCGCTTTACCCTGCACAGGATGTGAAAAATCTTGACCACTGCTAAACCTATACACTGCGTTCCCAATTATTATGCAACTATGCTTTTCAGCATTATCTCAAAAAGAAATAACAGTATTTAAATATCCTTTACACATGATGATAAGGGTACCATGGAGCTAATGTCCTGCCAATTTTGTCCAATTCCATTGACTCAGTTGGGAGTTATGCCACATAATGATGTTTTGGGGTGTTCCCAATTATTATGCAAATTCTTGGAACAGCATCAATGGCGAATCAAAATGACCCAAACTAATCTGAAGATGCAATCTACATATACCCCATAACACAAAAGAAAAAGTATAACCATCATTTAAAACATAGATGCATTCATCGCCAAGAAATTCATGTTATTTTACTGCATTGAAATAGCATTGAAATTACAGTTTTATTGCAATAAAAACCCTGTGATAGCCAGACAAAATGAAAAATCATTACCTAACCCATTGACCACTTTCCTTGGGTTTAGAACTGTCCTGTAAACCAATGGCAATTAAGTTGCACCGCTATATTTGACAAATATCTTGAAATGAAATGAACGCATCCAATTGCCAATGCTATTCCAATGGGAAACAGAAGTGTGAGTTTTTGATTGGGTGTCATATTTTGTAGAGATACCGGATTTGGTGTTTCATCTCACAGTATGACTGTGGTGTGCTATGGATATATTCTAAGGTGGAATTTTATTGATACTAATTTTTTTAGGAGCATGGGAGGCTTCTTTATTGAGAAAAAAGCCAATTTCAATGGTTTTTCAATGCAGTTATATTATATCGATTTCTTGGTCATGCAGGCATCCACGTTTGAAATGATGGTTCCATTTTTTATTTAGTGTTATGAGGTATATTCTAATGTCAATTTATAATCAACTTTGTTGATTTTGGGTGGCAATAGAAGCTTTTCAAGAAATTGCGTAATAACTGGGAACACCCAAAAAACCTGATTATATAGCATAACTCCTCACTGAAACAACAGAATCGGACGAAAGTCACAGAATATTTGCTTCATTGCACACATGACATTATGTGTAAAGGATATCCCAATAGTTTAATTTCTTTTTGATATATTGCAAAAAATCATAGTTGCATAATAATTGGGAACACGGTGTAAGTTCATGGGACACATTACTGGAATCCTTAGAAAAATGGCTTCGTATTTATATAAGAGATTTGAAAATTTGTTTTTTGTTACAAAATTATTTGATATCGTAGCCATAAAAAACAAGCATTTTTCCCCCAAAAATCACTTTTTTCTACTGTACTTTACCCTTATTCCTGGCACAATTAAAAGGAATATGAAAAATCCGCTTTGTTCAATTGCAGGGTGCCCACCGAACATCGCACATAATATTATAGGAATATAGGAATTTTTCACCGTAAAACATTGGAAAATATAGGAGGTTTTCGCCTATTTTAATAAGACAATTTAGGAAATATTTGACAGCGAAACCATCGGCAAATCACAGGATTGCTTCCATCATAAGCCGCAAACTTCATGTCGCGGACAAAAAGGCGTCTAAAAATTCATATATCTGTGGGGAAAAGACTCTTAAGCTTTTTACCGCGGACAAAAACGTGCATATATGCGCGAAATATCTGGAAAACTTGAAAAATCTAGGAATTTATAGGAATTTTTCCAAAAATATAGGAAATTATAGGAGGCCTTAAAAAATATAGGAATTATAGGAAATATAGGAGGAGTGGGCACCCTGCAATTGTTCAATTGGCTTTTCTTCGTTCATCAATGTTTTCAGAAAATTTCTACCATGCCTGTAAACCGAACATCTGCATCGGGGCTTTTGCGGAGCCCTGCGACGCAGACTGAATCGCTTCCATAGTAAAATCAGGTTGTTCAACAAAATCACCTGAAAAATAAATCTCCCAAAGCATTCCCATAACATACCTGCCTACAAAACGTGGCAGATAGCAGCAGTAAGAATCAATTAACTGATGCAGCCCAATAGTTTCATTGTACACATGATAGCATTTAGTCTAACCTCAGAAAATCTGCAATTTCAGTCCTCCAGAGACCTGCTTGCACCTGCAAATGGCGCTTGTTTTTGTTTGGGAAAACATGCGCATATCAGGAACAAATCAGGGCTCACTTGCTTTTGTTTACTAAAAAAGCCACGTGGTTAGAAGTACGTGTGGTTGATGACTGTTGAATTAGTGCAGTTCTGAGCCACTGACAGGACTGCTTGGCCGTTAAGAACCATATAAAATTCTGTGATTGATTGATCAACAGATGCCTATTCAAAGTTTTACAGCAAATTAAGAGATCCACTGCCATGTCTTGCTTATATATGAAGTAGTGAATAGGCTTATGTAATAAATTGGTATGACTCCAAAGTCACTATAAATTCTATTTTTGGCAAGCAATTTTCCATTGATGTAGAGATTAGCCAGGCTAAGGAATCAACCAGAGTCAAAGTGAGCTATTGTAAATTGCTATATAGTACATAAAATAGGTTTCACCATTATACAAAGACGCCGAATAATTGCAAGTTAGGAGTGAACTTTGAGGTTCAATAGTGATTTGCAGTAAGTGTCGCCCTCTATTGTGTAGTCATATAATAATTTACCATTCAGGAATACGAGACAGAGCACTGCACTACAATGCCCCCTGTGAATATTTGATGATTATAAGCTATGGCGTCTGCTGTAAACATCAGCTGGTTATGCTGTGTGATGAAGGAAAATGGCCTGGCGCTTATTAAATATCAAGCGACCTTGCTTGTATTACCAGCGTCCTGCAAGGTATTGACAATAACAATTTAGGTACGTAGTTTTTTTTACTAATACCATGCCATAAGGCCATGGCGTTGATTTTTAGGTAACTTCGTGGATTTTGAGTACAAGTGCATGGAACTGCCTTGCAGTGCACTGCAAGGCAGTTCCTTGGAGTTACCATGCCTGTAACTTCAGAAATGTCACATCCCTGGGCCCCCCTAGACACTGAGAATTAAGGTATCATTTTAAAGAAAATTTCCAACAACATTGGCCGGCGAATGTCCAAACACGCCCGGCCCCCCTAGACAACCCTGCCTGGATCCGCCACTCTTATATCGGATGAATGAGTGGGCTCTTTCTATCTCTTCCATGTTAATTTTTGGCCTGAAGGAGGGGGGGGGCATAGCCCAATGCCCCCCCAACCTCTAAATGCCACTGTGGATTGGAATACATTTTTTTCATAAACAGTACCATTGTGTTTGTTGTATAGTCAATAGGAGAAGAATGGCAAATGTCAATTGATTCAATTGGGTCTTACAAATACAAATGGCATGAAAATAACAAATTTTATACCTGTACATTGACTACAAGTCTGATTAGTAAGGTTCATTACATGTAATCAGGAGCATGAACATTTCACAGCCATTCTCCCACAACCTGTTTACTTGAAAATCTGTCAATTCATTTCATATGATATGGGCCTAATACTCACGATCTTATCTTCAGAACAGTCTTCTTTGAGGGCCAATATGGCTGTCAGCTTCATAAAGTACACAAGCAAGTCTTTATGATGTTTCTCAGAAGGCTTCAGTCACGAATTTGCAGTCAACAATAATATGACATGTTGGTCTTCAGAGAATTGATTGTGCAATAATGGTGACCTCAAAAACAAATGCTGTGGATGCCTTGCACTGGCCAATATTCTGACATGCACTACATCCCACATATCATCAAACACCAGCGCCCCTGGTGAGCAAATCATTCGTCGAGTTGAGTTCATTGGCATAGATATCGATTTATAAGTCACAACAAAGGCTTTAGGCCTATTTGAAATCGGTAGGCCTATTTAGTCTGCCAGTTTTATTGCATGACTACACTGGACATTTCAATAAACAATAATTACAGAAACATGTCAAAGAAGATTGTTATATAGTTTGAAGAAAAGTGGTCTAAATGCTTCTAAAGAGTTCATAAAGCATGACACGGAAACACTGACTTTTAAACCAAAATCAACCACATTTTGGGATGTATATGGGTGGGAAATAGCTCGTAATATGCATTTTAACTGTTCAAAAAGAGCTAGGCCTCACAATTTTTTAGTCTTGCAGTTTTGTGAACTGGAGATATGTTGTTGGAACTTGTGAACAATTTATATAATTTCTCAGTTAATTTTAAAAGAGAAAAATACAAGTAGCATAGGGTGAAGTAGGTGTGAGCAAAAAACACCTGGAAAACAAAAAGCAAACTTACTCGCTCCCGCACTAGGTGAAATTGGTCATATCCATTGGAAAAGCCACATATTTTTTGAAAACAGGTCTAAGCTACAAATTCTCTTATTGACGGTCCATATATACAGACAGGCCTATAATTTAGCAAACTGTCATAAAAATTGGGAGGGAATGTCTCAGATATTCAAGTATATTAAAGGGGACATCTTTTTTTTACTGTTTAACCCAAGCCTATGTAGGCTATGTTCTGGAAGTGTCTCCTTAAGTTCACTGTTGGTTTGTACCAATAAATACACTCGATTTTGACAAAAACCCTTCGTTCATTTATTGTCATAGATATTTAAAGGCTATGATTATCGTGTAATTGCAGCATTTTATGATTCCTCCTATTAAGTTTCATTATATGTACTAGGCCTACATTTTATTACCAAATTAATTTAATTGATGAATGCAATGAAAGACATCTGATTTGGATCGTCATTTTCTTGCAAAGGCATCAAGTTGAATATGTTTAAACTTTTAAATTAAGGCTAGAGCAGAGCACAAAATGTAGCTATGCAGTTTAACAAAATCCTGGGAACAAAACGTACCAAATTAGTTGATTTATAGGAGCTGGACCCATGACAAAAACAGAAAAGCACGGGGAATTTTCTTTTGAGGATAATTTATATGCCTATCCCTGCTATGTTATTCTTTCAGGGATTCAGCGGTAGATCCATCATTCCGTGAAGACTTCAGGCAAATTTGCCCCACCACTTTAAAATGAAGCTGACGCCCCTATGGTCGACTGTAAATAATTATGAGATACCTGAAAATTACAATGTACAGTTGACGACATCTCCCTACTGACTCCAGTCTCAGACTCTAGTCTCAGACTCCAATTTCAGACTCCAGTCGCAGACTTCCGTCTCAGACTGACGACTCAGACCCCTGACTTAAACGCTCGACTCAGGGGCTGACTCAGGCGTCCGACTTAGATACATAGCTCAGATTCCAGAGTAATACCCCAGACTCTGACTCCCTACTCTATAGTCTCAGACTCTCGCCTGAGGCTCCCACCTGAGACTCGCGACTCAGATTTCGACTGAGACACCCAACTCAGACACCCGACTCAGACTCCTGACTCGACCAAACTTGGCCTGTAAACGGACAAACAAATGGACGGATCGACAGATGGATGAAACTGAAGGACTGATGACACATGGTGACTCTGACTCCTCACCGTGACTGCGACTCCGACTCTGAATCCTGATCGGCTTCCTGATCAGATCTCTGATTCAGACTATCAACACTCAGTACTGACGTTGACTCTTCTGATGCCTGCCTCACACACCTGGCTCAGACTCGTGACTTCAACAGCTGATGCCAAATCCTTCCTCAGACTCAACACAGCCTCAGAGTCCTGACTCAGAGTCCTGACTCAGAGTCCCGACTCCGAGTCCTAACTCAGAGTCCTGACTCAGACTCCTGACTCACAGTCCTGACTCACAGACGTGACTCACAATCCTCACTCACAGTCATCACTCACTGTCATCACTCACAGTCCTCACTCACAGTCCTCACTCAGAGGCGACTCAGACGCCTGACTTACAGTCCTGACTCACAGTCCTGACTCACAGACCTGACTCACAGGCCAAACTCACAGTCATCACTCACTGTCATCACTCACAGTCCTCACTCACAGTCCTCACTCACAGTCCTCACTCACAGTCCTCACTCAGAGGTGACTCACGTGGCTCACAGGCCTGACTCAGTCCTTATTCAGACCTGACGCATAGTCCTGATTCACAGACCTGACTCAGAGTCCTGATGCACAGACCTGACTCATATAAGCCTTTAAAGTTTACAACTTTTCAACTTTAAACGGCTCTGTGAAAATGACAACTGTGATAATGACATCAAATGACCCAATTCAGACCACTGACTGTCACTCAGACGCTGACTCTTTTCTCTGATGCCGGACTCAAGACTCCTGGCTCACACTCGTGACTACAACTGCTGATACCAAATCCTTCCTCAGACCAACACGGACCCAGAGACCTGACTCAGAGTCCTGACTCAGAGTTCTGACTCAGAGTCCTGACTCAGAGTCTTGACTCATAGTCCTGACTCATAGTCCTGACTCAAAAGTCCTGAATCAAAAGTCCTGACTCAAAAGGCCTGACGCAGAGTCCTGACTCAGAGTCCTGACTCATAGTCCTGACTCAGAGTCCTGACTCATAGTCGTCACTCATAGTCCTCACTCAGAGGCCTACCTCCAAGGCCTGACTCCGAGGCCTGAATCCGAGGCCTGACGCAGAGTCCTGGCTCAGAGTGCTGTCTCTGAGTCCTGTCTCTGAGTCTTGTATCCAAGTCATGGCTCAGAGTCCTGACTCAGAGTCCTGTATCCAAGAGCTGACTCAGAGTCCTCACTCAGAGGCCTGACTCCGCGTCCTGACTCTGAGTCCTGACTGCGAGTCCTGTCTAAGAGTCCTGACTCAGAGTCCTGACTTTGAGTCTTGACTCAAAAGGCCTGACTCAGAGTCCTGTCTCGCAGTCCTCACTCAGAGTCCTACCTCAAGAGACCTGACTTAGAGTCTTGACTCAGAGTCCTGACTGGGAGACCTGACTCAGAGTCCTGACTCACAGTCCCGACTCCCAGTTCTGACTCCCAGGTCTGACTCCCAGTTCTAACTCCGTGGTCTGTCTCCGAGTCCGGACTGTGAGTCCTGACTCAGATTCCTGACACCGAGCCCGACTCCGCGTCCTGACTCCGCGTCCTGACTCCGCGTCCTGACTCCGCGTCCTGACTCCGCGTCCTGACTCCGCGTCCTGACTCCGCGTCCTGACTCCGCGTCCTGACTCAGAGGCCTGACTCAGAGGCCTGACTCAGAGGCCTGACTCAGAGGCCTGACTCAGAGTCCTGACTCAGAGTCCTGACTCAGAGCCCTGACTCAGAGTCCCGACACCTGACACCGACACCTGAGACCGAGACCTGAGACCCGAGGCCTAACTCAGAGTCCTGACTCAGAGTCCTGACTCCCAGTTCTGACTCCCAGTTCTGACTCCCAGTTCTGACTCCCAGTTCTGACTCCCAGTTCTAACTCCGAGTCCTGACTCCGAGTCCTGACTCCTAGTCCTGACTCCGAGTCCTGACTCCGAGTCCTGACTCCGAGGCCTGACTCCGAGTCCTGACTCCGAGGCCTGACTCCGAGTCCTGACTCAGACTCCCGACACCAAGCCCGACTCCGCGTCCCAACTCAGAGTCCTGACTCAGAGTCCTGACTCCGAGGCCTGGCTCAGAGGACCTCTGACTGCTGATCACAAACTCCTGACTGTGACTCCTGACTGTGACTCAGACTTCTACCTCCCCACTGAATCCAACCCTGAGCTCACCTCCTGCCCCCAACTCCTAGCCCCAACTCCTAACTTCAACTCCGACCCCAAACTCCTGACTCAACTCCAGACTTCAAATCCTGACACCAACTCCTGACTCCAACATCATCAGAGCAGACCACTGTGCCAATCAGTAGGCCAGCCCATGTAACCAGCACTCACTTACACAGGCCAGAAGAGCACTCCATATATGCTAATGTATGCTATATTTATGCGGCCACTAAGTGTTGGAGTGTGAAATTGTCTCACCTGCATCATGTGAAAATGAATTTTTTTGCTGACCATTTCTTCATTTTTGTGACCTTTTGACCTTTATTGCTTTGAGTTCGCTATACCTACAGACTTGCCATTTGCCACAACTTACCGCAAGTATTTGGTCAAGCTTGTCAATTAAAATAAAAAAAATTGGAACTTTCCTTGCTAGTTAAAAAAAAACATTTTTAAAAATGATCATTTTTCATTTCATCATTGACCTCAAATTTGACCTTGCGGAAATTGTCACAGGTGAAAATGAATGTGCTCATCTGAATGCCACTAGTGATATACGGGGGTCATTTAATTTACAGAAGGCTGTAGGAGTGATACTTCCCACTCAATTAAATCATTTATGCAAAATGTCATGTAAGTCGCGAAGTAAGATTTTTCACAATTATTTACAAATTAAGTTGAGGATATGAACAATTCTAATGGGGGGCTTTTGATAAGCATATTAGTGACCAGTATACCTCAGAGATTTAAGAGGATTGGTGGAAAATAACATAATTTTCTGAATTTTTCAAAAATTCAACTTTTTAAAACTTTAATGGTTCATATCACCTTCAAATATCACCTTTTGGTCTATTTTGTTTGTCAATATAGTCTTTTTGAGTAAAATTTAAGGGTAGTTCTAGTACATTTTGTTCACCTCAGACTATCCCTTCATGGAGATTTTACAATTCCTCCTGAATTTCGAACACTCGTTATTGAAAAATTGCCATATTTGAAAAAGTATTGCACAAATCCAAACCATATTGCCTGCTGCACTGGTCCCAGATACTGGCCAACTTTTGTCGCAATCAGCATCTTCCTATCTCTTACGTAACTTGAGATCTAGAGTGACAATTGAAAACTACTCATGCATCAATAGCCCTTTACCGCTGAACCAACTGTCATACCACTTGTACCATCATGATGACAACAACCTGTTTTTCACAGGATTTTGACTTTTGGCTCATTATCTCAAATACTTTTTGAGTTATAAGCCTTTAAAGTTTACTACTTTTCACCTTTAAACGGCTCTGTGAAAATGACAACTGTGAAAATGACATCAAAAGACCCAATTATGTAATGGCCAACAACTGACCTATACTGTGACCAACTTTCATCAACATAAACCCATTTTGAAATAAAAAGAATAATAATAATAATAATAATAATAATAGCAAAAACAAATAGAATTTACCATAGGTAAATTCTTAACTAGCAGTCAACCTTTGAAAAGGTAGGGAATAAATCGACATGGAATACGTGGGCTTGCAGGCAAAAGATTGAACAATTCATACGAAAAATCAATGGAAACACATAACCAAATATACCATTGAAACACAAAAACTGCTCAAAATACTTGTTCATCACTATTCCCTTTTGCATTGATTTGAGGGTAAATTACCCCATGACATCAAAGTCAAACTTGAATTATGTCCCCATGTCAAGATACTAAACCTGTGCAAAATTTGAAGAAAATCGTCCAAGTCAATCAAAATTATGAATATTTACCCCTTTTTTGGGGTAAACACCTAAAAACGGCAATTTTAACCCAAAAACATCAATGTTGTGAAGTAGAGTCCCAACCGATGCCTGTTGTACCATTGCAAAGATAAGAACTGCTCAAAACACATATTCACCCCCTTCGATCTGGAATATGGGGGTAAATAACCCCATGACATCCATATCGTACTTGCATTATGTCCCCATGTCAAGATACTAAACCTGTGCAAAATTTGAAGAAAATCGTCCAAGTCAATCAAAAGTTATGAATATTTACCCTTTTTGGGGGTAATTATCTAAAAACGGCAATTTTAACCCAAAAACAAAAATGGTAAGTAAAGTCCCAACCGATGCCTATTATACCATTGCAAAGATAAGAACTGCTCAAAACACATATTCGCCCTTTCAATCCAGAATATGGGGTAAATAAACCCATGACATCAAAATCATACATGCATATGTGCCCATGTCAAGAATACTAACTTGTGCAAAATTTGAAGGAAATCGTCCAAGCCAGTCAAAAGTTATGAATATTTACCCCTTTTTGGGGGTAATTACCTTAAAATGACAATTTTCACCTAAGGACATCTGTATTGTAAGTAAAGTCCCAACCGATGCCTATTATACCATTGCAAAGATAAGAACTGCTCAAAACACATATTCACCCCTTTCGATCTTGAATATGGGGGTAAATTACCCCATGACATCAAAATCGTACTTGCATTATGTCCACATGTCAAGATACTAAACATGTGCAAAATTTGAGAAAATCGTCCAAGTCAATCAAAAGTTATGACTTTTTACCCTTTTTGGGGTAATTACCTAAAAACGACAATTTTTATCCAGGAACATCCACAGCACGAAGGAAAGTCTCAAACGATGCCTATTGTATCATTCAATACACAATAACTGGTCAAAACACATATTCACATCCCTTTCGATCCAGAATAAGGGGGTAAATTACCCCTTGACATCAAAATCATACTTGCATTATGTCCCCATGTCAACATACTGGACTTCTGCAAAATTTGGAGAAATTCGCCCATGTTAATCACAAGTTAGAGTCAATTACCCCTTTTGGGGTAATTTCCCCCAAAACGTCATTTTTATTCCATAATGTGACTGCAATTCATGAATACTATATACACACCAAGTTTCATGAAATTCCCTCCATTCAAACCAAAGTTAAAAAATGTTTTCACTTTTTGACAAAACACCCATTTTTTGAAAGTCCCATAACTCAAAAACCCCTTGTTTGATCAAAATATAAAAGGTTGTCTTACCATGGATGAGTAGTCAGGCTATCAATTACAGCAAAAACTGAGCCTCTAGCCATTATAGTTTTCTCTGAAAACATGAGCAACTGGTTTTTGTCAGAAGGGTAAATACCCCTTTACCCTCATCTCCCAATAAATGATATAGGCCAAAAATGTAGCAACACATGTTCATATAAAGATTACCAAGTCTTAATATTCTAACAATGATATTAAAAGAGATAATCCACTTTGAAATTTTGAAAAATTTGACTTTGAGATGACCTGTGACCTTGAGTTCAAGGTCAAGGTCAACCATTTTCACAAAAAATTAAAGTACTTACCAAGGACTACCTATGTACAAAATTTCAAGTCTCTATGACAAAAACTGACTGGATAAAAATGGCCAAATAATTAAAATAATAATAATAATAATAATAATATCAAAGAAAACAATATAAATCTCCTTAGAGTCGATTTATAATAATAATATCAAAGAAAACAATATAAATCTCCTTAGAGTCGATTTATAATAATAAAAATATTTACGAAAACAAGAAACTTCACCTATGTAATAGGTGAAGTTTAACTAGAGACCGGGTAACCGCGAAGCGGTGACAAAACTTCACCGCCTATAATCGGGTTTATTGGTACAAGTAACTAAAGTAAGGGTATTAGGTTATGGGTCCGACTCCAAGCAATCTTTCAGAGCCACTTTCAGCCCTCAAAATCAATTTCTTGTGACGGGGCGATTTTTTCTTGAAAAATGCAAAAACGGAGGTTTTTGGCAATTTGGGGGCTCAGAAATGATGCGATTTTCATCATTTTTGCAGGAAATGCTGCTCTACTAGTGAGGATTAGTAATGTGTCAAGACATTTGGCCCGAGTACGTTCAGGTTGATTCTGACCGGAAGGCCCATTTTCCTATCTTTTAGCATGCGAATGCCGTAATGGACCCACATAGGCCTATGCAAAGGCCTAGAATCACAAAACCATGCAATTCTAGGGGGAAGGGGTCCAGAAAGGCATTAAACTGCCACCGGCAACACCCCCACAATGCGGTGTTTCAGCTTTTCCCCCGCCAAAAATTATGCGGTTTTTCTGTTTTGGACCTGTTTCCGGGGCAATCCCGGTCCATGTCACAGCCATAGTGATGCTAATCTACTCCATTCTAACCCATTTCCATGCTATTTACTGGCCTGCAGCCTCAACTTCAAAGTTCACCTGCATTAAGTCAGCCAATCACAGCACAGCTTTTTGTTTACTGCGGGACTCTCGAAACCATAAGACATGTGTCGTCTGCTAGAATGGAGTCTTCTGCAAGTATTTCAGCTTGCAGGTTGCTTATATAACATAGAGAAGGCTTGAATTAGGTATATTTTGGCTTTCTACAGTATTAGACCACAGGAGTTTCAGCAAAAAGCATAATTCAAAGGGGGGGGGGTGCACCGTAGGATAATTGATGGTTGATGACGCGGTCATATTTAAAATTATGTAACTGCATAACCAAACATGGGATCACCACCAGTTATAACTTACAGCACTGCCCGGCCACCCAAGCCAGCTTTTGGCCTCACTTTGAATAACCCTGGGGCTTACGGTTTCTGACATCTCGGTGCGACAATCGCTTAGTACTAAAAATGCCGTAGCCATCTTGGACCTGGACCTGCGTTTTCGGAAGTCTCACTTTGTAACTTGCAAAAAGCATGTGGAACCTAATAAAAAGTGACAGAAACGAAACCCGGCGTAACCGGATGAGATTTGGGCATTTCAAAAGTATGGAAAATCTGACTTCAAAGTGCTCTGCGACCTTGAAAAATGAATCAAGGTCGGCGAAACCGGGTGGGTGTCATACGGGCATGGTGGGCTTCCTTCATGAATTTTTTGAAAATTTTTCGAAGGACCTTTTTTGGAAAGTACGAACGCAACTTGAATACTAGAGACCGGGTAACCGCGAAGCGGTGACAAAACTTCACCGCCTATAATCGGGGTGTTATTGGTACAATGTAACTAAAGTAAGGGTATTAGGTTATGGGTCCGACTCCAAGCAATCTTTCAGAGCCACTTTCAGCCCTCAAAATCAATTTCTTGTGACGGGGCGATTTTTCTTGAAAAATTGCAAAAACGGAGGTTTTTGCAATTTGGGGGCTCAGAAATGATGCGATTTTCATCATTTTTGCAGGAAATGCTGCTCTACTAGTGAGGATTAGTAATGTGTCAAGACATTGGCCCGAGTACGTTCAGGTTGATTCTGACTGGAAGGCCCAATTTCCTATCTTTTAGCATGCGAATGCCGTAATGGACCCACATAGGCCTATGCAAAGGCCTAGAATCACAAAACCATGCAATTCTAGGGGGAAGGGGTCCAGAAAGGCATTAAACTGCCACCGGCACCCCCACAATGCGGTGTTTCGCTTTTCCCGCCAAAAATATGCGGTTTTTCTGTTTTGACCTGTTTCCGGGGCAATCCCGGGTCCATGTCACAGCCATAGTGATGCTAATCTACTCCATTCTAACCAATTTCCATGCTATTTTACTGGCCTGCCAGCCTCAACTTCAAAGTTCACCTGCATTAAGTCAGCCAATCACAGCACAGCTTTTGTTTACTACTGCGGGACTCGAAACCATAAGACATGTGTCGTCTGCTAGAATGGAGTCTTCTGCAAGTATTTCAGCTTGCAGGTTGCTTATATAACATAGAGAAGGCTTGAATTAGGTATATTTTGGCTTTCTACAGTATTAGACCACAGGAGTTTCAGCAAAAAGCATAATTCAAAGGGGGGGGGGGGTGCACCGTAGGATAATTGATGGTTTTGATGACGCGGTCAATATTTAAAATTATGTAACTGCATAACCAAACATGGGATCACCACAGTTATAACTTACAGCACTGGCCGGCCACCAAGCCAGCTTTTGGCCTCACTTTGAAAACCCTGGGGCTTACGGTTTCTGACATCTCTCGTGCGACAATCGCTTAGTACTAAAAATGGCCGTACATCTTGGACCTGGACCTGCTTTTCGGAAGTCTCACTTGTAACTTGCAAAAAGCATGTGGAACCTAATAAAAGTGACAGAAACGAAATCCGGCGCGTAACCGGATGAGATTTGGGCATTTCAAAAGTATGGAAAATCTGACTTCAAAGTGCTCTGCGACCTTGAAAAATGAATCAAGGTCGGCGAAACGGTGGTGTCATACGGGCATGGTGGGCTTCCTTCATGAATTTTTGAAAATTTTTCGAGGACCTTTTTTGGAAAGTACGAACGCAACTTGAATACTAGAGACCGGGTAACCGCGAAGCGGTGACAAAACTTCACCGCCTATAATCGGGTGTTATTGGTACAATGTAACTAAAGTAAGGGTATTAGGTTATGGGTCCGACTCCAAGCAATCTTCAGAGCCACTTTTGCCCTCAAAATCATTTCTGTGACGGGGCGAGGGATTTTTTCTTGAAAATGCAAAAACGAGGTTTTTGGCAATTTGGGGGCTCAGAAATGATGCGATTTTCATCATTTTTGCAGGAAATTGCTGCTCTACTAAGTGAGGATTAGTAATGTGTCAAGACATTTGGGCCCGAGTACGTTCAGGTTGATTCTGACCGGAAGGCCCATTTTCCTATCTTTTAGCATGCGAATGCCGTAATGACCCACATAGGCCTATGCAAAGGCCTAGAAAGACTCAAAAACCATGCAATTCTAGGGGAAGGGGTCCAGAAAGGCATTAAACTGCCACCGGCACCCCCACAATGCGGTGTTTCAGCTTTTCTCCCGCCAAAAATATGCGGTTTTTCTGTTTTGACCTGTTTCCGGGGCAATCCCGGTCCATGTCACAGCCATAGTGATGCTAATCTACTCCATTCTAACCAATTTCCATGCTATTTTACTGGCCTGCAGCCTCAACTTCAAAGTTCACCTGCATTAAGTCAGCCAATCACAGCACAGCTTTTTGTTTACTGCGGGACTCGAAACCATAAGACATGTTTCGTCTGCTAGAATGGAGTCTTCTGCAAGTATTTCAGCTTGCAGGTTGCTTATATAACATAGAGAAGGCTTGAATTAGGTATATTTTGGCTTTCTACAGTATTAGACCACAGGATTTTCAGCAAAAAGCATAATTCAAAGGGGGGGGGGGGTGCACCGTAGGATATTGATGGTTTTGATGACGCGGTCAATATTTAAAATTATGTAACTGCATAACCAAACATGGGATCACCACAGTTATAACTTACAGCACTGGCCCGGCCACCAAGCCAGCTTTGGCCTCACTTTGAAAACCCTGGGGCTTACGGTTTCTGACATCTCGTGCGACAATCGCTTATGTACTAAAAATGGCCGTAGCCATCTTGGACCTGGACCTGCGTTTTCGGAAGTCTCACTTTGTAACTTGGCAAAAAGCATGTGGAACCTAATAAAAGTGACAGAAAACGAAATCCGGGCGTAACCGATGAGATCTGGGCATTTCAAAGTATGGAAAATCTGACTTCAAAGTGCTCTGCGACCTTGAAAAATGAATCAAGGTCGGCGAAACCTACCGGTGGGTGTCATACGGGCATGGTGGGCTTCCTTCATGAATTTTTTGAAAATTTTTCGAGGACCTTTTTTGGAAAGTACGAACGCAACTTGAATACTAGAAATCGGGTAACCGCGATGCGGTGACAAAACTTCACCTCTCATAGTAATTATTGACAGTGAAATGAATGTGAGAAAACATGGAAATGATATTGGAAATGATATGGAAATGAACTTGAACATGAACATGAACTCGCACATGAACTCGAACATGAACTTGCACATAAATTTGTACATAACCTTGTACATGCAATTGCATGTGTCTTGCACATGTTACATAACAAGCAATATATACTGTAACATGTCATTAGGTTTGCGGCCATACACCGACTGATTCGCTGACAGATTCGCTGATAGATTCGCTGACTGATTCACTGACTGATACACTGACTGATACACTGACTGATACACTGACTGATACAAAGATATTTGACCAAAAACATGTAATTTTGAGGGTTGGGCGTTCTTTGACACCATCAGTTACAAGAAAACATTCAGAGAATGAAAACTAGAGGAAAATTTGAGCTTACCGAATATTTACATACAGAAAATAACATGGACCAGTACATGATCAGTACATGGACCAGTACATGGACCAGTACATGGACCAGTACTTGGACCAGTACATGGACCAGTACATGGACCAGTACATGGACCAATACATGGACCAGTACATGGACCAGTCCACAGACCAGCGCATGGACCAGCGCATGGACCAGCGCATGGACCAGCGCATTGACCAGCGCATTGACCAGCGCATTGACCAGCGCATTGACCAGCGCATTGACCAGCGCATTGACCAGCGCATTGACCAGCGCATTGACCAGCGCATTGACCAGCGCATTGACCAGCGCATTGACCAGCGCATTTCTGAAAACATACATTTTTTAGGGTTCGGCAATCTTTTAAAACCGTCAGTGATACAAGAAATTGTTCAAATACAGAAACTAGAGGAGAATTTCTGCTTTCCAAATCTATTTATCAGATTCTCCGTAACTTTATTGGGACCGGAGATAAGGCAGATTGAAATTATGGTACAAATCAGAAAATGTGGACTTCAGAAATTTCTGAAAAATGCAGTTTTTTACTTAAAATTACTCTAGAACCGAAACGGTTCAATGGAAACATATATAACTTGGCAGGTTTATGTGAACGAAAGATGAAAGTATGCTCAAATAGTTTCATTGAAATAAAATGATTATTTCCTTGTCAAAATGATGATAAAATAGTGAAAATTTGACAAAAAACATGAAATTTTCAGGGGTCCGGCGATCTTTTGAACCGTCAGAGCTACTACAAAATGTTCAGAAAACGAAAACTAGAAGAGAATTCGGCCTTTCCAATCTGTTTTCAGATTCTCGGTAACTTAATTAGGACCGGAGATACAGCCGATTGAAATTATGACACAATTCAGATATGTGGTCTTCAGAAATTTCTGAAAAAATGTAGTTTTTCACTTAAAATTACTATAGAACCGAAACGGTTCAATGGAAACATATATAACTCGGCAGGTTTATGTGAACGAAAGATAAAAGTATGCTCAAATAGTTGCATTAAAAATAAAATGATTATTTCCTTGTCAAAATGATGATAAATTGTGAAAATTTGACAAAAAACATGAAATTTTCAGTCCGGCGATCTTTTAAACCGTCAGAGCTACGACAAAATGTTCAGAAAAACCAAACTAAGGAGAGTTTGGCCTTTCCAAATCTGTTTTCAGATTCTCTGTAACTTAATTACAACCGGAGCTACAGCCGATTGAAATAACGCTATCATTGAGAAATGTGAAAAAATATCGTAAATTTTTCCCAAAATTTTTGACCTTGTGACCTTTACGGGCTAACGTAGGTTAATCCGAGGACCTTGAAAATTTATACGATACCTCTAGACTATTGTAGCAAGTATGTGTGACATTTTTGTAACAATATTTTGATTCCTTGCCTGTGTAAAAAAATCAAATTCAAAAAAGTAAAATTTTTCATCATGTTTGACCTTGAATTTTACCTTGAAAATTATTTTCTAGGTCAAAACCAATATGATTTTCTGAATTAGGATGGGAAAATGGGGGATCGATTAATTATTGTAATTGTCTCGGATCGATATTTCCATGTCAAAAACGCGCGATATATTGTCGTTTTTTAACATTCTCCGGTTTGCAATATTGGGAATTTTGTAGAAATTAAGGTAAAATGTTAGAGGACTTTGGGTTTGCATATTCTAAATGCACATATTTTTGCCTGTCTAGAGATAATATATCAAGGTGATAACGTGAAAAAAAACTTAATTTTCAGAATTTTTGAAAATAAGCACTTTTTGCACTTTGAAGAGCCAAATGACCTTGAAAAATGAGGTCAAGGTCAA